>OZ034806.1:15412071-15979571 GCA_964028335.1 Altica lythri
TTGTCCTGAGGTTGGGTGACTGAAGCCAGATGTCTTTTTTCTTTCTTTTGGAGTCCTGTTCGTGTTAGTCGTTGGGTTTTATTTGTTTTTTTTTATTATTTAGGATGTACCCTTCAGGTACACTTCCAAATTGCTACCGGATCCTTCTGATTCGTTTTAGTCTGGTGTGGGCTTTATCACACTGGGTCCCTTCAGGTCCGGGGCTTCGGCCCAAAACGTCCCTGCGCGATTTCTTTTGTGTATGGCTTTAGGTTCTGGTGGGTGCCGGCGCTGCACGGGGGGTCGTCCTTAGGTGGAACTGCCTTGCTTACGCTCCTTCAGTGGGAGGTGAATTGCCTGCCGGCAGGGACCCGAGGGAAAACTGTCACTATGTGGGGGTTCGCTACTGCTGTCGGAGTCAGATGACCTGGCGGGGCGTTTAGAAGTGGAGGAGGGTTGTGAGCGTTGTTAACCGGGTGGGTGGACTTTGTACTCTGTAAGGTCCAGGGGTGTGTAACCACGACGCGATTGAACATCTTTTCGCGAGGTCGCCCCTGGAAGAGTGCATTGCCCCTGCTCGCCTCGGGGAGCATCGCTCTCTGAAGCGGATAACCAAAGTTGTTTTAGTTTGGTGCAAACTTCATTGTACTGGGTACGTTCGTTCCCGAGCATGGCTCGAAATTTGTGGGGTTTTATTTTTTTTGGGTTGTTGCGTATCCCAGTTTTTTTTTCTTTGTGTGTATTCGTAGGTAGGTATGTACCTCGATCTTTAACGTATAACTATTCTCAGTTTTTTTTTGTTACCTTTGAGTTATCGTCGAAAACCTTTTTTAGTAAGCTTTTCTCCTTTCTAAGGGAGGGGGATGTTGTCACGTGCCAATTTGATTATTTACCAAAAGGGAAACTTAAATTTGTGTTGATAATCGAAACACATTTAATTACTATAGATTCCGCGAGCGACCTCTAGTTGATGTCTGAAGAAATTTCCGTGACCTTATTTTATGTGTTAATCAGCTAATATAATAACTAATTTAGCAAATAGTATGTCTTCGTGACTTATCTAATAATTAATACATATAATTTATTAAGTTTAAATTAATTTTGGCATGTTTATGTTTAAAAATTTAATATTCAATTAGTCATTGTAATAATAAAACCAGTTGGCAACAAAACGTTCTTCATCCGCTCCCGGAAGTTCGGTAGTCAATTTTTCGGTCTTGATACGCATAAAATTCTCTCTTTTACAATCTGTCCGTCTACGAATCAACAACTGATAATTGTTAGTGAAATATACTCGTTAAAACGCCATAAAGTGTGCGCATTTGATTCTTATCACATCGTGATAGCTTTAATTGGATTTGGAATGCTAACACAATCAATAATCTAAGCCTCATTTGGCGAATATTCCGTTGGAGTTATTTTCTTTTGGGGAGGCTCAGATTTTTTTCCATTTCGTGGGATTTGTATTTGGTTAATTCACGTGGTAAGTTCTTAACTGATCAATTTATTTAATACTTTACTTGATACCAATATTCGATTATAGTTTGATTCGCTAAAATTTCCATACGTGGATTCGTGGACTGCCGAAATCGGATTACGGAGTACGATACAGGGTGTTGGGAATAAATATCGTCAGACTGACTGCTTTAACCCCTAATTACATAAAAGGTAAGTGTTTCACATGTGTTATATTCGTTAAACTCCTCGATTTATTATTCTTTTTATCATCTATATGTACATACCTCAAATTGTGTTAAATTTTATGTCTTTTGTAAATATCAGATCTATCGGGTTTTTGTGATTTATATTATTTTGTTTAACTGAAATTATCAGACGTAAATAAACCCAACTGTATTACTCATTTTAAGTTTTAATGGTTATTATTAATTTTTATATAAACTATTGTAAATAATTTTGAAACCGGGTGCAATGAGTTTTTTTTTGTTATACGCTTAACCTGTTTTAACTATAATTTAATCTATAAATTTTGAATTTACATATATCGCATTGTGCTGCCTTATTTTATATAGGTTTTTTTTTGTGGTAATTTGATTTCTAAATTGTAAATTGTATAATGACTCACGTGCATCTGGTATAATTGATTCATTTGCTTATTAATTTCTTTAATAATTCTGTTATTGATTATTATTATGTCTTGTTCACCTTTAAATTGTTTTACCAGTAATTTAATCTTTAAATTGTTTTTTTTTCTTTTCTCCTTTTATTAAGCAGAGTCGGTACTTGTAAATTTAATATTTCTTTCTTAAATAATTTAGTGTTGGGATTTAATCTTTTAAATTTTTGTATTAAGTAGAGTCAACATTTGTAAATTCGACAATTCTTTTCTTAAATAATTTAATGTTGGAATTTTTGGCTAATGCGCTTTTTCGACTAGGGTTTTTGGACCTGGCGAGTAAATTGTTTTTTTTTTAAATGGCGAAAATTGTTTTTGGACTGGGCTAACCTTTTGGCTTGGCGAACATTTTTGGACCTGGCGAACATTTTTTTGGTCCTGGCTGAACTTTCTGTTGGCCCTGGCACATATAGTTGGTAGTGTCGAAAGATCTGTGCACTATTGAGGACCAACGCTGCACCTCACTACCATCGGAGCAGCGTGGCTAGTACAGTTAGCCTCTCTACAAGATCCTCTGCGTCAGAGAAGTTCAACAAACAGATAAGCCAAAATTTAATTTTAAGTTCAAGACATTGTAACGGTCTTCCTATTCAATTTATAATTTTGTTTAAGCGGATGTAACATTTTATAGTTTACATTTTTAGGTACTAACTATTTAGTAATTTTTTTTGCGCTGGGTGATCACTCTTTTATTTTATACGCCAGTAATTAGCGGTATCATATTTGATTATTTTTTTTTATCACTTATTTTTCAGAGATTGTTAAATTGAACCGTTGGGTTTATATTCTTGTAAAATATATAGATAGATCTAATTTTGTTGTCTTACTCAGCCAATCACCCACTCACCATATTTGTTATTCAATCAATTTTTTTTTAATTAAGATTCTTAAATTCATTATTTATCTCCAGTAAGATAGGTCAGTGCCTGGAACATCAGGGGTTTCCGATTTGTACCGTTTAAATCGGTGGCGCGACTCACACTTTTGTACTTACCCTCTACGGCTGAGCTGGGCACAAATTTGCCAGTAGAGAAACCACTTACCCATCTTAGCTGGAGTTGGAGATTTCAATTTAAACCGTTAGAATAATTTTTCAAAATTTGATTTTATTACATTTTTACTAAAAGTACGTGGCAACACATGTTTCCCCAACATATTTTGCTCCCAAATACCCAACACTTTTGCTAGCCAAGTGCAATACCCTACTTGGTTATGCCGCACTGATGACGGCTAATGAGCCAGAAACATGCATGTCTGCGGTTACCATTACTACTTGTAACCATGATCCTTTGTTGCGTTACATGCCCGTTATCCCCCTTTACTTATATATATATATATATATTGAAACACACTTATGGGGACTTTTACACAATTTATTTACAAAATTGTTAAGATACACTGAACTCTGCTGGATAACGTCTAAACTGTTTGACAATACAATGAACTCTTCTGAATATTTGAACTTTAACTGACGTTAACTGCCCATACATCCCCTTATATACTACAAATGAACATTCTGGAACTTTCTAGAAACATTATTTAATCTAGTCAGTGTGTTTAGAAGTTTCTAGAATTTTCTAGAAACATTAGATTTTTAGAAGTTTCTAAAAATCAACTGTCAATAACAATCTTTCAAATTAAGGTCTCTTCCTTTACGGTTATCCCGTTACACTGCCCCCTCCTTAGATTCATTCCTCCTTGAATGTTATTTCCTAAATTGGAATCCCGCACACTCCCTGAGCCCGCCAAACCATCTTCTTGGAGCTGCTGCACATCTCCATTGTGGTTTTCCTGGTAAGGCGCCAAACGATGATGATGGACCACGACAAGTTTTCCTCTGGGAATTTTCACGATCCGATAAATGACATCGTTAATTTAATCTTCTTCTTGATGGTGTATGGACCTTCCCAGTTCTTCTGTAATTTGGGACAAATACCCCGACGCCGTCGGGGGTTATAGAGCCAGACTAAATTTTCAACTTGGTAACTCTTTTCCATTGTCTGCGTGTCATAGAACCTCTTCATCCGATCACTAGATAATTGAAGTTTTCCACGCACCAGGTTGTGTATATTCTCCATTTGATTCTGAAGATCGGCGACATATTGTTTACGGGCCATTTCTTCACCAGGTTTACAACCAAACACCAGGTTTACAACCAAACACCAAGTCACATGGTAGCCTCATTTCTCTACCGAACAGGACCTTCGCAGGCGTTTGGCCAGTTGATTCGTTAATGGCCGATCGAATTGCCATTAGAAATAGTGGAATATGTCGATCCCAATCCCTCTGACAATCTGACACCACTTTTGACAGATAGTTGGTTATAGACCGGTTCATTCGTTCCACCATTCCATCAGACTGAGGATGCATCGCTGTGGTTCTCGTTTTGTGGATGCCTAATCTTTGGCAAATTTCTTGAAATAGCTTCCTCTCAAAATTTCTTCCTTGGTCTGAATGTAATTCTAGTGGCACCCCAAATCGGCTTACGAATTCATCAACTAATATATCTGCTAAAGTGGTGGCTTCCTGATTAGGAACTGCATAGGCTTTAACCCATTTAGTGAAGTAGTCCATGACAACAAAGATGTACTTGTTTCCTACATCGGTCTGTGGAAGTGACCCCAATACATCTACTGCGATTCTTTCAAAAGGACTTCCAACCAGGTATTGCTGCATTTCCGCCTTCGGTTTTCGGTGCGGACCGTTACTGGCAGCACACGTAGTGCATTTACGACACCAATCTTTAACATCATTCGTGCAATTTACCCAGTAAAATCTATCTCGGATCTTTTGCAGCGTTTTCGTGATACCCAGATGTCCTCCGGAACTATCATTATGCATCTGTTTTAAAATTTCCGGTACAGCATTTCTTGGGACCACTATTTGTTTCCTTGTTTCTGTGCCCTCGGAATTTTCTACAAGTCTTTTAACGAGCCCACCGTCCAAAATTAAAGAGTTCCATTGGGCCCAGTATGCTTTTACAGCAGGAGAGGATGAGGATATCTCTCTCCACACCGGACGACGGTCCATTCTCTTCCATTCTCGAATCTTTTTCAGAAGGGGATCGTTTTCTTGTTGCTCCTCCAGCATAGAGCTCACGTCTTCTGGTACAACCTTAACTAGGGCAAGTTTTTCCTCGTTCTGCTCCATGCGGGTACAATGAGGGCAATCAGGTCGACATGGCCTTCTGGAAAGTGCATCAGCATTACGATGTCTTGTTCCAGGTCTGTGCTCGATTGCAACATCATATTTCTGCAGTTTTTCGATCCATCTTGCTATCTGTCCTGGGTTACTAAAGCTAAGTAGCCACTTTAAACTGGCGTGGTCTGTTCTGATCAGGAATTTTCTGCCATACAGATATTTATAAAAGTGTTCAACGGATTTTACAACTGCTAACAGTTCCCTCCGAGTTACACAGTAGTTCTTGTCAGCTTTCGATAAAGTTTTGCTGAAGTAACCAACCACTCTTTCCTTACCATCTTGTAGCTGTGACAAGACGGCTCCAATTCCCACATTGCTTTGTCGGTGTCCAGAATAAGCTTACCATCCGGAAGTGGATAAGCAAGAACAGGTGCTGACGTAAGCTGTTTCTTCAATATTTCAAACGCCTCTTGACATTCCTGATCCCAACAGAAGGACTTATCTTGTTCTGTCAAACATGTCAAGGGTTTGGCGATGTCTCCAAAATTCTTGACATATCGTCGGTAATAGGAACAAAGACCCAAGAAACTCTGGAGCTGGTGTTTGTCGATAGGGATTGACCATTCCTGAACGGCTTGTATCTTAGCGGGGTCAACAGCAACGCCATCCTTGCTTATATTATGTCCTAAATAGTTGACCTGTCTCTGGAACAAGTGGCATTTCTTAACATTTAATGTTAGATTAGCGTTCGGTAATCTTTTAAATACTTCTTCCAGGTTAGATAAATGTTCCTTAAAGGTCTTGCCCATTATAATGATGTCGTCTAGATAAACTAGACAAGTTTCCCATGACAAACCTCGCAGGATGTTTTCTATTAGCCCTGGCCGCTGCGTCGAATTGTTTCAGGTAATTTGCCCAGGAAGTCTTCCCGTTGAAGGTCGGGGGTTTCATCGTCGTTCGTACCTGGGTCGTCTCCTCGCTTCTTTTTCGTTCGACGTCTGCGTGGCAGGTTTCCATCCTTCCTGCATCTCCGTTGCCGTGGTGGATGGTTTGGTTTTGTAGACAAGCTTCCAGTTCTCGTTTAAGCTATCTCGGACTGCATTTGCTGGTTGATCTCGTCTCTGAAGTTGGCCACTTGCTGATTTTGCTCCTCTCGCAAGTTGGCTACTTGCTGATTTTGCTCGTCCCGAAGATGTAATATTTGCTGGGAGAACGAGCTGGATAACTCATCTGATAGGGTAGACATCCGTTGTGATAGCTCCTCTTGTTGAGTCGTCATTCGTTGCGACAGTTGGGACATATCTTCGCGCTGGCTCTTCATCTGACTGGATAGCTCCTCTTGCTGGCTCATTATTTGTCCTGATAGCTTCTCTTGCAGCCGGGCCAGTTGTTGAGTTTGTTCTTCTTGTTGGCTCGTCATTCGTTGGGACAGCTGGGACATATCTTCGCGCTGGCTCTTCATCTGACTGGATAGCTCCTCATGTTGCCGGGAAAGTTGTTGAGTTAGTTCAGAATTTGCTTTTTGAACTGGTTCTTCGAACTCCACAGCGTCAGGGTCCAAATTATTATTTACGTAGTATTCACGGAGTTTACTGAACAATACGGGTTTGGTCCCAGTAGTTTCCAACTCCAATTCTTCGAGCACTTTTCTGAGCTCAGCCACCAATAGTTCATGTATTTTCTTTCCAGGCATTCTTGTATCTTTACCCCACACCTGACACCAATTTGAAACACTTATGGGGACTTTTACACAATTTATTTACAAAATTGTTAAGATACACTGAACTCTGCTGGATAACGTCTAAACTGTTTGAGAATACAATGAACTCTTGTGAATATTTGAACTTGAACTGACGTTAACTGCCCATACATCCCCCTTCCTTTACGATTATCCCGTCACAATATATATATATATATATATATATATATATATATATATATATATATATATATATATTGTTATGGTATCACTGTGTCTATTATGTAAATAAAATATCTTACTGTTTAGTGTGACGACATAGACCAGTGACTATTATTTTTTTTCATGTATATAAAGAGGTGAAATGCCATAGGGATTATTGATTATGAATTTTGAAGTTTGAAATTAAAATGACGTGATATAATTTAGTTGAAAGATAGATAATTTTATAATGTATTTAAAGTAAAGTTAATATAAAATATTGAATTGAATGAATATTGGTTTGAATTGAATAAGCAGACGAATTAAAGAAAATATAGAACCCAGACCCAGAATAAGCCGGAGCCAAAGAAAAGGAGAATCATAACAATATATACAGGGTGTCCCAGAATTAACTACGGAAACTTCGTATACGTATTCCTTGATGACAAATAAGTAGGGTCTTTCCTATAAAAAAAATTTTTTTAGAGACTCCTGTCAGAGTTATAACCCTTTAAAGAGGGGTGGTAAAATACGGTTTTAATTTAATATCTTCTGATTGGTCCAAGATAAAAAATTAAAAATTTGGGTGAACATCATTTTTATAAAGACGCATTTTTCCTGCCACTTGTCACCTGCCCTACCCCATTCTAAGGGTGCAAATCAAGGAACCCCTCTTAATATTTTTTTTGTAACTTTCTTAGCAATTAATATTTGCAATAACAAAAAATTATTTTAGGAAGTTTTGATTATTTAGAAACTTTTTTGTTCCTTGTCGTTTTTTGCGAAATCGTTTCGGTTTGGAGTAAAAAAATAAAAAGTAGGACCATGTCAATTGAGTATCGTGTATCGCGATCAAGTAGCGCACATTTGCAAAGTAGGTTATAACTCTGACAGGAGTCTCTAAAAAAATGTTTTTTATAGGAAGGACCCTACTTATTTGTCATCAAGGAATACGTATACGAAGTTTCCGTAGTTAATTCTGGGGCACCCTGTATATATATATGTCTGCGGTTACCATTCCTACTCGTGACCCTGTGATCCTTTAGCGTACATGCCCATTAATTACCCATTTGTTTATATATATATATATATATATATATATATATATATATATATATATATATATATATATATACAGCTTTGATACAAAGTCAGTCCATTAGACAAAACCGTTATCCCGAGCCATCGATTTCTGATAGAGTTAGAGGAGTATATATTCCAAATTTAAACTTAGGTGATATATGAGGTAATGAATTATGAAATATATACTCGACATTATTCGCAAATAAAAAATTTGTATATCGCCTAAAAATATTTAACATTCTTGAGCCAAACGTAGATTCATACAGATCCGATCCATGATATACTTCTACAGGTATCGGTACGGTAGAAGCCGAGCCAAGCAATGTTGCCGTATTATGACAAGGCACAAAATGTAAAAACTTTCAAATGATTTTACATTTGGCCGCTTTCGGTTATAAAATCATTTTCACAGCCTCGTCAACAAATTTTCTGCCTAAAACTTTTCAATAGAATGTGCTTAAAATGCTGCGTAAAAGTACGATATTCAAATTAAAGCTTGTAAAGTAGATCAACACAGTGCTTATTTTAAAATTATTAAAACAGGAATTAACATTAACTGATCAAATGCTAAGTTATTTTGTTTAAATTTATTATAAGTATTGTGGCGAAAGTTATTAAACCCTTAAATAACAATACACTACACTAAAACAATAAACATATATATTATAGACTAGCAGCCCGCCCCGGTTTTGCACGGGGATTAAAGAAAAATAACAAAAGCCATTAAATTTATTGGGTCAACGCTTCCCTGTAAACAATATTACATGTTGTTTTATTTTCTGGCATCAAAATAAATTGATTTTCAGGTGCTCCGACCCGCCTTAGGCGGTTGGCCATGAGGAAAACCGATCCCCACTAATTGGAAGGTTTGACCTTGAGACTTATTATTAGTAAAAGCGAAAGATGTTTTGATAGGAAATTGAAGCGGTTTAAATGGATTTGGTAGATCAGTTGGGATCATCGGTATCCTCAGTGTATGAGCTAGTTGACCAGCTGGTGGTTCAGTTATAATGGTTGCTACAACTTAATTGTCCTTTAATTCCTTTATAAGTGGCATCGTCCCATTGCACATGCTAAATTTTTTATATCTGTCGTGATTATCAAATAAGTTATTTTGATAAGGATTGATACCAAGATAAAAACTTTTAAAAAATTAAAAAATAGTTATTGTGACGTAACTATAACAGTTAGACATATGCTGTCGCGGCATTTTTTGTAGATATTTATATATTCTTCAAAATCGTAGTACATTATTTTATTCTATAATCAATAGTATTCTCAGCACACGCGATGTAAGGATTTTAAGGTCATTTTTGGTTACATTAATGGCATTTTAGTAATGATCCCTATTTTTTTTGAAAACGAAACATATAGCCTATGTCACTCGGGAATAGTGTAGCTTGCCAACGGTGAAAGAATTTTTGAAATCGGTCCAGTAGTTTCGGTTTCGGAGCCTATTCATTTCAAACAAACAAAAAATCAAACCTTTGCTCTTTATAATATTAGTATAGATTAAAATATTATAATAATTAATGTTAATTATGTTTAGGCGTTCACAATGTCACGTCACGTCTGTCATGTTGACAAACGCTATGGAAATTTCTCTATAGTCTCGCAATTGTTAGATAGTAATGGAATGTTTAATGGTTTAACTTCTTGGCTCCGCAAGTATAAAAAAACATCATGAACCCGTAGAACGCGCTTGCGCTCTGTTGCATTCTTAAAATCCTTTCTGAATTTTCTCACTGTCATTCTGACTGGAGTAATCGAAATGAACTATGTACAGTAAAAAAAATCACATTTTCGAAGAAGGTATTCTAATGAAATATAACTATTTTTTATTGAACTCTTAAAAAATTCTTCTACATATTAATCGATTTTTAATTGTTAATTTGCTTTATTTTCGTTTATGTACAATAATTAAACTACTAAGAAAGATTTTGAAATTGAACAGCTTTAAAAAAACTCATTTAAATTAATCTGTCCACATGAAAGATGTGTCATTGTCTACGTCAATGCAGATAAATCTTTATTATGTATATATTTTAAATAGTTTTTCGAATATAATAATTAACTAGTATTTAAATCACAATTATTAACGCCTAAATAAATCGTTTAAATTTCAATTTGGGACTAAACGTTAATAACTTCAATAGTTGTCATTTTCGCGCGTCAATTTTTTGACAGAATAAAGTTTGGTTAGTTGTTTACATGTGGTCAAAAAAGAATTGTTCTAAATTAATATCTTCTTAAAAAAATCGTAATGCAATTCAAACGTAATAGTGTAATTGCATTGTATTTGGCTGGAAACAGCAATAGTTTGTCAGCTCCATTATTCAAATGTGAATAAAATATTTGTGTATCAAATATCGAACCATAACTCGATAAAACGAAACTGGTAGCATCGCTTAACGCAACAAAGGTGGTCGGTCCTAAAAAGACAGTATCATTTAAAGAAATTATTCGAAATGTGAAGAAACGAATACAACGAAATCTTCGTCAAAGTGCCAATCAACTAGCAGCACGTCTGCTTATTTCACGACATAGCATTCAAACCATATTGAAAAATGAACTACATTTAAGGCCCTACAAGATACAAAAAGTTCAAGATTTTACAGAATCACAAAAAAAGTTAGGCTTGAAAGAACTCGAGCATTGAAGGTCTTTGCCAAACGTGATTGTCTTTTCTGATGAGAAAATTTTCCCCATTCAAGAGTATGTGAATAAACAAAATAATCGAGTTTGGTTAGAGCACAAGTCCAACGATAATTTGGACACAAGTGTTGACATAACCAAGCAATCACCAGCTTCTGTTATGGTTTGGGCTGCAATAACTGCGAATAGACGATCTCCTCTGGTTTTCATCGAACAAGGAGTCAAAGTAAACCAAGAGGTTTACCGCCAAAAGATCCCTAACGATGCTTTGCTACCTTAAGCACATATTCACCGGACTTGAATCCCATGGATTTCTCAATATAGTCTATTTTGGAGAGTAAGGTGGCTACTAAAAAATACGAAAGTGTTGATGCATTGAAGTCAGCTCTTGTTCGAAAATGGAATAAAATTCCGCAAGCTCACTTTCGGTCAGCATGCAATGCTTACTATGAACGACTGAATCAAATAATCAGAGCCAAAGGAGGTCATATCAAGCCGTAACATGGTTTTCATTAAATGTAATTTGTTTCACGAAATTTCAATAAAAACTAATCAAAATTTAAAAAAATACATCGGTTTCATTTGGTAACACTTGGTCTCAGCCACTCTGTATAATAAAATAGATGTTCATTGTCCCTTTTTTAAATATTTTGAGTTGTAGAATCAATCTAGTAGTTTACTCGCCGAAAAAAAATTTTTATACTCGTAAGCCTCTCACTACAAAAAATGTTACTTTCGTTACTTAAACAATATTTTATGAATACTGATAACGAGCGATGTTGCCAATAGAAGTGGTTTGGGATTGTGCATTTCGAAACGTATACAAATAGAAGCAACCAGCGCTTGTATATAGTTTTATGCGGATTTCTTTGGAACTAACAAAACCATTCTTCGTACAAAGTTGAGCCACTTTAGTTCAAATTTGTCTTTAACTTTTTGACTATTGACAGCTCAAATATGGACAAGTGGCTATCATGTGCGTTAGATAATGCCATTAACTTTTATTTTCTTCTGCGTTAGTGGATATATTATGCAATTTAAGCTAGAAAAATGCGCTAAACCATCCGGAGCCACATATATGGCTCGGGACTGTTTTGCTGGCTCGGGATTGTGCATTCACTTTACTATGTATGGACTGACTTTGTATTAAAGCTGAATATATATATATATATATATATATATATATATATATATAAATATATATATATATATATATATATATATATATATATATATATATAAAAAGGGGAAAAATTATTGGGCATGTACGCAAAAAGGATCAATAAGGCCACGAGTAGGAATGGTAACCGCAGACATGCATGTTTCTGGCTCATTAGCCGTCATCAGTGCGGCATAACCAAGTAGGGTATTGCACTTGGCTAGCAAAAGTGTTGGGTACTTGGGAGCAAAGGATGTTGGGGAAACATGTGTAAAGAAACATAAAAACACAAAAACAACGAAAGCTCACACAGGAGTCCTATCGCCATTTTGTGCTTTCAGCCAGCTGTGCCAATGGGTTTTCGGCTAGCAACTAGCGTCGCAACGTTGGCGAAACGGACTCATTGTGTTTGAGTCGTTCTAAGCCCAGGATATGAAATAAACAAAGTGCCAAGAAAATACCCTACTTGGTTATGCCGCACTGATGACGGCTAATGAGCCAGAAACATGCATGTCTGCGGTTACCATTCCTACTCGTGGCCTTATTGATCCTTTTTGCGTACATGCCCAATAATTTTTCCCCTTTGTTTATATTAATACGCGTTTTCTTGGCACTTTGTTTATTATATATATATTGAGATGATATTAGTTACTATGTTATATTAAATAAGAATGTAGAAGGAAAATCTAATGGAAAGTAGAGAAAGGAGATTTTCTTATTTCGAGTCAGAGCGCAAATTTAGTAACATTGGGATTGATTATCATCATCTTCTTCATAATTCCTAAAAAAGGAAAAAGAAAATAGAATAATAAGAAAAAAAAATACAAATACATTTCAAAGATTTTTATTTAAAGATTCAAAAATGATTAATCTACATTATATAAAGTTTTGATAATTATGAAATTGATAAATGGGTAAAGTAGATAATTAAAAGTTTATAAAATTGCCAATACGTTAGTAATCAAACATTAATTTTAAATGAATTAGGGGTGTAAGTAAATGAGAAAATTAAATTATAAAAAAAAAAGACATCACAAATAGTTAAAATACATGTTAAAACTTCTACTTACTTTTAAATAATACGTATTTACCAACCATATTCTAATTTATTAATAGTTCAAATGCCAAATGAAATATTCTGAAAAAGAGAAAATTATTAGTTTGTAGTGCTAGTAAATTTCATAAGAATATAAAAAAAAAAAATGATCATTGTTTTAAATTGTAATATTGAATCAAGAATTAGATTTTGTTAATAATTTTATTTAAATAAGAAATTAGTAGGCGATTAGATGGAAAAGATGTATAGATTTAAGTTTGTTGAATTTGTCATTTGTTTTTTTGTTGATTTTGTTAAAAACTCTCTTGTTTTCGGGTGGTTGAAATGGAAGTTGTATTAAAAATTTGCTCCGTAGAAATTTTGAGTTTTTTTTGAAAGTATTGAGAATAGAAAGTATTAAAACAGTTTAAAGTATAAAGAATATTCCAAGGTAACCAGAGAGAGCAATTGGTAAGAGAAATTTATATGATTTTATGAAGAAATAGATATTTCAATTTATGGGGCTGAGCATTTTATGGTATAACTGTATTTTAATTGAGTTAAAGAAGATTAAATTAATATTTAACAAGAAAGAAAGTCATAATTACACTTACCAGAGAAGATAGTAGTCATCCATCGCTTGGTTTTGAAGATGAATTGATTATTTGATCTTCATAAAGTTTCCTGAAATCTTTGCTGTATTGGAGGAAGAAAATAGATTGTCCTAAGAACTGAATCCTGATTCCAGAAGAGGAGAGAAGCTTCACACAAATGGTAACAACTTTGCACTCGTTATAATAAAGAGTTTTATATGTGTTTGATTTTTGAAATTTTGATGAACATTTTTATTTCACTGTTTTATGTATTTAACTAAATTATTTTTATTCACCTTTTGTTAAGTTTAATCCAAATTGTTTAATAACTCAAGACAGAATATTTCATTTATAGATATTTGATGCATGTTTTGGTTTATTAACGGTATCTTTGAAGTTTGACACATTTTGAATTAGAAAGGTTAGAAATTTATATGCAATTCACGCCTAGAAAATATTGTTGGTCTAGGATAGTGCGGTTATACAGTCATTTTATTGCAAATTTGTGTATTCACTGATTTTGAATCTAGTTTGGTTGAATATTTGAACTCTGACCTTGACATAAGGGAATAGCCGGTAGCATATTTAATTAATCATATTGGAAAATAATTACACTGAGTTAATTCTTACCTATTCACTATTTATATTTAAAATTTAAAATTAATTAAAGGTAAGGAATATTTTATAACATAGTGATTGATATTATCAAAACATATCATTATTATAAATATATGTTATAAATTTTGGCGCCCAACGTGGGGCTCTAAACAATCGAAATTAGAGCCTATTCTAAGAATTAAAAATGAGAATTTTGTTAAAATTTTTTTTTATTATTTCGCTCTAAACAATCAAAACTAGAGCCTATTTAAATAATTAATCTTTAAAATATTTTTTTTTGAAAACTTGATTTGAAATTTTTTTTGTGATTCATATTAGTTATATTTAGCTCGATAGAATAAATTGTGAATATGGAGGGAAAAATGAGATTGAGAGATGGTAAGATAGTAGGAGATGAGAGTGAAAGTAGTGATGGAGGAGAGATTGAGATGGAAAGTGTGGCGGTACAAGTACATGAAGAGAGAGTGTTAGGAGCAGGGGATTACCGAGTGGAAGAGCTGATTCAAACAGGCCAGATACAGGAAGAAGCAGAAACGGAAGAAGGAGAGAATTTAATAGAGATAGGGGGAGAGCAGGATCGAACTATGGTAGAAATAGAGACAGAGGCAAATGCTGGTGGAAATGAACAGGAAGTACAGGTGATACAAGAAAGGCCAGGAGATGAGATTCCTTCTGATATATGTAGTATGCTTCAAAGTATTATGATGAACATGGTAAAAA
Organism: Altica lythri; assembly: GCA_964028335.1. Taxonomy (NCBI): domain Eukaryota; kingdom Metazoa; phylum Arthropoda; class Insecta; order Coleoptera; family Chrysomelidae; genus Altica; species Altica lythri. The sequence continues at coordinate 15,427,090 of OZ034806.1, forward strand.
AAGAAGATATGGATAAGAAATTTGAAGAAATTAATAAAAAGTTGAATGAAATGACAGAAGATATAAAACAAAATATAAATACGGAATTTGAAGAGAATAATAAAAAATTGGACGAGACTAACGAAATATTGGAGGAAATAGAAGAAGATAGTAAGAAATTTGAAGAGAATAACGAAATATTGGATGAAATAAAAGAAGATATGAGAGAAGATATAAATAAGGAATTTAAAAAGAAACTGGAAGAGAATAATGAAAAGTTGGGTGAAAGGAAAGAAGATATAATGAAAGAGTTGGATAAGAAGTTTGAAGAAATGAATAAAAGTATTATGATGACTATGGATAAAAATATTATGAATATGAATGAAACAATTGAAGAGAAAGTTGAAGAGAAGAATAAAAAATTGGATGGAATGACAGAAGATATGAAAGAATATATGAATAATAAACTAGAGGAAAATAATAAAAAATTGGATGAGAATAATAAAATATTGGATGAAATGACGGAAGATATGAAGGAAAATATGAATAAAAAACTTGAAGAGAATAATGAAAGATTGGAGGAAAGAAGAGAAGATATGAAGGAAGATGTGAATAAAAAATTTGAAGAGATTAATAATAAATTGAATCAGACTAATAAAAGATTGAAGGAAATAAAAGAAGATACTAAGATATTTAGAAGAGAAATTAATAACATAAAACAAGACAATTTGAAGAGCATAGAGGAAGACACAAATAAAATAGATGAAGAAAGGAAGAAGACTATTAAGAAATTTGTAAATGGATATAAAGCAAAGCAAGTACCATTCTTGGAAAAATTGTACATTTGGAAATATAAAGAAAGGGGGAAGAAAACTAAATTTATAATAGCTTTTAGGTATATAGGAAAATACCAAGAAAGGGGGAAGAAATTTAAATCTATAATAGGTATTAGGTATATTTGGAAATATCAGGAAAGAGGCAAGATATTTAGGTGTATCGGAAAATTAAATGTATACGAAATATATTAAATAAGGGGGAACAAGTTTAAAAGTAGAAAAATTAAGTTATATTTGAATGAATGTTAGAAAGGGGGAAGGAATTTGAGATTAACAGAATTTTACAAATTAAAAAAATTCATAAAGATGAGGGGTAGATGATATTAATAGCAAAGTTTTGTAAATAATAGTATTAAGATGTAAATATCAAATTAAGATTGAATGGTTTTATTAAAAAAAAGGTTTATACAATCTGTGCAAATAATATTAATTGAGGCTAAAGTTTTTGTAAAATGAGTGTTTATTTATAAAAAAAAAATAGATTCAAATTATAATTTTTAATCCAACATCAATGAAATGTTTGATGTAAAAATTTTAATTGGGGGATTTGAGATGATATTAGTTACTATGTTATATTAAATAAGAATGTAGAAGGAAAATCTAATGGAAAGTAGAGAAAGGAGATTTTCTTATTTCGAGTCAGAGCGCAAATTTAGTAACATTGGGATTGATTATCATCATCTTCTTCATAATTCCTAAAAAAGGAAAAAGAAAATAGAATAATAAGAAAAAAAAATACAAATACATTTCAAAGATTTTTATTTAAAGATTCAAAAATGATTAATCTACATTATATAAAGTTTTGATAATTATGAAATTGATAAATGGGTAAAGTAGATAATTAAAAGTTTATAAAATTGCCAATACGTTAGTAATCAAACATTAATTTTAAATGAATTAGGGGTGTAAGTAAATGAGAAAATTAAATTATAAAAAAAAAAGACATCACAAATAGTTAAAATACATGTTAAAACTTCTACTTACTTTTAAATAATACGTATTTACCAACCATATTCTAATTTATTAATAGTTCAAATGCCAAATGAAATATTCTGAAAAAGAGAAAATTATTAGTTTGTAGTGCTAGTAAATTTCATAAGAATATAAAAAAAAAAATGATCATTGTTTTAAATTGTAATATTGAATCAAGAATTAGATTTTGTTAATAATTTTATTTAAATAAGAAATTAGTAGGCGATTAGATGGAAAAGATGTATAGATTTAAGTTTGTTGAATTTGTCATTTGTTTTTTTGTTGATTTTGTTAAAAACTCTCTTGTTTTCGGGTGGTTGAAATGGAAGTTGTATTAAAAATTTGCTCCGTAGAAATTTTGAGTTTTTTTTGAAAGTATTGAGAATAGAAAGTATTAAAACAGTTTAAAGTATAAAGAATATTCCAAGGTAACCAGAGAGAGCAATTGGTAAGAGAAATTTATATGATTTTATGAAGAAATAGATATTTCAATTTATGGGGCTGAGCATTTTATGGTATAACTGTATTTTAATTGAGTTAAAGAAGATTAAATTAATATTTAACAAGAAAGAAAGTCATAATTACACTTACCAGAGAAGATAGTAGTCATCCATCGCTTGGTTTTGAAGATGAATTGATTATTTGATCTTCATAAAGTTTCCTGAAATCTTTGCTGTATTGGAGGAAGAAAATAGATTGTCCTAAGAACTGAATCCTGATTCCAGAAGAGGAGAGAAGCTTCACACAAATGGTAACAACTTTGCACTCGTTATAATAAAGAGTTTTATATGTGTTTGATTTTTGAAATTTTGATGAACATTTTTATTTCACTGTTTTATGTATTTAACTAAATTATTTTTATTCACCTTTTGTTAAGTTTAATCCAAATTGTTTAATAACTCAAGACAGAATATTTCATTTATAGATATTTGATGCATGTTTTGGTTTATTAACGGTATCTTTGAAGTTTGACACATTTTGAATTAGAAAGGTTAGAAATTTATATGCAATTCACGCCTAGAAAATATTGTTGGTCTAGGATAGTGCGGTTATACAGTCATTTTATTGCAAATTTGTGTATTCACTGATTTTGAATCTAGTTTGGTTGAATATTTGAACTCTGACCTTGACATAAGGGAATAGCCGGTAGCATATTTAATTAATCATATTGGAAAATAATTACACTGAGTTAATTCTTACCTATTCACTATTTATATTTAAAATTTAAAATTAATTAAAGGTAAGGAATATTTTATAACATAGTGATTGATATTATCAAAACATATCATTATTATTCATACATGTTATAATATATATATATATATATATATATATATATATATATATATATATATAGTATGAAGATATATTAGAAGAACATTCGAATTACAAAAAAGTTTAATAAGTGAATAATAATGGTAAACAAAGCCTAACATGAAAAGTTTATTCTATACAGCGATTAATTATTTAATTGTGGTTACAACGCACATTCATCTAATTCATATTTGGGTTTCACGCATAAATTTGAGCCTATTCTATAAACATGTAATTTTTGAAAGCTGACAAGCTTACTAAATGATAAATATTTATACTGTAACATCTCACCTAATTGATATGCTCTCAAATAAGGAATAAATTTAGTATCCAAGACTTCTAAAATGAAATAAATTTCGTTTTGATTATTTAACATTTTGCAAATTGTTCCTACGACTATTTTACACTCAATAACCTTCATGCAAAATGAATAATCCATCATTAATACGATATGAGACACCCTTTTTAATGATTTCACTACATTCAACAATATCCGGGTGTAATTTGTTAGGCAATAACATTTGTTTAATTATTTCATTGTATAATTTTAAATTAAATTTTTCAGAATTTGATACATTTCATGTTTAATACTAAGTGATTTGGTGACATTAATAAAATGTTGTAAGTATCTCATACTTCCTTTAAAAAAGCAATGTTTACTCTCAGAGCGAAGTGTCCATGACTTCATCAATGGTCCGAACTGAAGTATTAATGAAGGATAATGAAAGAAATAATGATGTTTTGGGCGCAGTGCCTGTGAAAATAATGATTTTCGTAAGTAAATATAATCACGAATCAGTGAATCTAAATGAAGTACAAAAGTTTCATGGATAGTTGGAGCGCAAATTATCTCAACAATTTCTGATAGTAATATAATACATTCCCAAACATTATCATAATTAATAAGGGTAGTAATCGTAAGAAATTCCATATTTGACACGCGCCACCTGATACTCTTTGAGAAGTCGGTGAAATCGAACATAACTTATCCCGGTGATCCTCTACTGAGTAATCGAAAATTCCAATTCGATGATTGAGTATTTTATATGAATACCACCCTTTGTCAAGAAAGTCATCAAAATACAATTTAAGGTCATAAGCTAGAACACCTTCAAAAATATCATGTCCAAGACAAGGAGGTAATCCAGGAAGACAAACATGATAATAATTTAATTAAATAAAAACAATGAAATTTTATTTCCGTTATCAATAAAGGATTTTTATTTGCTTTTTTTTGAACACGCTAATGTCTTCCGGTTTAATTTATTTATAACTTCCTTATACGATTCAACAGTTATTATAGGATAATTCTTAAATAAATCGTTTGCGGTTTCAAAAGATTTCTTGGTAATTAGACAGTATTTGCAAAAGTACTGAGTTTTACTGAATTTTTCAGCAAATCCCCCTAGTCCGTGGCTTCCCAAGATTATCACCTGTTACAAACAGTAAAGACCCTTTTAAAACGTTCCCAGGAGATTAGTAAACCATTATTTGAGATTTCTCTCATTGAATTTTTTGAAAATTTTTGAAATTTTGAAAGTTTTTAGAAAGTATACAAACAAGAATATATTAAAGGACATTAAGGACAAATTGAAAAAATGTCATAGGAGATATTTCAACACTATCAGTCACAATGTCTTTTATATCCTAAATGATTCTACCAAAAACTTTAGTATGATCAAATAATTTTTCCTTGCATAATGCAACGAGATACATCGAATTAACATGTGATCTTTATTATCTGGATAGTTTCCTATACTTAAGTAAATAGCTAAGATTTTATATTTGGATTTCGCAGAACCTATGGGATCTAGAATTTCAAAAAACTATCTTGATATAATATTAGTTTAATTGCGTTAGGATCAGTGTTGCCAGATCTTTTTTGCCAAGTTGGGATTTTGAAAGTTTTGAGTGAAAAAAGCGGGATTCTTTCATCGAAAGCGGGACTTAGTAAAATACGAATATCTTTAGAAGTATTTAAATATTTACTTGATTTTAAAATACGATTACTTGACAATAAGATGGCAAAAATAGTCATAAAAATGGATTTTAATAAAAAAAATGAAATTTTAAGTCCTTCCGTATCATTTTTTAATTAAAAAACAAAAACTAAAATCAAAGTTTTATTCATTAGAAAAATTTGGTGTTTCAAATTGTCACTTACAATAAGCGAATAAAATTGTTGTCAATTATTTATAAGGATTATTCATGATATTTCTGTAAAGATTTAACTTCTTTTAGAGTTTCCTTTTTGTCTTTAATAAAGATAAAGAACTCCTGACATGGTAGCTCTAGATTAAACTGAATGAGTAATTTTGCTTTCATTAAATTTATGGAGCATTTATTTCTAGCATCCGACCATTTTAAATTCATTTGGGAAAAAACGCGTTTAGGAAAGTAGTTTGATATGGGATACTTAATATGAAGAATACATGTCTAAAAATATTCTTGGTATCTTTTTTGGAAATTGTTGAAACAGCTGGTGCCATTTCTGTGCGGTGGTGGCAGTGGAGTCTTTATAATTTCCCACTTATGCGTCCAAAGAATGTTTCAACAAGTTAAATTCCTCATATAAGTTACCCATCAAAATATCGCTTGTCAATTTTATTAACAAAATAGCATTTTCAATCATGTCAAAACTAACTTGATTTTTCAGGTTTATGAATTTAAGTCTAGAAAAAATATTTTTATCTGAAAAATTGTAGCGTTTGTCCAAATATTGTTGGCAATTTGTGTGAAAATGGTTGAAGTCTTCAATGACTTTGGTCCGTTCAGATTCGACTAATTTATTTAACATATGTTTTGTCTGAAACCCGAAAAACCCATCCTTTAATCAATCTTGAGCAAAAAATGCTCATAATGACTCATGCATTTCTAGATGTCAAAGATAATAATAGTATACCTAATACTATTATGACGTTTTACAGAGTCTTTGAAAATCAAAGAACATATAGACCGTTTTACTAAGAACCAACAACTACTTCCCTGGCTATATGCCACGACGGACATTGAATTACAGTTCAAAGTTAAACGGGGTTAGTATATCTGCAAGGTAGAACTAACCATTTTAGTTTGCAATTCGATAGGATATCACTTGTAGACCGGTTTCGACGTATTGCGTCTCATCAGTACAAGGAAGATATCCATCCAGAAGCTCTAAGAGCAACTAGATTGGAGATATGTCTAAAATCGCACAAATACATTATCTTTAGTAAAGAAAATGTTAAAAGTGCGATAATAGCGACATCTCCATAACTAATTGCAAACTGAAATTCTATTTGACAAAAAACCTCTCGGCTTTGTAGGGTTAACTACTTGATTGCAGTTTCCTGCTAATCAATTGTCATTTCAGTAAAACGTTTATCAAATAGTGTGGTGCAACAAGTAATAATGCTTATTCATTTGTTTATATTTCATGTATAATTGTTTATACTATAATTTATATATGGGGAAATAATTAAATGATTGTAAAATAGTCAGTTAATATAGATACTTCGTAAAGGAATCATCGAGTTTCACTGGCCCTTATTAACAACCCACTACATGGCGATCCTGCCAAAAGATATGTCCAGTTAGGCACGCGAAAAGAACTGTATCGAAATAGGATAAAAACAAATATGTTCGAAGTTTCACTATACAGATCGTTTAAAAACGCATGATGGGAAAATCCGTGTCAAAGGAAAGTGACGTGACAAGTACGGGTGTGGTTACATCAAACTTTATTGTTGATGAACAAGGACAAACTGGTTTTCCGCTTGATATAAGGATTGTCGTATACGTGTGTACTGTGTGTGTCATTGTCATAACTATCCTGAAGGTACGAAAGGCATACAGAAGAGGTCTGAAACGAGACATCAGTAGAAGCGTCTATCTGAGGCCACCTCAACAGTCAGGTGCTGATTCCTAATAAATAATTTATGATGACTTTATGGACCGCTGCTGGATGGATACCTACTAAGGATTTGTAGCATAATAAAATACACCAAAATAAAGCGGAAGAATGGTATGTGACTTAAGTTTCTCATTTAAACGAATGTCATTGCTGCAATTTGGATTCCAGCGACGACCTTGCATTGTAATGTGAATAAGACTTATTACATTACTGAAAGTTGATAGTTACGTTAGGTTAGTTTTGGTATTTATTTATTAGGTCAGCGTACTATTTAATTATATTTATAAGGTCAGTTCTCAGTTTTAAATTTAGAGATTTACTATATAACGTAGTCTATTAGTTTTATGTCAGTTAAACTTTGGGTTTTTTATACAAGGGGTAATGTTAATTTTAAATTCGAAGTCCTACTAATTGATTTAGTTTATGGTTTAGAATTTTGGGATTAATAGGTATTTATCGTATAAATCTAGCAGAAATTTAAAAATTTAATTATTATCTTTTGAAGAGGAATGTAATGTAAGTTTAAACTTTGTAAATTTTAATGTCCGTTAAAGTTACTTCGGAGGAAATTTTAACCAAGCTGTCGGGTTTAAAAGAGGAAATTATTAAGGAATCAAAGAGAGTTTTAAAGTCAAAAGTACCTAAGTCTCAAAATGTTAGAGAACAAGTTAGAGATACGTTATTAACACTTTATAATGAATTCGTAACAACCGTAAATGGTTGTTACAAAGATCTTGATGATAAACTTTACAATAATTACATTAAACCCTTATTTAATACTATTCGAGATAGAGTTGTTAGATCATACCAAGTTTTACGGGTTGATTACAAGGTCCCTACTAATGTTTTATCAAAAATAGATCCGCAGATAAAAGACGAATTGTCATTAATAGATCTTACCGACGAAGACAGCGAAGCTGGTAGCGACAGCAAAGAGCAAATCGATCAGAAACCTCCTTTACGCATTCGAACAGCAAACATGCCTCTTAGCACGGTGGATTTCTTTAACTTTGCTTCTAAAATCCTACCGAACGAATTTGATGGGTCTGAAGATAGGTTGAATGCTTTGACTCTTTTGAAGGCAAATGTAGAAACACACGAAGACAACGCAGTTGCATACGTGAAAACTAGACTCGCAGGAAAGGCACGAGTATTAGTGGGTGAAAGTACGACTTTGGAAGAAATTATAACAAAAATGAAAAATGGGATTAAAGTTGAGAGTTCGCAATCAGTCACCGCTAAATTGCTTAATTTCAAGCAGAGGCATAACAATTCTAAATATGTTTCTGAGATTGAAACCCTTACTCAAAAACTAAAGCAAGCCTATATTAGCGAAGGCGTACCTGAAAGAGTAGCAGAAAGCTATACAACAAATACCACTGTTAAAGCCTTAATCTTTAATTCAACTTCAGAAAGGGCCAAATTAATTATGGAAGCCGGAAGTTTCCAAACTACTCAGGACGCGATACAGAAATTTGTTAATATAAGTGCAGAAAATACAACCGATGCAACTATTTTATATGCAAACAGACCATCCCGCAGAAGTGGAGCGAGGGGAAATTTTCGAGGTAGAAGGAACTTTCAACATCACGACGGATACAATCATTCCTCTAACAGAAACAATAACAACATGTACGATAATGATAACTTTAATCAAAATGGGTCAAATTATCAGAATAGGTCGAATTATCAAAATAGGACAAATTATCAAAATAGGCCAAATCATTCAAATAGAGGCGTTTCACACAGAGGTAGATCGTATAGATACGTAAGAACCTACGGTTTAGACCCAAACCAGGAAAACGAACAGGAGCCTCAACCAGGTCCTTTGGGGCAATCCTAAAAATTCTTAATATGGACCTAAGACTTTCAAATTTTGTTTTAATTCAAACTGATATGACGGGAGAAGAATATGCCACATTATTAGTTGATACTGGAGCGGACATATCACTTTTTAAAAGAGACAAAATAGATCAGCAACAAATTATAAACAAATCTAATATATGCAGAATTAAGGGCATTACAGACGGCTACACTAACTCTATAGGTTCAACCAATGCAAATATAATTGTCGAAAATTACATTTTTAATCATAATTTTCAATTAGTCGATCAAAATTTTCCAATACCCGCAGATGGAATTCTAGGAAGAGATTTTATCGCAAAATACGGTTGTCAACTAGATTATTACAAATGGGTTATGACCCTAAAGACCTTAGATGGAGACATTGAGTTACCAATTCATAATAGTCCATACTTATTCCACCCAGATGTGAGGTAATAAGAAAAGTAGACTCTTTGCAAAATATAAAAGAAGACGCAGTAGTATGTAATGAAGAAATATCACCTGTAGTTTTTGTCGCCAGTACAATAATTTCTAATAAAAGTCCATTTTTAAGACTGTTAAACACAAACTTTAAAAGTGTAACCATAAAGAAACCGAAAATCCAATACTCCTACCTAAAAAATTACGATGTACTATATACGAGTAGCTATAAAGAAGTTAATAAAGAAAATAGAAATGAAGCTTTACAGAAAGAACTAAATTTAAGCTCAACTCCAGACTTCGTAAAACAGGAAACAATTAAATCATGTCAAGAATATTCCGACATTTTTGCCCTGGAAGGTGAACCACTCTCCACTAACAATTTTTATCACCAAAAGTTACGCTTATTAGATAACTCCCCAGTCTACATAAAAAACTATAAAACACCTTATTCGCAAGTAAACGAAATAAATAATCAAGTCGAGAAAATGCTTAAAGAGAACATAATAGAACCATCACAATCGGAGTATAATAGTCCAATCCTACTCGTACCCAAAAAATCTAATAATGGAGAGAAAAAGTGGCGTCTTGTTATAGATTTTCGTCAGGTTAACAAAAAAATTTGCGCAGATAAATTTCCAATCGGTAGAATTGATCAAATACTAGATCAACTAGGCAGAGCAAAATGGTTCTCTACATTAGACCTAAAAGCTGGATTTCACCAAATACCACTGGAAGAAAGCTCTAGAGACATTACATCATTTAGCACAAATTCAGCTTCGTATCGATTCACCAGACTACCTTTTGGTTTAAAAATCAGTCCGAACAGCTTTCAAAGAATGATGAAGATAGCTTTTGCAGGAATTACAACAGAAAAAGCGTTCCTATATATGGATGATCTTATCTGCATAGGATGCTCTATAAATCATCACCTCGCAAATCTAAGAAGTATTTTTGAAACTTGTCGAAAATTTAACTTAAAATTAAATCCAAGCAAATGTAATTTTTTTCAGAAAAATGTCACGTATCTCGGTCATAAAGTAACATCAGATGGAGTGCTGCCCGACGAATCTAAATATGACATCATTCGTAATTATCCACAACCTAAGTCGGCAGATGATACCAGAAGATTTACCGCATTTTGTAATTACTATAGACGTTTCATTAAGAACTTTGCAGAAATTGCACTACCACTTAATAAACTTTTGAAAAAAGATAAGGAATTTATATGGACCGATGAGTGCCAGAAGTCTTTCGAAAAACTAAAACAATTACTTATTGAACCTCAAATCCTACAATACCCAGACTTTAATGGGACCTTTATACTTACAACTGATGCTTCAAAAGAGGCTTGTGGTGCAGTTTTATCTCAAAATTTTGATGGAGAAGATCTACCCATCGCTTTTGCATCTAAAGGAGAGATTAATAAATCTACTATTGAGAAACAGTTAGCTGCTATACATTGGGGAATTAATTACTTTAGGCCTTATCTATATGGCACAAAATTCTTGGTCAAATCCGATCATAAACCGCTTATTTATTTATTTTCGATGAAAAATCCGTCCTCAAAATTGACAAGAATGCGATTAGATCTCGAAGAATACGATTTTGACATTGAATACATTAAAGGTAAGGAAAATGTGCTAGCCGATGCGTTATCAAGAATCACAATCAAAGACTTAAAAAACATAAACGAGACACCAACTAAAATCTTAGCTGTTACAACGAGATCTTTGTCAAAAAAACAGCAAAGTTTACCTACTAAGGACACAGAGCTACAAAATAACCATCAATCACCTATATCGCCTAAAATAATACAAACTGATTGCAATTATGAATTACTTAGGGTTCCTACTTTAAAGATTATAATTAAGCCAGACCATCTCCGGATAGTCATGGAAAAATATGGAAAAAAGAAACTTAAAATTGAAGATAAGATATTTCTCACTAATGGCAATTTTTCTTTAGGGAAATTATTGTCTATGCTTGAAAAAATGGCTAGTGAAAATAAATTTGAAAAATTAAAATTAAACATGAATAATGAAATATTCAAGAAGTGCACAATAAACGATTTTAAAATAGTAGGTCAAGATTTTCTAGAAAATGTTTTAATATATTTATATGAGGAACCTAAGATAGTACTAGATAATAATGAAAAATTAACACTAATCCAACAGTTTCATGATAATCCACTTACTGGAGGACACTGTGGACAAAAAAGGCTTTTGAAAAAACTAAGGTCAAAGTATCGTTGGAAAAATATGTCGCGTGATGTAGCAACGTATATTAAAAATTGCAAGAAATGCCAATTTAACAAAAGCAAAATTAAACACATTAAACCCATGACGATTACGCCAACTCCGCAAAAACCATTTGATATTGTTTGTATAGATACTGTTGGCCCATTTTTAAAAACTAAAAACAATAATGCTTACGCTGTAACTATGCAATGCGAATTAACGAAATATGTTGTAATTGTTCCAATTCCAAATAAATAATCTCTGACAGTAGCAAAATCTATTATAGAAAATTTTATATTAATATTTGGCCCCATGAAAGAAATAAGAACTGATATGGGAACTGAGTATAAAACAGAACTTTTACAGAAATTGTCAAATTTGTTACATATTACACAAAAATTTTCAACAGCATACCATCACGAGAGTATCGGCGGATGTGAACGAAATCACAGAGTTTTAAATGAATATCTAAGATCTTACATTAATGATGCTCATACAGATTGGGATGAGTGGGTTAAATACTTTGCTTTTTGTTACAATACCACGCCAGGAGTTTATCACGAGTACACACCATTTGAACTTGTTTTCGGGAGGCAATCGGAACTGCCAAATGACATCTTCAAGAAGATAGATCCTTGGTACAATATTGATGATTATTACCAAGAAGTCAGGCACAGATTACAAATATCACACGAAAGAGCTAAAGAATATTTGATAAAACAAAAACAAAATCGTAAAATAAAGTATGATATAACATCTCAAACACTCGATTTAAAACAGGGTGATTTGGTTCAAATAAATAATGAAAATAGAACTAAACTTGACCCTTGGTTTAAAGGTCCTTTTATAGTAGTTAGTACTGATGGTGTAAATTGTACTCTTAAAAGTGAAAACGGGAAAGAACAAACAGTGCATAAAAATCGTGTTCAAAAACTTTAATATTGTGCAACGGTGATTATTGCCAAGTGAAGTGCGTTTATAGACAGATTTTTTTTTTAGGTTTTAGAAAATTATTTGTTTAAACCTTTCACTTTATTCAATAGTGGTTAAGAAAGCTCCTTTTTTTTTGAGCCATGTAAATTTTTTTTATTTTAAACAGTTTGAGTTGAGATAATATTTCAAGTAATTAATTAAGAAGGACTATTAATATTATATTTATAATTAATTCTATATCATTTTGGAAATGCAGCATTTTTAGTGTTTTAGATTTTAAGTTTTACTTTATACTGTACGTACATATATTTATCGATCGATTAGGTAATCACGCAGTCTACACATTAATTTAAATTGCTGCATAGTATCTTCTCGAAAACAGGGCCCGTTTCAAAAAGATTGAATGTAATTCATCGAGATGAATTTCATTCACTCAAAGGGGGAAGATGTGGTGCAACAACTAATAATGCTTATTCATTTGTTTATATTTCATGTATAATTGTTTATACTAAAATTTATATATGGGGAAATAATTAAATGATTGTAAAATAGTCAGTTAATATAGATACTTCGTAAAGGAATCATCGAGTTTCACTGGCCCTTATTAACAACCCACTACAATAGATGTCAAAGATAATAATAGTATACCTAATACTATTATGACGTTTTACAGAGTCTTTGAAAATCAAAGAACATAAAGACCGTTTTACTAAGAACCAACAACTACTTCCCTGGCTATATGCCACGACGGACATTGAATTACAGTTCAAAGTTAAACGGGGTTAGTATATCTGCAAGATAGAACTAACCATTTTAGTTTGCAATTCGATAGGATATCACTTGTAGACCGGTTTCGACGTATTGCGTCTCATCAGTACAAGGAAGATATCCATCCAGAAGCTCTAAGAGCAACTAGATTGGAGATATGTCTGAAATCGCACAAATACATTATCTTTAGTTAAGAAAATGTTAAAAGTGCGATAATAGCGACATCTCCATAATTGCAAACTAAAATGGTTAGTTCTATCTTGCAGATATACTAACCCCGTTTAACTTTGAACTGTAATTCAATGTCCGTCGTGGCATATAGCCAGGGAAGTAGTTGTTGGTTCTTAGTAAAACGGTCTATATGTTCTTTGATTTTCAAAGACTCTGTAAAACGTCATAATAGTATTAGGTATACTATTATTATCTTTAACATCTATTTGATAAACGTTTTACTGAAATGACAATTGATTAGCAGGAAACTGCAATCAAGTAGTTAACCCTACAAAGCCGAGAGGTTTTTTGTCAAATAGAATTTCAGTTTGCAATTAGTTATGGAGATGTCGCTATTATCGCACTTTTAACATTTTCTTTACTAAAGATAATGTATTTGTGCGATTTCAGACATATCTCCAATCTAGTTGCTCTTAGAGCTTCTGGATGGATATCTTCCTTGTACTGATGAGACGCAATACGTCGAAACCGGTCTACAAGTGATATCCTATCAAATTGCAAACTAAAATGGTTAGTTCTATCTTGCAGATATACTAACCCCGTTTAACTTTGAACTGTAATTCAATGTCCGTCGTGGCATATAGCCAGGGAAGTAGTTGTTGGTTCTTAGTAAAACGGTCTATATGTTCTTTGATTTTCAAAGACTCTGTAAAACGTCATAATAGTATTAGGTATACTATTATTATCTTTGACATCTATTTGATAAACGTTTTACTGAAATGACAATTGATTAGCAGGAAACTGCAATCATGTAGTTAATCATGCATTTCTGTTATGATAATATCATTTCTCTGCGACTCTTTCATTACTGTACCAAAAGCGCTCATTACATTATGAACAAAATGCAAATATGCTAGAGTTTTTTGTCTCGTCTGCTTCAGAGTGAAAAATCTTTTCGATGGCTTTAGCACACGATTCCTGCTTAACAAAGTAACTTTTCAAAGCAGGCCAAACCTTGATTACTCTCTCAACAGCAAGACATAACGACAGAAATCTTGTGTTTACGTGATGTAATAATTCAACTCTCTCCGTTTTCGTAGTTTCAAGCACGACGTTTAGCTGAATATGAGAAATGGCTGTATGTTTTTAAGACAACAGCTTCTACATCGATATCTAACCTATCACATGTAAATTTGCTCATTTTATTCAAGATGTGGACTGAACAATTAGCTTTTAATATTTTTTCGTTTTTGGCAACGAGATTTGTGAAAACAGATTGATTAGTCCCAAAGTTGACATTTGCGTAATCAGCAACTTATGATGTTATTTGCGATAATTTCAAGTTATTTTTATCCAATGTTTCACAAAGTACCTTTGTTATTTGGTCGGCTGTTTCGTCATTACTCTCCACAAAATCTATTAATTTGTTTTGTATTCTTTTGTCCAAACTGAAATATCGCATACATATCGGAAACATTTTCCGGTTTCCTTTATTGCTAGCATCCGTAGAAATGGAAAAAAATAAATCTTATTTTAAATTTTAAATTGCTTCCTTCAAAGCTACTTTTGCCAATACTTCACAAACTATTGCCTGACTTTTTGTCCTACCACATTAAACATTTTTAGCTGTCTTAGAATCGGCGTACATAAGAGACAATAACTTTTAAAAACAATCCATACAATTGTAGCTTAACGAATGTTTAACGGTGGAATATATAGAAGTAGCAGCTGATGTTTTGTACATAATATCATCGAGATCACAATCAGATGTGAAAATACCTAGTAGCTGGAAATAGCTAGTAATGTTTCTTGCAGCACGGGAACTCGAGATCTTCGAGTGACTACTTGTTTTTGAATGCTTTGCTACATCGTTTAATCCTCTTAAAAATAAGACTTCTTTTCTTTGATGGATCAATTTTCATAAAAAAATCACAAAGTTCAATTGCCATTCTTAAACCTTCACTAAGATTTTTCAAATTAAATGTCACGTTTCCAGTGCTTATTGGCCTTTTCTTCAATGGGCTGTGAATTTAACATTTCTTGGTCCATAGGTTGAAGCAAGGCTGTCGTATTGGGAAGTAAAAATGTCACTTTTATATTTGAGTGCATAGTTTCAAGTTTGCGAGGATGACCTGCAATGGAACTATCGGGTTTGAAATCGAGTAGTGTTTGTCGCTATTTACAGTATGCGCTACTCTAAGCTCTCGACATAACGCTCGGGTGTTCCCGCTAGTCGTCATCATTTGTATTAACCGGACTGAAAACATTGACCGTAATCTTCTTCTCTAAGTTAGTTGGCCTCTACCCATCGAAAAATTTGGTTTATTGTTATACAATTACATGTTAACTGTTAAAAATATAATAGAACATTATTATTTTAATTATCCAAATAATAATTTTTACCAATATACTACATATACTGTTGATAGAAAAAATACAATTTTAGTTGCAGGTGAGAATTAGGGGGCAAATTATACGAAGATATTTTAGTTAAAAGTTTATTTATTTGTTTTGTAACAAGTTTTCTTTACATAAACTTTATGTATTTAAGAATAAAACTTTTTATATTAAACAGAAAAAAACAAGTACCTACTAATTAAATATAACAAAAATTTTATTTATTCAACAACAAAAAAAACTACCGACTAAATATTTAGTTCACAAAAAGTTATAAAAATTATACTATTAAGTTAACCATGATGATTTTCAAATTATTATGATTTATGGACTTGTGACATAATTGTGTCCATATATATTTTGTAGTAATCATTTCTTCATTTGTTGAATCATTTCATTGATCGATTGAGTCAAGTTTGACATGTTATTTGAAATTTGAGATAAAACATCAATGGTTTCTTTATGATATTGTTCAAGAACTGTATCGGCATCTTCAAATTTTTGCTTCATTTTGGTTTTATAATTTTTCGGGTTTTGAGTTTTTTTTTAGTTTCCTATTGGGAGATTTTATCTTCATTTGATGTTGATGGAGTTAATTAATCAATTTTGGAAGTTGAAGGCTTCGTCAGACGAATTTCCGCAATGTTCTGGTTTCCAACAGCACTCCAACCTACTATTGACATAAGTCACTTCTCTTGATCATTTAATTTTATATCTGTTGATGGACCACCACCAGTTCCTGTTAGGGATGCCTTATCGCAGAAATTTTGGATTTAACCTTATATTTCCTGTCAGTTAAGGCAATTTTCCATTTTTATGGTATTTTGACACCCAATCCCAAACTATTTAAATCTTGAGTAACCTCTGCCCAAAAGTCTTTGGACCGCTGGTTACTATTCTGGCAGTTAAATTTCCCTGTTAGTAATTCTGGATGTGCTTCTAAGAATGTTAATATTAAGTCCCAGTGCTTAGAATGCACTCTCATTCTTTTAGAAGCATTTTCTCTTTCCATCTAAAAGGAAAAATAAAGTTAACAATGCTAATTTTGTATGATTTCAAAAAAAAAGTTTACAGTGGTAAGAAAAGAAAGGTCGCAAACCCTTTTATTTAATCCATCAAGCAATCATTTATTAAAAATTATTTATTTATTTTAACAAATAGTTATTGAAATTAAAGTTTATTTTACATACAATTTTTTTTCTCTTAAAATATATTATCAATTCTTGTGTTTAGAAAGAAGAATGTTTGAATATCTTAAAATGGTTTACGTCTGAGGGATTTTAATTGATCTTTAGGCGACATAATTCAAAAGTATTGGATAAAGAACGAAATTGGCGAATACTCAAAAGGACTTACCGATTGATTTTCTGTCATTCTTCGGATCTTGGTATCCTTGGTGTTCGACAGTTCATCTTGACTGCCACTGTTTAACTCCACTTTTTTTTAATAGGCAACCGGCTCGAAAGACCAAATGTTCAGCACGTGAGGGTATACAATTAACGAAGGTATTCTTAAAAATAGACTTTTCTCTCTGGTGTTCGTTTTTAAAATACTAATTTTTCTGTCTGCGAAAACCCACTGAAGCACCCTTCTCCCCTCCAGTTTAGGGAAGGGTATGGTATTATCGATTGCAGATGAATTTAAAAACTAATTAATTTGGAAAAACCCTAATAATCCCTACCGATAATTCTAAATAGATCAATTCATCTTTAAATATCTTTATTCAAGAAAAAACCCAAAATTTCCCGCGATACAAACTTTTTATAAATTTAAATTTCTTTAAACGAATAATTACAGAAACACTGTATCATTGTCATATTTAATAAAGCGTGTTTGTCAATAGATGGCTAAGAATAATATAATTTCATTCTCAAACGCTTTACAAGTTTTTGAAAATTTCAAAGACAATGACCGTTTAACTAAGAAGAAACAACTACTTCCTGGGCTATATGCCCCAACGGATAGTGGATTATACTTCAAAGTCAAACGGGGTTGGAATATCTACAAGATAACTTAACCCAACCATTCTAGTTTGCAGTTAGAAGGGACAACATAACTTATAGACCGGTTTCGGTGTTTTTGCACCTCGTCAGTATAAGGTATATGTTATCCGTCAGCGAGCTGTAAAGCATAATCACTGACTGACTGAACTAAAATCGTAATCCTTATATATCTTTCAATAAAGAAAGTTTAAAGGACACCATAGTAGTGACATCCTTACCTCCAACTGCAAACTAAAATTCGACTTGACACAAGACTTTCGTCGTGATCTATAAACGAATAATTACAGAAAACTGTATCATTGTCATATTTAATAAAGCGTGTTTGTCAATAGATGGCTAAGAATAATATAATTTCATTCTCAAACGCTTTACAAGTTTTTGAAAATTTCAAAGACAATGACCGTTCAACTAAGAAGAAACAACTACTTCCTGGGCTATATGCCCCAACGGATATTGGATTATACTTCAAAGTCAAACGGGGTTGGAATATCTACAAGATAACTTAACCCAACCATTCTAGTTTGCAGTTAGAAGGGACAACATAACTTATAGACCGGTTTCGGTGTTTTTGCACCTCGTCAGTATAAGGTATATGTTATCCGTCAGCGAGCTGTAAAGCATAATCACTGACTAAAGACTGAACTAAAATCGTAATCCTTATATATCTTTCAATAAAGAAAGTTTAAAGGACACGATAGTAGTGACATCCTTACCTCCAACTGCAAACTAAAATTTGACTTGACACAAGACTTTCGTCGTGATCTATAAACGAATAATTACAGAAAACTGTATCATTGTCATATTTAATAAAGCGTGTTTGTCAATAGATGGCTAAGAATAATATAATTTCATTCTCAAACGCTTTACAAGTTTTTGAAAATTTCAAAGACAATGACCGTTCAACTAAGAAGAAACAACTACTTCCTGGGCTATATGCCCCAACGGATATTGGATTATACTTCAAAGTCAAACGGGGTTGGAATATCTACAAGATAACTTAACCCAACCATTCTAGTTTGCAGTTAGAAGGGACAACATAACTTATAGACCGGTTTCGGTGTTTTTGCACCTCGTCAGTATAAGGTATATGTTATCCGTCAGCGAGCTGTAAAGCATAAGTTATCTTGTAGATATTCCAACCCCGTTTGACTTTGAAGTATAATCCAATATCCGTTGGGGCATATAGCCCAGGAAGTAGTTGTTTCTTCTTAGTTGAACGGTCATTGTCTTTGAAATTTTCAAAAACTTGTAAAGCGTTTGAGAATGAAATTATATTATTCTTAGCCATCTATTGACAAACACGCTTTATTAAATATGACAATGATACAGTTTTCTGTAATTATTCGTTTATAGATCACGACGAAAGTCTTGTGTCAAGTCGAATTTTAGTTTGCAGTTGGAGGTAAGGATGTCACTACTATCGTGTCCTTTAAACTTTCTTTATTGAAAGATATATAAGGATTACGATTTTAGTTCAGTCTTTAGTCAGTGATTATGCTTTACAGCTCGCTGACGGATAACATATACCTTATACTGACGAGGTGCAAAAACACCGAAACCGGTGTATAAGTTATGTTGTCCCTTCTAACTGCAAACTAGAATGGTTGGGTTAAGTTATCTTGTAGATATTCCAACCCCGTTTGACTTTGAAGTATAATCCAATATCCGTTGGGGCATATAGCCCAGGAAGTAGTTGTTTCTTCTTAGTTGAACGGTCATTGTCTTTGAAATTTTCAAAAACTTGTAAAGCGTTTGAGAATGAAATTATATTATTCTTAGCCATCTATTAAATTTCTTTCCCCGTTCTTGATACTTCCCTGTATATAACTTTTTTATAACTTTAGATACCTTTCCCCTTTCATGATATTTGCCTGTATATGACTTTTTCCTAAATTTAGATTGAACAAAATTCCCCCAGAAATAACTCAAAAACATCTTCTTAAATTTTTCAAACACAAATATTTCTTCTTCCTTAATGGCAAACCATATCAGTGCCTGCCCATCCAACATCTCACGCAGGTTTTCTCTTATTTCTTTATGGTCTCTACACCATTTTAATTTATTTTTCACCATTCTTATAAAAATTTTTGGATGAGTTTTATTAATATTCCCATTAAATTTATGTTCAATTTTAATTATTCCCATGTTATTTTGATTTTTATTTATATTCCTTTTTTCCAGTTCTTCTAATAACATTTCACGTTCTTTTTCTTGTACTACATTTATTTCTTCTTCTTTTTCTTCCATCTCACATATCTTCTTTACTGTATTTTGCATTTCTTCTATTTCATTTTTCTTTTCCATATTCTCTTGTTGTATAATTATCTCTAAGTCATTTAATTTTTTATTTGTATTAGTATTGATTTCTTTTATTTCATCTTTACCTTCCTTGTTAATAATTATTTTAATTTTTTCTTCTTGTAATTCCTCTAATTCTGTTTTTCTCATTATTGTTTCAGTTCTTATTTCTGTTTCTTCTAATGTTTCTCTATACATTTCCATTTGCTTCTTCATCTCATAATTCTTCATTATTCTTGTTCATGTCTTCTTTTATTTCTTTTTTCATTGTATCCATATTTAAAATTATTGCTTCAGTATTTTTGTTCATATTTTCTTTAATTTCTTCAAAATTTTTTTTCATTTCTTTTTTCATAGAATCCATATTCTTGTTTATTTCTTCATGATATTCGTTAATATCTTGTTTTATCGAATCCATATTCTTGTTTATTGCTACCAAATTTTTGTTCATGTCTTTTTTCATTGTATCCATATTTGAATTTATTGCTTTAATATCTCTGTTCATGTCTTCATTGTTTTTGTTGATATTTTTTAACATTTCCATCATTTGTTCCCATAATGAATCCCTTCTATCCCCTATCTTACTATCCTGATTACCCTGATTATCCTGACTATCCTGAATACCCTGCCTATCCTGACTAACCTGATTACCCTGACTATTCTGAATATCAATATTATCCCCTTGTTCTGACATTCTATCTGTAATTTCCTTTCCCCCTCTTAATTTCATATAATATACCTATAATTTATTTAATCTTTTACTCCAGAATCACACACTTTGTTTTTAATAAAGCAAGCTTGACACCGAATAGTAAAGAAAAATCTCTTACCCTCAGTGCCGAAGCAGCCACACGTTCTGGGCGCCAATTGAAATGGATCCTCCTTCCGGAACACCCACTTTTAATAAAATTTTCGGTCGTGGATTCAAGAATTTTTTAAATTGATTGTCCTAAAAATAAATTAAAAAAATATAAATATAAAAATTTATCATTATATTTCATCGTCCAATTCTCGATGTCACTTTTACCACGTAGTACGCCTAGTCGTATCAATCGCGCACACTGTTTAAAGTATTTAAAAGAAAGTTTTGTTTGACCCTCGTATTCCTTACATATCTCACTGCTACATTTGTCATTCGTCTTTTTGTGCCAGTCGCGTGCAGACGTATATGTGAACGCTCTGGAGAATTCCTAGTAAATACCGACATTTTATATAAATATAGTTTCATTTGCAGGTCTACAAATGTCAGATTCATCTACAAATGGTATAAATGGACAAATGTCTCAAAAGGAAATACTAAAGAGGCTGGAGCGTCTAGAACGAAAATATAGGAAACGTCTCCATAAGAAAAAATCTCGTGGTAAAAGTAGTCGTCGACACCACCGCAGTTCGAGTAGCTCGGGGTCTGACGTACAGAGACGAAACTATCTGTCTCAGGAATCAGGTCTTGACAGTTCAAAATCATGTCATGAGTTTGATAATGATTACTGCAACCCGAGTGGTTCAGGGTCAAAACAAACACATCATAAAGACTTTTTATCTCCACACAGAGACAAAGAACGTAGTAGTCGTCCACGAGAAAGAGATTACCGAAGCCGGTGTGGCTCGGAATTTCGCCATCGTTCACGTTCTGGTAGAAGACGTGGTAAGGAGCACCAGCGAGACCCACAAACCTTAAATGTCCACAACCCCAATGACCGCAGCCTGCGTGACTCGGCATCGACACAAGATGTGCATACAGGGGTTGATGAACAAGTTCTGCAACTACACGATGAGGAGGGACTTACATCCGACATTATTAATATTTTAGGTGAAAATCCGAGAAAAAAGGTTTCAAAAGAATTCCTCCTCCACTCCGCACTTGACAGTCGCTGGAAATACATTGTAGAGAACGGAATTCCGGAGCTTGACAGGGAAAACTTGGTTTCCAAATATCCACTTCCATCCAACTGCTCAGCACTTACCCCTCCAAAGGTAAATCCGGAAATATGTAACGTTCTACCGAACGCCTTATCAAAGAGAGACAAGTTTGCAATGGATTCACAAACTCAACTATGTGTGGGTATTTCAGCACTTGCTAAAGGTCTCAATGATATTCTTGATGATAAAGAAAACATATCGCAAGTTGTAAAAAACAAACTCTCTGAAAGTTTTAGCGATTCTGGTAAAATTTTATGTGACTTAGTACATAAAATGACTCAAAACAGACGGTTTGTAATCAACCCCAGTTTGAGCAAATCAGTAAAGGATATTGTAGTCAACACTCCCCCATCGGAGTTTCTGTATGGATCGGACCTCAGTATTCAAATACAAGCTGCAAAGCAACTTGAAAAAGCTGCTTTAGAGTTAAAACCCAAAGCAGCTCAATCCGCTGTAAGTAAGGATCATTATCGCAATGAATCCAGAAGCAAAGCAAGCGAAAGGGCCTTCCATCCATACAAAAACACAAATGTGCATTTAAACAAGTCACGCCCGGTCCGTTATCAGAGGGGAGCGAGACCAATCGGGCAATCCTCGAAAAACTAGTAACACTTCTATTGCTTATCACAGGCCGAATTGGACGTTTCATATAATTACGATCGAACTTCACTTCAGGTAAGTTCGTTTGATCACTAATTTTCTTTCTCTTCTTTCTACTCTGCTTCCTTTTTCTGTTCTTCAACCCTTTTCCTATACCTTCAAATTTCTGATTTCTTTATGCTTCAATACTTTCTAATTCTTGCCTTTAATCTCCTCCTATTACTTTCCAGCCCTGTCCTCAGTGCTTTTCTGTAACTGTTAACTTCCTTCTGCTCTTTCTGTTTCAATACCTGCTAACTAAACTATTTTTATCAATTCCTCGAACTTTCTGGTTTTTACTTTCACGTCCTCTATCTTTTTAAATATTGCTTCTTCTTCTATTATTGCTACTACTCATAACTTAATTTTAAAATAAACTTTCTTGATAAATTTCATATCTTTTTATTTTTATGACAACTCTTTGACAAATCAATCAATAATAATAATAAAAATTTCCAAAACAACTTATAAACTAAACAAAAACAAATACAATATCAAAAAAATACTTAATCTAGACAACCGATTTAAAAATCATGACCACGTTCCAACATTTCATTGAAAGAAGGTGCACCATGAAGAAAAATCCATATCAATATATACTTATATCATCTCAATACATATATATATATATATATATATATATATATATATATATATATAAACAAGGTGCCAAGAAAACGCGTATTGTATATATATATATATATATATATATATATATATATATATATATATATATATATAGTTCAAAATTGATCACAGCTGATCAGTTAGATACAAAGGAAATCAATGGGAAAGCAGCTGAATTAATAAAAGCCAAGTGTACTCTTTTTTTCAAAGTCAAATATATTTCGGTATACTTTATACCATCTTCAGTGACAGCTAAAAGAAATTGATGAGATTACAATATGTGAAAAATTCTTAAATGCACAAAAAAACTTACAAAAATGAGATTACGGCTACATATATGTGACAATTAGGTGTGGAGAAAAAACCTTTACAAAGGGTTCCATAACACTTCAAAATGACGTTAATTATATTCAAACAATATACACTTAATTTCAGAAAGTAAAATGATTTACAAACTTTAGAAACACTTTAATAAAACAATTATTTAGTTAAAATCTAATTACAGAGAACAGGTGCCTCGTGTTACTCAAAAAAGTTTAAGGTTAACAATGACAATTAGCAATCAGACAAATGGCATTACTTCAATAACACAGAACAACAACAAAACAGAAATTTGCTAAAAGAAAACACCGCAATGTTTTATGATTTTACACAAAACCAAAGACAAATGAATTTTGACATAATTATGTTGACATTAATTTGAATACACCTTGAGATAAAAGACATTGCATTACAATACAAACTCAAACTATTAACAACGAAAAATAACCAGTTGAAAAGACAATACCTATCACAACGAAATTTTTTAATATTTTAAATTATACCTTCGGTGTTTAATTAACCTGATTAACGGTTTTCTTATTGTTGAATTCTTTGTCTACATTTAATAGATGTGAGTACGTTTCACTTAAGTGACTAATATCAGTTTTCTTATTGATAGTATTCTCCGTAACAGAAATGAAAGCCATTTCCAGGAACAGTCTCTTAAAATAGTTATTTTCAATTGTCAATACCTTGGCTTCTGTATAATTCATATCGTGTTTAAGTTGGTTAACATGGATAGCTAAACTACACCTATCAGGATATCTTTTTGTGTCACTCCTATGAGAAACAATACGATCTTTCAACCGTCTAGAAGAGTGTCCAATATATTGTAAATTACAGTTGTTACAAGGAATACTATAAACAATGTTCGACATATTCTCTTTTGGAGTTTTATCCTTAAGTTTTGAAAAAGCTGTATTAATTGTTAAAACTGTTCTATTTGCAAATTTAAAGTTACCCACAGACTTAAATATTCGTGTCAACCCCGGTGTGATATCTTGTATGTAAGGTAAAGTGAAAATTTTATTAGAGTTAAGGGTGATATCTGCAATGTCAGTTACCAGACTATGTTCATCAACATTGATGGAAAGGTGATTTATTGGAGTGCTATCACAATTTTCGGAAGATGTGCTAAATAAAACTTTTTTTAAAAGAGCAGGAGGATAGTTATTATCTAAGAAAAGATTGTATAAGATTTTAAGGTTTTTTTGGTGTAGTGATTTATCTGCAATTTGTATAACTCTCCATTTCATTTGTTTAATAAGATTAAGTTTGATAGAATGTCTGTGGTAAGACAAGTAATTTAGATATCTACCAGACGCCATAGGCTTCCTGTACCAATCTACCAACAACTTATTTTGGGAAGACCGAATCAGTCTAGTATCCAAAAAAGGAACCGAACATGCTTCGTCTTCCAACTCTATTGTAAACTGAATGTGAGAGTCATAATTATTAAAAACAGTTAGTACTACCTCTGTGTTTTCTTTTGGTATAGCTAGTATTAAATCATCCACATATTTTTTTATAAAAATTAATTTAAAGGGTAAATTTGGGATCACTGCATCTAGCAAATCATCCATTACAAAATTAGCTAAAATAGGGCTCACCTTAGCACCCATAGGAGTTCCCCATTGTTGTTTGAAAATTTTTTTATCAAAAGAAAAGTAATTGTTGTTAAATAAAAAAGAAATTAAGTCTAAAAACATGTTGATGTCCAACTTACAATGACTGCTAATATCACACCAATGTTTTTTTATGGAGTTGATACAAGACTCCAGATAAATATTACTAAACAACGACACCACATCAAGACTAACAAGAACATGGTCCTCAGGTAGCAAATAACCATTAAAAATTTTGTTAACTTCTAACGAATCTTTTATGAAGTAATCATTATTTCGATTGTACGATAAGGACAAAATATTCGTAACAAAAGAGGCTATGTTTTCTGTAGGGGCATTAATTGTGGACACAATAGGTCTTACTGACAAAGTGGGTTTGTGTATTTTTGGTAAAGAGTAATATTTCGGAATTATACTATTATATTTCATCAAGTTTTTTTTGGTAGCTTCATCGATGTATTTTTTAACTAATTTGTTACTCTTTGTTTGAATTGAATTAGTAGGATCATTTTTTAATTGTATATATGTATTGTCACTGTCCAAGAGTTCATTTGATAATCTAAAGTAATCCGTTTTATTCATAACTACGGTAACATTGTTACAAAATCTGACAAAGGTAATGTTACCGTAGTTATGAATAAAACGGATTACTTTAGATTATCAAATGAACTCTTGGACAGTGACAATACATATATACAATTAAAAAATGATCCTACTAATTCAATTCAAACAAAGAGTAACAAATTAGTTACTACTCTACTTAATAAAAAATACATCGATGAAGCTACCAAAAAAAACTTGATGAAATATAATAGTATAATTCCGAAATATTACTCTTTACCAAAAATACACAAACCCACTTTGTCAGTAAGACCTATTGTGTCCACAATTAATGCCCCTACAGAAAACATAGCCTCTTTTGTTACGAATATTTTGTCCTTATCGTACAATCGAAATAATGATTACTTCATAAAAGATTCGTTAGAAGGTAACAAAATTTTTAATGGTTATTTGCTACCTGAGGACCATGTTCTTGTTAGTCTTGATGTGGTGTCGTTGTTTAGTAATATTTATCTGGAGTCTTGTATCAACTCCATAAAAAAACATTGGTGTGATATTAGCAGTCATTGTAAGTTGGACATCAACATGTTTTTAGACTTAATTTCTTTTTTATTTAACAACAATTACTTTTCTTTTGATAAAAAAATTTTCAAACAACAATGGGGAACTCCTATGGGTGCTAAGGTGAGCCCTATTTTAGCTAATTTTGTAATGGATGATTTGCTAGATGCAGTGATCCCAAATTTACCCTTTAAATTAATTTTTATAAAAAAATATGTGGATGATTTAATACTAGCTATACCAAAAGAAAACACAGAGGTAGTACTAACTGTTTTTAATAATTATGACTCTCACATTCAGTTTACAATAGAGTTGGAAGACGAAGCATGTTCGGTTCCTTTTTTGGATACTAGACTGATTCGGTCTTCCCAAAATAAGTTGTTGGTAGATTGGTACAGGAAGCCTATGGCGTCTGGTAGATATCTAAATTACTTGTCTTACCACAGACATTCTATCAAACTTAATCTTATTAAACAAATGAAATGGAGAGTTATACAAATTGCAGATAAATCACTACACCAAAAAAACCTTAAAATCTTATACAATCTTTTTTTAAATAATAACTATCCTCCTGCTCTTTTAAAAAAAGTTTTATTTAGCACATCTTCCGAAAATTGTGATAGCACTCCAATAAATCACCTTTCCATCAATGTTGATGAACATAGTCTGGTAACTGACATTGCAGATATCACCCTTAACTCTAATAAAATTTTCACTTTACCTTACATACAAGATATCACACCGGGGTTGACACGAATATTTAAGTCTGTGGGTAACTTTAAATTTGCAAATAGAACAGTTTTAACAATTAATTCAGCTTTTTCAAAACTTAAGGATAAAACTCCAAAAGAGAATATGTCGAACATTGTTTATAGTATTCCTTGTAACAACTGTAATTTACAATATATTGGACACTCTTCTAGACGGTTGAAAGATCGTATTGTTTCTCATAGGAGTGACACAAAAAGATATCCTGATAGGTGTAGTTTAGCTATCCATGTTAACCAACTTAAACACGATATGAATTATACAGAAGCCAAGGTATTGACAATTGAAAATAACTATTTTAAGAGACTGTTCCTGGAAATGGCTTTCATTTCTGTTACGGAGAATACTATCAATAAGAAAACTGATATTAGTCACTTAAGTGAAACGTACTCACATCTATTAAATGTAGACAAAGAATTCAACAATAAGAAAACCGTTAATCAGGTTAATTAAACACCGAAGGTATAATTTAAAATATTAAAAAATTTCGTTGTGATAGGTATTGTCTTTTTAACTGGTTATTTTTCGTTGTTAATAGTTTGAGTTTGTATTGTAATGCAATGTCTTTTATCTCAAGGTGTATTCAAATTAATGTCAACATAATTATGTCAAAATTCATTTGTCTTTGGTTTTGTGTAAAATCATAAAACATTGCGGTGTTTTCTTTTAGCAAATTTCTGTTTTGTTGTTGTTCTGTGTTATTGAAGTAATGCCATTTGTCTGATTGCTAATTGTCATTGTTAACCTTAAACTTTTTTGAGTAACACGAGGCACCTGTTCTCTGTAATTAGATTTTAACTAAATAATTGTTTTATTAAAGTGTTTCTAAAGTTTGTAAATCATTTTACTTTCTGAAATTAAGTGTATATTGTTTGAATATAATTAACGTCATTTTGAAGTGTTATGGAACCCTTTGTAAAGGTTTTTTCTCCACACCTAATTGTCACATATATGTAGCCGTAATCTCATTTTTGTAAGTTTTTTTGTGCATTTAAGAATTTTTCAAATATTGTAATCTCATCAATTTCTTTTAGCTGTCACTGAAGATGGTATAAAGTATACCGAAATATATTTGACTTTGAAAAAAAGAGTACACTTGGCTTTTATTAATTCAGCTGCTTTCCCATTGATTTCCTTTGTATATATATATATATATATATATATATATATATATATTGATATGGATCTTTCTTCATGGGCACGTTCTTTCAATGGAATGTTGGAACGTGATCCATTATTTGTAAATTGGTTGTCTTGATTAAGTATTTTTGTGTTTGCATTGTTTTTGTTTAGAATATAGGATGTTATGTTGTTAGGCTGATTATTATTGATTAGATTGTCAAAGAATTGTAATTTAAAAGTCATTGAAAATAAAAAGTTAAAAAAAATATACAATTTGATTAAAATATAAGAAATATCGAGATTTAAATTGAAATAAAGAAAATTATATCAGAAGAATTTATAAATAAATAAACAAATAAAAAGTAATTGGAATTGGATGAGAGGTCAGGCCTGGAAAGTGGTAGGAGGAGATAAAAAGCAAGAAATAGAAAGTATGGGAACAGAAAGAAGCAGCGAATAGGAAGAAATCAGAAATTTGAAGGTATAGAGAAAGGGTTGAAGAACAGAAAAAGGAAGTAGAGTAGAAAGAAGAGGAAGAAAATATTTTTTTTTTATATTTATATTTTTGTTGTAATTTATTTTAGGACAATCAATTTGTAAATCTTGAATCCACGACCGAGAATTTTATTGAAAGAGGGTGTTCCTGAAGGAGGATCCATTTCAATATATATATATATATATATATATATATATATATATATATATATATATATATATATATATATATATATATATATATATATATATATATATATATATATATATACAATGAAATAACTAGTGGGTGATGCAGCAATAAAACACAGATTTCAGATTACTCTTTTATGTATCCAAGCTTTCGATTGCAGTTCGCAATCATCTTCAGGGATCTACAATATTTATTAAATATTATAAAGATGTTATCATATATAAGGAAGGACTTCGTGGTTGATCATATTAAAAAGAAGATACTATATGACATTTCTAACATGATGATATTTATCGAACAAGGTCATGTTTGTATACAAAACAATTTTTACTCAATATTGATTATAAAGAAAGCCACAACAATATGAGACATTATCGATCACAATCATTTAAAAAACACTACGAAAATTAGACAACGCGAAAAAACAAAACACACAAGCACAATCGTTTGATGTCTTAAGAACACTGAGATGTAAAGTCAGTCTAAGGTGAGTAAATAGGCGTAAATATCACTTAAGTTATCAATGTTCGATCTTTTATTCATACTTTTGTTTCCTGTTTTAGAAATATGTGTCATTTCTAAGAAGACTCGTTTCGAGAGGTTGCGTTCTCTGTCCAGGATCCGAACGTTATTATATTCGATCGTGTGGTTAGTGGACTGGATATGAATACCAAGTGCTGTTCTTTCTGGGTAGAGTCTTGCATCACTCTTGTGGGAGAC
Organism: Altica lythri; assembly: GCA_964028335.1. Classification (NCBI taxonomy): domain Eukaryota; kingdom Metazoa; phylum Arthropoda; class Insecta; order Coleoptera; family Chrysomelidae; genus Altica; species Altica lythri. The sequence goes on from OZ034806.1 coordinate 15,456,710, forward strand.
AACTCGATTCTTTAATTTTCTAGTGGTCTGACCTATATATATTTTGTCACAGGAGCCACAAGGAATAGAATACACTACATCGGATTCAGACAAAAATTCTGTTTTATCTTTTAATTTTGAGAAAACATTGGCAATCGTGCAAGAAGATCTGTTGGCTATTCTCAATCCTGGTATACTTTTAAACAAACTAGTAAGCTTCGGTGTTAAGGAATTTATGTATGGGAGGCTAGCATAGTGTATATCAGTAATATCCCCCTGAGGAAGGTTCGGAGTGTTGTTAGAGATGGTTCTAGATGGCATGTTGTAAAGTAAGTGATGTACCAACTTTGGAGGATAGGAATTATCTATGAACAGCTTAGCCAGAATGCGCAAGTTATTTAATTGATATCTCACATCACAGATATTCAATACTCTTTCTTTCATTTGTTTCAGTAAGTTAATCTTCATGGAGTGCTTGTGGTTTGACCAATAATTAAGATAGCGACCAGAACTCATAGGCTTTCTATACCAGTCGATTGATATTATTCGATGGTCTCTCACAAATCTGGTGTCTAAGAAAGGTACAGAGAAATTTGAATCTTCCAGTTCAAGTGTAAATTGAATGTAATTGTCGTAACTATTAAATGTGCCAAGTATGTTATTTGTTTCATTTACTGGTAATGCTATTATGATATCATCTACGTACTTCTTTATAAAGCCTAGTTTATAAGGTAGGTTCGGTACTATCCTATCCAAAAGGTCATCCATGACATAGTTAGCCAAAATAGGGGAAATCTTGCTGCCCATTGGCATCCCAAAAGTTTGTTGGTAATGTATGTTGTCAAATGTGAAGACATTATTATAAAAAACAAAGGTTGTAAGTTCTATGAAAGTGTTAAGGCCTATTGAGCAGTAATTTTTGATGCGGCTCCATTTTTTCCTTATGGATTGAATGCAAATGTCCAGGTAAACATTACTAAACAACGACTTCACGTCCAGACTAGCTATAACATAATTTTCTGGTAGTACGAAATTATTGAATAAAGATTTCACTTGAAAAGCGTCTTTGATATAGTATTCGTTGTCAATATCATAAGCATTCGTCAGGATATCTGTTAGGAACTTGGTTATGTAACCAGTGGGGGTATTAATTGAAGCTATTATAGGTCTTACCGTTAGAGGGTTCTTGTGTATTTTCGGTAGTCCGTAGAATCGTCCTGGAATAGATTTATAATTCATTAACTGTTTTTTATTAACTGTTTTTTTTTTTTTTTTTGGTTGCTACTCAAATTACCATTTGTTTCAAGCTTTTTCAGCAGCCTTAGCATTCTGTTCTGGATGGATGGAATAGGATCTGTGGTTAATTTCTTGTAAGAAGTATCGTTATCCAACAGCTCATTACACATAATATTATAATTGCTTCTCTCAAGTACGACAGTTACGTTTCCTTTGTCTGATTTCACTACCATTATGTCTGGGTGGTCTTTGAGGAATTTTCTGGTCTTATCAAGAAGGCTTATAAAGTAGTGATCAGTCATCTTAGAATCATGTATTGCGTTTGTTATGATGTTGGTGGATCTAGCTGTAAGTGATTTCTTCTTTGTATGGTCTTTTTCTAAAGAGATAATAGAGTCAACGTCAGCCAATAGATTTCTTATCATGATATCTTTACCAAGTCGTGGTTCCACACTAAATTTCGGTCCTAAGGAGAGAAAGCTCGAGATGTCAGGTGGGATTGAGACATCTGTAAGGTTTCTTAACCATCTAGTAGGTGTGTTGATTTTCTTAGAGTGTTGATAATTTAATAGTCGGTCGAGTTTATTAATGTTTTTATCTTTGATTCGGTGAAAAGCCTTATTATATGTGATTATTTGGCGGCTATAATAGTTGTCAAAGAAAGTTTGTTTAGTCATTTCAATGATCTTTGTTTTATAGTCAAGTAGTTCTTTCTCAATTTTAACGATTAATTTTTGGTTTTCACCGATTTCTAAATTTAATAATTTGCGCATTATTTTAGTTTGTTGATTATGAAAGTTATTAATGTTTTGCCTTAGTAGTAGAGCTGTCATTGGCACTGTCGCGTCCAAAATGTGGGAAGGAATTATACCAGTTTTTCTGCATTTAAGAAGGAAACTTCGTCGGTTTACTTCTTTGGCTTTTCTTGGAAAACGTTTGCCAATTTTTTCTCAAAATTAAAAGATAAAACAGAATTTTTGTCTGAATCCGATGTAGTGTATTCTATTCCTTGTGGCTCCTGTGACAAAATATATATAGGTCAGACCACTAGAAAATTAAAGGATCGAGTTGTCTTCCACAAGAGTGATGCAAGACTCTACCCAGAAAGAACAGCACTTGGTATTCATATCCAGTCCACTAACCACACGATCGAATATAATAATGTTCGGATCCTGGACAGAGAACGCAACCTCTCGAAACGAGTCTTCTTAGAAATGACACATATTTCTAAAACAGGAAACAAAAGTATGAATAAAAGATCGGACATTGATAACTTAAGTGATATTTACGCCTATTTACTCACCTTAGACTGACTTTACATCTCAGTGTTCTTAAGACATCAAACGATTGTGCTTGTGTGTTTTGTTTTTTCGCGTTGTCTAATTTTCGTAGTGTTTTTTAAATGATTGTGATCGATAATGTCTCATATTGTTGTGGCTTTCTTTATAATCAATATTGAGTAAAAATTGTTTTGTATACAAACATGACCTTGTTCGATAAATGTCATCATGTTAGAAATGTCATATAGTATCTTCTTTTTAATATGATCAACCACGAGGTCTGGATTATCAGTACTAACAGTGATATCAAGGTTATTTCGCTGTAAATCTGCTATGTCTTGTCAATTTGTTTTTTGTCATTTTACTGCCATTTTGCCTTTAAATAAGCTGTGTTTTCCAAGTTATCGTACTAAATAATTCATGAAGGATTGTTACATGCTTAGGCACCTTAAAATTGTAATATTGAAGATATTGTAGTTACTGTTTAGTCTAAATCTGCTTACTGAGAATTTCCACGAAGGACCGGGGATATATTAGCACCCTCTGAAACCGGTAGGCCACGTAAGCACCACTTCTAATAAAATAATTAGTATTAAGGATCGAAAATTTAATGTGTGACACTTTCCATGGTTTTAAATACGTTCTAATTGGATTGTACTTGCCATACACTTGTACTGAATAACATCAAGAAATACTACTGCATCTTTTTGTAAGTCTTCCATTAGAATATAATAACATGTTTTATAATATTTGTAAAAAACATTTTAGATCACTGAATAAGCAGTTTTTTGGACTAATAGTATAATACATAAAGGATAGTTACATGTTTCAACACATTCAAACTGTAATATTTTTGATATTGTGTGTACTGATTATTTTAAATTTACTTACCGTTTATATCCACGAAGGAATTGTGATAATTTTGCACCCCCTGGGACGGGTAGATCATTTGAGCACCATCTCTAGAATAATAAATATAATCAAGGATTGTAATAGTACTGTTAATACTTACCAAGTGTTTTTGAATACATACCAACTGTTTTGTACTTACTACCATAAATGTTTACTGAAGAACATCAATAGATACAACCTCAACTATTTTTAAGTCCTTCCTTATATATGATAACATCTTTATAATATTTAATAAATATTGTAGATCCCTGAAGATGATTGCGAACTGCAATCAAAAGCTTGGATACATAAAAGAGTAATCTGAAATCTGTGTTTTATTGCTGCATCACCCACTAGTTATTTCATTGTATGTTGATACTTACCAGCAAATACTACTATCCTCTGTTTTAAGAAGAGTCATGGGTTATTACGACACGATCAGAAGCATATATGGACAGGACTTAGTCATTTTATTAAAGAGATGGGCAAACGTTTTCCAAAGAAAAGCCAAAGAAGTAAACCGACGAAGTTTCCTTCTTAAATGCAGAAAAACTGGTATAATTCCTTCCCACATTTTGGACGCGACAGTGCCAATGACAGCTCTACTACTAAGGCAAAACATTAATAACTTTCATAATCAACAAACTAAAATAATGCGCAAATTATTAAATTTAGAAATCGGTGAAAACCAAAAATTAATCGTTAAAATTGAGAAAGAACTACTTGACTATAAAACAAAGATCATTGAAATGACTAAACAAACTTTCTTTGACAACTATTATAGCCGCCAAATAATCACATATAATAAGGCTTTTCACCGAATCAAAGATAAAAACATTAATAAACTCGACCGACTATTAAATTATCAACACTCTAAGAAAATCAACACACCTACTAGATGGTTAAGAAACCTTACAGATGTCTCAATCCCACCTGACATCTCGAGCTTTCTCTCCTTAGGACCGAAATTTAGTGTGGAACCACGACTTGGTAAAGATATCATGATAAGAAATCTATTGGCTGACGTTGACTCTATTATCTCTTTAGAAAAAGACCATACAAAGAAGAAATCACTTACAGCTAGATCCACCAACATCATAACAAACGCAATACATGATTCTAAGATGACTGATCACTACTTTATAAGCCTTCTTGATAAGACCAGAAAATTCCTCAAAGACCACCCAGACATAATGGTAGTGAAATCAGACAAAGGAAACGTAACTGTCGTACTTGAGAGAAGCAATTATAATATTATGTGTAATGAGCTGTTGGATAACGATACTTCTTACAAGAAATTAACCACAGATCCTATTCCATCCATCCAGAACAGAATGCTAAGGCTGCTGAAAAAGCTTGAAACAAATGGTAATTTGAGTAGCAACCAAAAAAAAAAAAAAAAACAGTTAATGAATTATAAATCTATTCCAGGACGATTCTACGGACTACCGAAAATACACAAGAACCCTCTAACGGTAAGACCTATAATAGCTTCAATTAATACCCCCACTGGTTACATCACCAAGTTCCTAACAGATATCCTGACGAATGCTTATGATATTGACAACGAATACTATATCAAAGACGCTTTTCAAGTGAAATCTTTATTCAATAATTTCATACTACCAGAAAATTATGTTATAGCTAGTCTGGACGTGAAGTCGTTGTTTAGTAATGTTTACCTGGACATTTGCATTCAATCCATAAGGAAAAAATGGAGCCGCATCAAAAATTACTGCTCAATAGGCCTTAACACTTTCATAGAACTTACAACCTTTGTTTTTAATAATAATGTCTTCACATTTGACAACATACATTACCAACAAACTTTTGGGATGCCAATGGGCAGCAAGATTTCCCCTATTTTGGCTAACTATGTCATGGATGACCTTTTGGATAGGATAGTACCGAACCTACCTTATAAACTAGGCTTTATAAAGAAGTACGTAGATGATATCATAATAGCATTACCAGTAAATGAAACAAATAACATACTTGGCACATTTAATAGTTACGACAATTACATTCAATTTACAGTTGAACTGGAAGATTCAAATTTCTCTGTACCTTTCTTAGACACCAGATTTGTGAGAGACCATCGAATAATATCAATCGACTGGTATAGAAAGCCTATGAGTTCTGGTCGCTATCTTAATTATTGGTCAAACCACAAGCACTCCATGAAGATTAACTTACTGAAACAAATGAAAGAAAGAGTATTGAATATCTGTGATGTGAGATATCAATTAAATAACTTACGCATTCTGGCTAAGCTGTTCATAGATAATTCCTATCCTCCAAAGTTGGTACATCACTTACTTTTCAACATGCCATCTAGAACCATCTCTAACAACACTCCGAACCTTCCTCAGGGGGATATTACTGATATACACTATGCTAGCCTCCCATACATAAATTCCTTAACACCGAAGCTTACTAGTTTGTTTAAAAGTATACCAGGATTAAAAATAGCCAACAGATCTTCTTGCACGATTGCCAATGTTTTCTCAAAATTAAAAGATAAAACAGAATTTTTGTCTGAATCCGATGTAGTGTATTCTATTCCTTGTGGCTCCTGTGACAAAATATATATAGGTCAGACCACTAGAAAATTAAAGGATCGAGTTGTCTCCCACAAGAGTGATGCAAGACTCTACCCAGAAAGAACAGCACTTGGTATTCATATCCAGTCCACTAACCACACGATCGAATATAATAATGTTCGGATCCTGGACAGAGAACGCAACCTCTCGAAACGAGTCTTCTTAGAAATGACACATATTTCTAAAACAGGAAACAAAAGTATGAATAAAAGATCGGACATTGATAACTTAAGTGATATTTACGCCTATTTACTCACCTTAGACTGACTTTACATCTCAGTGTTCTTAAGACATCAAACGATTGTGCTTGTGTGTTTTGTTTTTTCGCGTTGTCTAATTTTCGTAGTGTTTTTTAAATGATTGTGATCGATAATGTCTATTGTTGTGGCTTTCGTTATAATCAATATTGAGTAAAAATTGTTTTGTATACAAACATGACCTTGTTCGATAAATGTCATCATGTTAGAAATGTCATATAGTATCTTCTTTTTAATATGATCAACCACGAGGTCTGGATTATCAATCCTAACAGTGACCTAGATGACTTTTGTAGATATCAAGGTTATTTCGCTGTAAAACTGCTATGTCTTGTCAATTTGTTTTTTGTCAATTTAGTGCCATTTTGCCTTTAAATAAGCTGTGTTTTCCAAGTTATCGTACTAAATAATTCATGAAGGATTGTTACATGTTTAGGCACCTTAAAATTGTAATATTGAAGATATTGTAGTTACTGTTTAGTCTAAATCTGCTTACTGAGAATTTCCACGAAGGACCGGGGATATATTAGCACCCTCTGAAACCGGTAGGCCACGTAAGCACCACTTCTAATAAAATAATTAGTATTAAGGATCGAAAATTTAATGTGTGACACTTTCCATGGTTTTAAATACGTTCTAATTGGATTGTACTTGCCACTTGTACTGAATAACATCAAGAAATACTACTGCATCTTTTTGTAAGTCTTCCATTAGAATATAATAACATGTTTTATAATATTTGTAAAAAAACATTTTAGATCACTGAATAAGCAGTTTTTTGGACTAATAGTATAATACATAAAGGATAGTTACATGTTTCAACACATTCAAACTGTAATATTTTTGATATTGTGTGTACTGATTATTTTAAATTTACTTACCGTTTATATCCACGAAGGAATTGTGATAATTTTGCACCCCCTGGGACGGGTAGATCATTTGAGCACCATCTCTAGAATAATAAATATAATCAAGGATTGTAATAGTACTGTTAATACTTACCAAGTGTTTTTGAATACATACCAACTGTTTTGTACTTACTACCATAAATGTTTACTGAAGAACATCAATAGATACAACCTCAACTATTTGTAAGTCCTTCCTTATATATGATAACATATTTATAATATTTAATAAATATTGTAGATCCCTGAAGATGATTGCGAACTGCAATCGAAAGCTTGGATACATAAAAGAGTAATCTGAAATCTGTGTTTTATTGCTGCATCACCCACTAGTTATTTCATTGTATGTTAATACTTACCAGCAAATACTACTATCCTCTGTTATATATATATACACCATGGTATGTGTATTTTTTTGACTCCGTTAGAAGGTAAGTGGAACAAATATTATTTGGGTATACGAGTCTTTGTTTAATTTCTTTACTTCAGGTAGGTTTTATAGGAAACAGAAGCTAAGGATGTAGGATGAAAGCATAAATGGCACTTAGTTCCTCTGTGCTTTTTTTTGGTTCATGGAGAATTCTCCTGCTCTTATTATGTTGTTACCTCTTTTTTTTTCGGAAGGAGTTAAATGCTCAATTATAGAGGCTAACCAATGCGAACGGCACTCAAGGGGTAGGAGGAGAGCGAGCGTGGATTCGTTCGAGCTAGGTGAATACTTTTGAAAAGGTAAAAAGAAATATATTTATTAAAAGAATAAAGGCTAAAAGAAATTAAAAGGGACGAAAAAGAGATAATGAAAGAAATGATGCAAAAGGAAAATATTTGATAAACATAGAAGTTAAAAGTTAAAAGAAAAAGAAAGAAATGAAATAGAAAGGAAAATGGGCGCCACTCATGTTTTTAATCCTAAGGATGGAAAAATATAAGAAACCCAGATCATAAAAAAATATAAGTTGGTTAAATGATCTATCACTTATGCTAATTATAGTTAAAATTACACACGTCTATTTGTGAAGCTTGAAAGATATAATTGTACTTACTTTTAGTATTACTTATCCAAACAGCTACAAGTTTGTTAGTGAGATAAAGATATTTTTTTTTAAATCAAAATTTATTACTCGGCTACGTCTCGTTTTTTCCAGCGATTAAAACTGATCAGATTAACTTACACCAGGCAAGAAAAGAAAACAGATGTTTAAACAATTAACAATATTTATTACACAAGATGGTAATAATTGTGATGTACATGAAATAGAACACACAAAAAAAATATAAAATATCAACATCATCAATATGATATTACATCATTAAACACATTGGTGTCTAATCAAAAAGATAACTAATACTACACATCCAATAACAGCTAAGTAATATTGTTTTGTTATTTTCTGTGTACTCTGTTAAGCAAACGAGAAATAAAAAAATAAAAATGATAAAATGTTATATTATAGAATAGTATTTCACCTTTAGCTTAGGTTTTGAACTTGAGTTAAAAATAAGAGTACCATATAGTTGTTAAGTTTAATAATGATACATTTAAGAGAAGTAGATAGAAACAAAAAAAATTATCAATAAAATACATTTACAGATAACAAAATTACACTCGATATACCGTAAGCGTTGTTGATTTTATTAGAGGTTACTTAGGTATTTCTACCGTCGAACGTAACTTATTAAATTCACAGGGACCGGCGTTTGTGTAGACAGAAATATTCTCGATAATTTCCGATCACTGAATACAATAACTTCTCAATCGTGGATACTTATTATATAGCTGACAATTTAATTCAAAATCCAACGAAATAAACGGTACTCTGATTTTTCTGGTAGTAATGAAACATTAATAATGTAGTAAAAGACTTACAAAATGGCTCCTAGGTAAGGTTCCATCCTAATTTCAGGAATAACTTGTCAAAATAGTCATAGCAAAATACTCCTTTTCGGGTCAGCAATTTAAATGTGTGGTCATTTAAATGTCTAAATTCATGTCTTAAATTTTTAAAGTCTTTTATTTCAAGTGTTGAGACTAATTCCTTTAAAGAGGCACCCATAAATCTAAGAGAATCTATATAACGGAATTTTATGTTGTGCGGCAGATGTTGAGTGAAAGAAATGTATTTCTCTTTATTTATTGGTAATAAGCTAAATTCTGCGGACGATATTACGAATGGTCGGGTTTCATTTTTTCGTTTTTTTTTTTTGGGAAAGGTGTTGGAAAAAATAAATGTTTTCTGGGCGAGTTTATTTTAGAAGAATTCGAAGTATGTTGTAACAGTGATTGTTTTTCTTATTTGGTCTTGCTGTATTGTACTTCTTGACTTGATTCTTGAAACCTTGGATCTTTATCTACATCTTCAACTTCATCTTCAATTCTTTTTTTGTTCATTGGAACTTCATTTGTCACATTCCTTTGTTCACTCATCATATTATCTGCATGTATTTCTTGTGGTTCATCTTTCTCTATTTCTATTCCATTTATGATCTGTATTTCTGCAGCCTTATCTTTTTCTGAATTTTTCTGTATGCTATTTTATTATAAATTGGGCAGAATCGTCACAGGATTTTGACCAGATTCATTTAAATCTAATACCAAAAGGTTATTAATTTCATTTGGAACATTTAAAAAACCATCTGGTAAAACTTCAAATGTCTGCATTGCTGGTTCAGATGGTTTTTTAATTCTTGCAATGCAGTAAAAATTGTATTTATACAGATATCTGTTACGCCTCAATCCACTAATGTATTTCTTATTGATGTTAACAAATTCATAATTATTTCCAAATGTTCCTGATTAACAACAGTTTTTTCATTTTGAAGCTGTAAATTTTTAAAAGTATTTTGTACACATTTTGTGTAGTCAATTACATATTAATTGAATGGAAAAAGACCACATTTTCTAAAACCATTTTTAATTGTTTTGGTTAAGTTAGGATCTTCTCAGACAATTTTTAGGAGGGGGGAAAGTAACTTCAACTGAGTTTACATTTTCTGCTTTTGCTAGCCAGTCTTGAACAGTTCTTTTTTAGCCAGTTTTAAGAGGTTTGAAAACACTCACGTCTGCTGGTTGCATGATGTGGATGGTGTTTGGTGATAGAGCATACAAAATAAATTTATGATCGCTACAAAACTGGCTTATTTCTAGAGAGAGATGTGTTTTATGTCTGTCTACAAAAAGTAAGACTGGCCTTTCTACGTTGTTCTCCTCAAGCCACTTATCTAAATCGTTCGCCATGTATTCGAAAAAAATTTCCGTTTGCATCCATCCTGTGTCTGAACGTCCCAAAAACCATTCAGGTGATACACTATCAACTATAGCCTTATTAGGTTTTACAAAAGGAAAGACAACAATAGCCGTCAGAGTTTTTCCACTTGCCGAAAAAAACAGAAGAACAGTTATTATTACCTACTTTTTCATTGCCCTTTTTCACATCAGATATATTTGGGACTAAAACTTTTCCACTCTTTGAGCTAATAGAAAGACTCTTTTCATCTCCATCATATATGCGGGATGGGTCATCTAATATGTCCAAACAATTATTATTTGTTCAAAATTGTTTGAGGTCTTGAAACCACTTTTTGATGTTATCTTGAGTTATTACTGCTCTCGCTTTTGTAATTCCTTCAGCCTCTCGTAATGATAATCTTGAGTTTTAAAAATGATGTGTACCACTCTTGTTACCAGGTCTGTTATCAGTGAACGGGTTCTTTCAACCACTTGAAGAAATAATCTGCTGTACAGTATTTAGCAGACTTTGTTTGTGGAAAGCCACTTTTTACCAGTGTTAAAAGCCAAGATTTAACTTCTTCTTGATTAGTCAAAACTGTTGGAGAACCTAATTGGCGAGGCCCAATTTTAACTCGACCATGAATTCTATCCTGTAATGTCACTCGCGGAACATTGTATTGCCTGCTAGCCTCCCTTATTGAGGAAACATTTTCCTGAATATATCGAAGTGCTTGGGCTAACGCTTCCTCCGTATATTTATGAATTTCCAGTTTTGTTTTGTAGCGCCCCATAATCTGAAAATAATATAATAATATAGGTAGGGTAAGTTAGGTTAGATCAGGTCACTTGGATGTCCTAAGAGACCAATTTGTATGGCGAAAAACATGCAGGCTCAGCATAGGTTCCTTACACGCCTATCTTCAACATCCAAACAATACATAAGTTTAATGGGGCTAAGCATTGGTTTCAAAACATTTACTAAATATTCTTCTTTAAAAAGTGTGCTTTATGTAAAATGCAAATTTGGTGAAATTTGAAGAAATATAGAAATCTCCCTATTTTCAGCTGTGTGGCTGAATATAGATTTTGGTTAAAATAAGGTTACAAATTCACAGCCACTACAAAATGAAATGGATTGATTTTTAGGTTAAAAATGATTATGTAACAAATGCCTAATCTGTATGCATGCCAATAAAATCAATTTAACTTAATTTATTAATTTAATATTATATTTAAGCACTATTTTCTAATAGCATACAAGTTAGCACATAATCAGCCTTTTCTTATCTTAGCCTTAAAAATAGCGTGCACGTGTGACGACATGCACCGTTAACTTTTCAGGTTAGATTTTATAATATTTTAACTTAATTGGCGGTAAAGACGGCTGAATGTAGGAATGAAGCGTTTAGTTCAATAATCATATTGGTTATCTTATTTTTAAATATTTAATGCACCAAGGGCTGACTATTGGATACGGCCGGAATTAGGCACATTTATTCTTGATTGTTTTAGCCCTTACTACTAATCTAACAATTAGTGATAACTGTTTTATGAAAATTGTTTTACAACAATTAGTAAAAAAATGAATATTTATTTTTAAATAATAATCTAGAAAATGTAACCAAAAGAAAAAGAAAATATGAATTTAAAAAAATTGGACATAAAATAAACATTTTATTCACCATTATTTCAGTTTATATGAAAATAAGAATTAACTTGGTAAATATTATTTTGTATAAGATTTAAATAAATATACTTTAAAAAAATACAATGTTTTTAAAATTTGTATTATTTGTATTTTTACAATAATGGTTTACAACCCAAATCGTCTTCTTCATTTCCATCACCTAAAGGATTTTCGTTAGAGTTAGTTTCACCTTCTCTAACTGTTATTACTAAATCTTTTATTGATCATGTATGTCTCTCCAGATACGTTTGCTCAATTTTATTTAGCGTGATTACAGATATTTTGCCATTGGTCTTCGGTTACATTTTGAAACTTTTTTTCCGATAATTTCCAGACATCGTCCAACTTCAAAGTTGTGTTGCAAGCAGCAACTTCATTTTTAACCAATGCCCATATTTTCTCTATGGAATTTAGCTCTGGGTGGTAGGGTGGCAGACGTAATGCTACTATCTTATCAACATATTGTTGGTGAATTGGCTTGTGCATTTTTATTAAAGCATATAATTCGGGCTTCGTTGCTTTAGCCTCGTATAAAATACCTCTTTCCATTAGCCATTGTTGCATAGAGGCTTTCTTCCATGAAGTATTTGGATTTGGCTCCATCGTTACATTGTGGTAAGAGGCGTTATCTATTTCTTGGGGCGGCCGGCAAAAATTTATCTGGCAACCATTTTGTCAAATTTTGTCCATTCATATCATCATAGTAATCCTCTAATTTTCACCTGGATTTAAATATATTTAATGCCCCTGGTACAAAACTAGATCCACCTTCAGCATGTACAATAATCAGGCGTTTTTCTTGTGATACTGGCGATTTGACACATTGAGACATTTATTTTTGCCATCGTTCCATGCCTTATTTACCGTGTGGGAACTCTGAATATAAGTCTCGTCACAGTATATAATTTCTGAGCCTTCTTCTCTATACTTTTGATTTGTTCTTAAATACTGAATTTTTTAAGCTTTATTTATGTCATGCGTTTCCGTCAACATTTTCCTATTGTTTTTAGTTTTTTTGTCCAACGGAATCCCAATTTTCCTTGGTCATTTTCTGCTTGCATGAGCTTGTAAACGTTGAAAATGATTTCACCGCCTTGACTATGGACTACTCGCTTCGCGTAGCCCATAATGTGTTTTTTGTTAAAATAAAAAAAAGTGGTTCATATCTCATTGTAGGTTTTTTAAATTATAAGAAGCATAATGCAGTTATGTAACAAATGGTTGTTTGTGACGCTAGTTAATAAACGTAGAATACCGAATGGATTTTTAAAAAACTTTATTTTGAAAATTACAACTTAAAACAAGAAGGTAAATGGAATTTTACTTTTAGACTTCTCGTTTAAAACCTTTAACTACCCGCGCTCTTGAATCTAGCTTAGCTACCCGCGCGGTGTAATTTGTACATCATTTTTATAAATGTAAGACCAAGTGCATAAATAAATAAAAAAAGGGATAAGAAAATATTTTTACTTGATTTTTCATGCTGTTTTATAGAAATTTAAAAAAATACATGAATACAATTCTAGATAAAAAAAGGATAGGTATTCTAAACAAAAAAAGGCGTCAAGAAAAATTAAAAAAATAACTCTAAAAATTAAGACTTCACATAATGTAGGTATTGTTATTACACTTTGTTTCATTTGCTGCTTCCTTCGCCATATTTGCAAGAATCGCATGTAATAATAGTTGTCATATGTTGTTTGCAAACTGACCTATTACAACTTTCGCAGATGATCGTTTTGACTCGATTTTTTGCCCTACCACAAATAAAACAGGTGGCTCCTCATTATTGTCTTATGCTGGTCTTTTGTATTTTGCCAGGAAACATTTTATGTCACTTGGCAAATACTGTATGCTGGCGCGTTTAGAGAGATATGGCTTTATCAAACGTAATGAGAGCACCTGCCACGTATTTTATTGATTATAAAACAAAATCAAATTTTGAAAAATTAATAAAAGGGTTAATCAATTTACTCCAATCCAAATTCAACTCCAGCTGAGTTCGGTAGTGGTCTCTCTACTGGCAAATTAGTGCCCAGCTCAGCCGTAGAGGGTAAGTAAACAAATATTAGGGAGTCGCGCCACCGATTTAGACGGTCAAAATCGGAAACCCCTGTTGTTCCAGGCACTACTTTACCCACTGGAGATAATTAAATAAATGCAAAATTTTAAATCAGTATTACTTGAATTGTACTATAAAAATGATAAAGTGAGCTAAATAAAATAGAATATCAACTAGACCCTTCTTTAATAAAAGTAAAGGATTTACACCAATGTCAAACCTTACTCTTGACAACGTTATCGATATAAAAAAAAAATAAGAAATAAATATAAGAACTATATAAAAAGAATTATCTAAGATGTGTGATCACACGCAATACAAAGGGAAATAAATAATTTTTAACCAACTAATTTACAACTTAAACTAATTAGGCTTATCTGTTAGTCTAAATAAATTTCCGCAGTCCTTGGCTTATCCAATACTTAGGCCGGTACCAAAAATCAAGCCTGTTCTAGAACCAATAGGCCGGCACCATTCACAATAACTTAAGCTCGTACTAAGTATAGGATCAGCAATCAAAATTCTGCCTAACTAGGACTTTTGCCTGTATCTAGGAAGTTTAGCCGGTAACTAGAACCCTAAAATCGTAATCTAAAATAAACGATGGCTTAAACAGATTTTAATGACTCCTTGAATTAGTTTGACTTAATAACTTTAATACAATTTGAACACATTAACTTAAATTTATACTACAATGAAAGAACAAAGTGAATTTAAATAATTAATACAACATTTAGCAATTGACTTCTCTGTATTTACATTTAATGAGCAAAACTAATGATTTAAATGTACTCAACGAACCTAAATTTGACTTGCTAGTCACAACAAAATTATAACAATAAATTAAATCAAAATTTAACATAAAATTAATTATTAATAGTAAAAAAAATAAGCAAAAAGGAGTCTAGTTTCACATTAATAAAACCTACATACAATACATAAAGAGATTCACATGTAAAATCAAGATATTAACTAAAATTGCGATTAAATGGCGTTATTAATCTCTTAAAAACATAATTACGTAACTCACCTATTAAAATAGGGTTATTTTACTTCGTTAATCGTGATACCCTAGCTGGTAGTCGGGTAAAAACAATTTTCTCGTTACTAACTGCAATAATGGGGTAAGTTCTGACCACGATTTGCTGTCTAAACGGTTTTAAAATACCAGTCTTCCCTACTGTCTGCTATATGGGTTCCTACCCTTCATAAGGAACAAAAGGACCATAAGAATCGAATAATTACAGGAATAAAGAAACGTGTACTCACCAACAGAAGATTTTATTAAATATCCGGTCGCAGTGCCGTATTTTCTACCGAATTTACCAAAATTCAGAAAAATCTCTTCCACAATATTCGATAGAAACAACCGAGGTTTGATTTCGTAAATCCAAACTAAATTGTCCCCGATGAACAGGGATTACAAATCAACCCCTCAAAAATCTTCTAGCTGACACCTTTTCAACTCAAAAGCTGGTAAATGAAAAGAAAGAATCTTCGCACCTATCCTTCACAAAAATTTGACACACTTCCCAAAATAAAAGATGGCCTCTACTACTATAGGGACAATAACCGTAGACCTTTTTTTCAGTCAACAATTCACGAACAAACAGTGGTCATTTGATACGACTAAACTTATTATTTATATAGGTAACAACAAAAATCCCAACATTACTTAATTCCCCATTTATTTTCGATCTTATTATGCAAATAAAAATTCCACGGAACAGCTGGCCGTAAAACACAGTAATAATAGCTATCGACAAAAAGAGAGAGGTGATACCTCAGTCAGATGAAAGATAAGTTTGACAATAAATTTTAAAAAATCAACAATTCATAACCTGAATTAAATATAGTTCACTTACAAAACAATATTAGCAACATTAGGCATAATTTATGGCCAGAATATATTTTTAAGTTGACGATTATCTATAAACGAACTTAAATCAGCCGATTTCTTACTTGAATAAACACTACAATGATAACAAATTAAGGTAAGCAATTTAGTTATTTACTATAGTAAATTTTGACCCGTGACAACATCCCCTCCCCTAAGAAAGGAGAAAATCTACCGAAGATTTTCGACGATAACTCAATAAGTGCTAAATAAGCCAACAATCACGATCAAAGGGACAACAAGCCCAAACAATAGCTAACGAACAAGTTGCTGTAACAGCCAAATAAATGGAACGCCATATTCGCACTCCTAACTCGTAAAGAATACCAGCCTACAACACAACAAAACCAAAGAAAGAAAGAAAGAAAAACAAAGTTTCGAGTAATACTCGGGAGCAAGCACCCAGTGCGTTGAAGTACGACCAGACTGAAACGACATTGGTCCTTCCGTTTCGGAGGACTGTATTCGAAGTCCGCTTAGGTAAGCGGAAGCAGTGCACACTTCCAGGGGCGACCTCGCGAAGGTTGTTAAACGCGTCACGGTTACACACCCCTGGACCTCACACCTTACAGTGTACAAATCCCTTTCACCCAGCAGCCAACGAACACAATCCACACCCACTTCTAGACCTCCGCCGGTGACTAACAAAAGGGACAAGTTATGGTATCAAAGGTTCCGGTACTGCCGAGACTTCCACGGGAGGGACATTTTGGGCCGAAGCCCGGGACCTGAAGGGACCCAGAGTGATAAAGTTCACCCCAGACTAATAACCACAAAAAAAAAGAAAAACCCCCCCAACTAACATAATTCCCTAGTAACCTAGGGACTAACTAAATAAATAGTCCTAATGTACTCCTACTACAAAACCACAATAGCACATTTTGGAACCACCTAAACCGGACCAATATTCAATCTAAACCGGACTAATATCCACACTACAAACTACAAACCCACGACAACATTACCACCAAACTATAAACTCATAGGGTACAAAATGCAGGTACAGTATGCCTAATCCTCGCTCCAGACACAAATAGGGTAACACAATAATTAACAAGGAAGAAAAAAAAATAATCTTGGAGGGAGGAAAGGGACTAAAGCATGCTAGAAAATGCTGATGGAAGCAACATGATACAATTACTGATGGAAGTAACGTAAGATAATACAAATTCGGGAACTAGAGACAAGATAAAATGAAGAACAGATAACAGAAAGTCCCGAATCCTGTAGTGTTAAGGTTGGAGGACTTTTACCTACCCCGCCTGGAATATCCTCGGGTGGTGAAATTCTTAGGCCTCCAGCCACAAGGCACAAAAAGTCAACGATGGTCGTGTTGAGCAAGGGTCTGATTCCAAATAACGAAAGATATCATAAGTTTACAAAACCTAAGTTCCTACCAATCAGACTGAAAATTTCCTCAATAAATCCAACCATGTGTTTTTTTTTTCACCGGACACTCAACAACCAATGGCCCGGTCGGAAAATCAAAGGTTTGGCCTCGAAATCCACAAAATGTGTCGTAGAACCACTACGAATGAAGCCAAAACCATAAGGTCATTCTAAAGCCAATCAAGCAGGAAAACGATGT
Source organism: Altica lythri (assembly GCA_964028335.1). Lineage (NCBI taxonomy): Eukaryota > Metazoa > Arthropoda > Insecta > Coleoptera > Chrysomelidae > Altica > Altica lythri. Next base: position 15,474,324 of record OZ034806.1, read on the forward strand.
AACAAAATATAGATAAGGTAAGGATAAGTTTACTAAGGTAGAACGAATTTTGGGTCCAGAAAGTGTTAAGGTTAGCGGACTTTTACCCGCTCCGCCTGGAATATCCTCGGGTGGTGAAATTCTTAGGCCTCCAGCCACAAGGCCGACAAAAACAAAACACTAAACAGTAAAGTAAGAACAATAGAGAATTAACGAAAGTCACAAAAGAGAAACAACCAAAGATTCAAGTATATTATAGAGAATTGTCGTCTGGAGCGAGGGATTTACAAAAAGGCTTCAAATCCTGGACATGCCAAATACCTTTCAAATTTTCTAATTCATCCTGGAGTTCATAGGACCAAGAACCACACCTACGCTTAACAACAAAAGGACCAAGATATGCGGGTGCTCATTTCGCCGAATAGAATTTCAAAGTATCCGACAGGACTTTATTCTTTCTCCAAACTTTATCCCCACAACTAAAAGATAGAGGTCGACGACGCAGATTATAACGATTTGCATGTTGCACTCTTGCGGACTCTATACGCTGTCGAACTTGCAGATATAGCTTCGCAAAGCTCTTTCGACGGTTTTTAGCATAGTCGTTGATTTCTATTGGGTCCGTCCGAAGTTTATCCTCGAAATCCGTTCCGTAAAGTTTGTGTTCCCTACCAAAAAGAATAAAGTATGGACTATATTTAGTAGTTTCACTCGGCGTTGTCCTGATTGCGCAGCCGATTTCATTAAGATGTTCATCCCAGGTCCTGTGATTGTCTTGCTTCACATATGTACGTAACATGGTCTTAATAACCCTATTGGGTCGTTCGGTGGGGTTAGCGCGTGGATTGTAATGTGCGGTAAAGAACATTCGGGTGTTATATTTTTCACACAGTTTCCGGAATTCTTTTGATTTCATTTGAACACCGTTATCACACGTTAAGGTCATGGGTGCTCCATACAACAAAAAGAAACCTTCCATAATTTCTGTCAAGTTTTTGGCAGTAGCGGTTCGACACGGATATAAGAAGACTGCCTTACTGAAATTATCAGAACCAACTAGAATATACTGCTAACCTTTTTTTGATCGAGGAAGAGGTCCAATGCAGTCTAGACTTATTGCCTGGAAGGGTTCGGATATTACAGGACGATCGCCCATCAACCCTGCTGGTGCTTCTTGCTCAACTTTATTCTGAGCACAACTCTTGCAACGACGAACATACCTAGACACATCGATTTTCATTTTGGGCCAGTAAAAGTTATGGCAGATTTTCCCAAAAGTCTTATTTACGCCTACGTGTCCGGCAGATGGTAAATCATGACAGCGTTGTAGAATGGGGCCGCGTTGGTCTTTAGGCACCACTAATTTCCAATCGTTTGAAAGAGGCGACAAATTAGGAATACCAGGCTTCACGAACTTATAAAGGGCACCATTTTGTACACGCCATAACGGATATTTTAAGGGGTTATCCTGAACCTTCAATAACATCCTAGCGTACCACTTGTCGGTGGTGGTTTCAGGGGTGACGGTACAGTTGTCTACTACATTTACTGACGAATTGGTCGTGTTAATACGCCACTGGGAGAAAAGGTCACGACCTAACGATTCTCCCTGGACCCGTTTCCCTGCTGTTTACATTTCAGACAGTCCTTAATAGTAACGTTAGGGGCACCACAGCGATAACAATAAACCTTCCTAGAGTTGGTACAATTCCTTTTGACGTGTCCAGGGTTTCCAACAAATTCGAACACTGGAAGAACGATCAGCTCTACTAATAGTCGTGTCAACTCTACCTATTCCCGACTGTTGAAGATCGGGGTTCTCCCGAATAGGTTGTACCTCCACAAAAGCAAAGTAAGATTCGACAAATTGATTTCTTTTAGGGGAAGGTGGCACATAATTTTCTACCCTATACTTCTTCGTTTCTAATTTCATACACTCTTCCTCTAACTCCTCAATGGTTCGAACAACAGGCAATTGAGTAATATAGAATGGGGATAGATTCCTTATTAAGAGGTCTAATTGCATCTCTGGAGTAAGACAACGCTTTCATACAAGATAAGTAATCAATTATACCCTCGGTGGTGTCTTGGGTTCGTTCTAAGATTTCTTTGAAAAGCCTAGTACGATAATCGGGTGGTTCAAAGTGACGTAATAACAAATCTGACAAACTTTGCCAATCTCCAAACCTATCAATGTTGGCTCTATACCAGGTTAATGCTTTACCGGAGAAAAGATCTATGGCACTGGAAAATAACTGTTCCTCAGTGATGTTACGAGCTATTTGAAGTTCTCGAACTCTATCCAGGAAATTATAAACAGAAGACTTAGCATCCCCGGTGAACTTCACATTCCATTTCTCTAAATTCAGCGGTTTCATTTGAGTATAATGAACAGTTCGAGTGAGGTTAGGGGAATTAGGAAGAGCCGATACACGAGAACTATTATGAACAGGTGAAGATTCCTCATCTGAATCGTGGGCAATATGACTAGGCTCCGGATTGCGCTTAGCAGCAATATCAAGAGAATCTAGGGCGGCTAACACATCCATCAACAATTTACCCCTCTCCGACTTCTCCTCAGTTGTTAATCCGGACTCCGGAATGCGTTGGGTACGATGGTAGATATGGACTAATTTAGACAACGAAGAATTATATTTCCTATCGATGTTTTCACCTTCCAGCGTAAGAACCGTTTCCTCTAACAACAACCTACGAATTGACTCTAACTCACCCTTAAGATCTGCTACTATATATGGGGGTCTCGTGAAAGTACCTGATCTCTCCATCTTTAAAATTGACCGCAGGGCCATCCTCATCTGATCGACCGTTGGCTGTGAATCAACTAAAATCCCACGGACTAAAAGTTCATGAACCAACATGTCCTTTTTAAGGTATGAAATATCCATTTTATACTCCATGATATGTGATTAAAATAACGACAATTCAACACAATTCAACAATAAACGAATAAGTGACAACTACAAACTTTTCAACAAATAGGCAACAACTTGTGGTTCGGTATCAATTAGCAACGATGAATAATAATGTTAAATAACTTACCAACCAAAGATATTTAAAAAAATAATAATATGCACACTATGTAAATCGTTTCGCGATTGGTGTGATCAAAAGTCAATAACGCCAATAATTAAAATATTAAAAAAAAAGTTACTACTTAGCTCACTTTATATAAACGCGATAGTAAATAAAAAAAAATCTACTAACAATTTCTTAATTACTCGCCCAATTAAACAAAATATATGCCCCACGTTGGGCGCCAAAAATTTGCCACGTATTTTATTGATTATAAAACAAAATCAAATTTTGAAAAATTAATAAAGGGGTTAATCAATTTACTCCAATCCAAATTCAACTCCAGCTGAGTTCGGTAGTGGTCTCTCTACTGGCAAAATAGTGCCCAGCTCAGCCGTGGAGGGTAAGTAAACAAATATTAGTGAGTCGCGCCACCGATTTAGACGGTCAAAATCGGAAACCCCTGTTGTTCCAGGCACTACTTTACCCACTGGAGATAATTAAATAAATGCAAAATTTTAAATCAGTATTACTTGAATTGTACTATAAAAATGATAAAGTGAGCTAAATAAAACAGAATATCAACTAGACCCTTCTTTAATAAAAGTAAAGGATTTACACCAATGTCAAACCTTACTCTTGACAACGTTATCGATATAAAAAAAAATAAGAAATAAATATAAGAACTATATAAAAAGAATTATCTAAGATGTGTGATCACACGCAATACAAAGGGAAATAAATAAATTTTAACCAACTAATTTACAACTTAAACTAATTAGGCTTATCTGTTAGTCTAAATAAGTTTCCGCAGTCCTTGGCTTATCCAATACTTAGGCCGGTACCAAAAATCAAGCCTGTTCTAGAACCAATAGGCCTGCACCATTCACAATAACTTAAGCTCGTACTAAGTATAGGATCAGCAATCAAAATTCTGCCTAACTAGGACTTTTGCCTGTATCTAGGAAGTTTAGCCGGTAACTAGAACCCTAAAATCGTAATCTAAAATTAACGATGGCTTAAACAGATTTTAATGACTCCTTGAATTAGTTTGACTTAATAACTTTAATACAATTTGAACACATTAACTTAAATTTATACTACAATGAAAGAACAAAGTGAATTTAAATGAATAATACATTATTTAGCAATTGACTTCTCTGAATTTACATTTAATGAGCAAAACTAATGATTTAAATGTACTCAACGAACCTAAATTTGACTTGCTAGTCACAACAAAATTATAACAATAAAATTAAATCAAAATTTAACATAAAATTAATTAATAATAGTAAAAAAAATAAGCAAAAAGGAGTCTAGTTTCACATTAATAAAACCTACATACAATACATAAAGAGATTCACATGTAAAATCAAGATATTAACTAAAATTGCGATTAAATGGCGTTATTAATCTGTTAAAAACATAATTACGTAACTCACCTATTAAAATAGGGTTATTTTACTTCGTTAATCGTGATACCCTAGCTGGTAGTCGGGTAAAAACAATTTCCTCGTTGCTAACTGCAATAATGGGGTAAGTTCTGACCACGATTTGCTGTCTAAACGGTTTTAAAATACCAGTCTTCCCTACTGTCTGCTATATGGGTTCCTACCCTTCATAAGGAACAAAAGGACCATAAGAATCGAATAATTACCGGAATAAAGAAACGTGTACTCACCAACAGAAGATTTTATTAAATATCCGGTCGCAGTGCCGTATTTTCTACCGAATTCACCAAAATTCAGAAAAATCTCTTCCACAATATTCGATAGAAACAACCGAGGTTTGATTTCGTAAATCCAAACTAAATTGTCCCCGATGAACAGGGATTACAATTCAACCCCTCAAAAATCTTCTAGCTGACACCTTTTCAACTCAAAAGCTGGTAAATGAAAAGAAAGAATCTTCGCACCTATCCTTCACAAAAATTTGACACACTTCCCAAAATAAAAGATGGCCTCTACTACTATAGGGACAATAACCGTAGACCTTTTTTTCAGCCAACAATTCACGAACAAACAGTGGTCATTTGATACGACTAAACTTATTATTTATATAGGTAACAACAAAAATCCCAACATTACTTAATTCCACATTTATTTTCGATCTTATTATGCAAATAAAAATTCCACGGAACAGCTGGCCGTAAAACACAGTAATAATAGCTATCGACAAAAAGAGAGAGGTGATACCTCAGTCAGATGAAAGATAAGTTTGACAATAAATTTCAGAAAATCAACAATTCATAACCTGAATTAAATATAATTCACTTACAAAACAATATTAGCAACATTAGGCATAATTTATGGCCAGAATATATTTTTAAGTTGACGATTATCTATAAACGAAGTTAAATCAGCCGATTTCTTACTTGAATAAACACTACAATGATAACAAATTAAGGTAAGCAATTTAGTTATTTACTATAGTAAATTTTGACCCGTGACACACCTTAAAAAATTTCTTCGGTGCTTGTAAGCTTCATCAACATGAGTTGCATTATAGAGCATTTGTCCATTGATTCTCGCGATGTTCATTAGTTGGAAAAATATAACCAAAGGCCATCTTCTTGTTCTTCTTGATACTGAGTAGGTGCCACACATTTTAACAAGAGCATAAACTCCTCCTTTGGTGGCATTATATTTTAAGTTGATATCGGGCTTACTGGAAACTTGATCTACATTTCCATCCTCATGCATTGTTGAGATCAATACGACCGCTTTATTTTTTTTTTCGTTACGCAGGAAACCAACGTTACGTTATTTTGGATTTCAAACAACGAAGATTTCACAGGTCTGCTTTTGTGAGGCAAAAAGTCTGGCGGTATTTCGCGTTTTTTTTTTCATGGTCCCAATTATAGTAATTTTATCTTCTAATAATTCTTTCGCTAGCGGATAACTTGTATACCAGTTATAACTTGTATACCAGTTATCACACGTCAAATTCCGATTACTACCTTTAACTTCATTCAACAAGCAGTAAACAATCGCAGTAGGTGTATTTGTATGGGCCTTCTGGTTGCTTACCGCAATAACTTTTAAAATTGCAGACATAAAATGTTTTTGCGTCACACAATAAGAAAACTTTTAGTCCATACTTTGCCGGTTTGTTCAGAATATATTGAAGAAAGCTACAGCGGCTTCGGAAAGGTATCAGCATTTCATAAATTGTTAAAAATTCCCCTACAGAATAGTTGTTCTTACAATTTTCTACGAATTTATCTATGTCCCATCTTATTGCCGCCAGCTTATCTGTCTCTTTTCTCTCATTCCTTGTACTTTTCACATCAAAGCGGATAACAGCCAGTAAAAATAGAAATCGGTTTTTGCTCATACAGGCCCGATAAATTTCAGAACCAGTACCATCTGTTTTCCAGAGTTCTAAAAAGTGGGTATGATTTTGCTTCTTACATCCCGATAACAATAACAAACCGATGAATGCTAGCATTTCTGTTTTTGACACATCTTTGGCGCCACGTTCTCTTGAAAATTGAGACCTGACATTTAAAATGTGTAGATTCGTGCATTTTATTATGTATTCTATCATTTCATCGGTAAATACTCTCATAAAAGCATCTACTTTATTTTGGATGTCCCTTGCTTGTTGTTTGGCGCCAAGAAAGATTTTTCGCGCTTACTTTACTGAATTTGCTTTTCAGCGACGTTTTATTCCGTCTAGTCAGATTATCTTTGCCAATAAAGTTGCTGCTATTTTCAACTTCTTCGAAATCATCTGAGTCGTTCCCTTCGAGTTCTGATTCGGAGTCATGTTCATTGTTCTCTATGCACTCGTCAGAAGAAGTATCAGAATCATCATCGGGTAAGAATTCATCCTCCGAATTGGAGTCGCAGACCACTAGAGCCAGCGCCTCTAATTCCGCCTATGTCAATTTCGTGGGATTACTTATCTTTACTTTGTTCCTAAAATGATAAAACAAAAAAATGTTTGAAAATAGTCACGAAAACTAAATAAATTAATCTTACATAGCTACCCGCGCTGGTGTATTTTATACACCAAACCGTAGTGCACTAATCAAATTGTCAATAAACCAGTTAATTTTCCAACCACCAAAGCACAACTGTCTGAGCACCTAGTAAACACATCGGTCGTAGGTTACAAGGAGGGCGGAAGGGGACAATTCGACCCGGCCGATTCAACGCTGCCTTTTCGACGCGGAGATAATTCAACGCTGGCCCTTTCGGCGCAGGGCCGATTCGACACAAAGTAGAAGCCGAAATACTTATACATTCGGAGATAATAGAATTAATTTTTCATTGAAATGTTCTTTTTTAAATTTACATTCTATCCTAAAGTTAATATTCTAACGTCATTAAAACTACGTACTATTCTAAAATTAAGTTGGTTAATGGACCTGCGCTAAACATTCATTACATAATTATGAGATAAAGCTCGTAAAACATCGATAATATTACGATTTGCATATTCTCTTACTAAGGTCTCAATTCTTTCGTCACATTCTCGGTGCTTCTTTAATTTAACTGGTGGTTGTTGTCCGGAAAGTTATTGCACGTACTACAGATCCCTACCAGACTGTACTCGTTTCAAGGCACCAATAAACTTCCAAATTGTTGGATGGTCCATGGAAAGTTTTGCAATCGTCTGTGGGCTGCTTCAGCTTGATTATTTGTTCTGTCTATATATTTATGACACGGTTGTAGACAGACCAAAATGATGTGGAAAATAAAGGCTGACGTCTTCAATTGCCTCGTCTTTGAGGGCGCCCTAGGTAGGAATCTTCAATCCATTCCAGAAGAGGCTGTAATGACCATTACCGGTAAGGGTAATTAACTGTATTTGCTATTTTAAACAAAAAGTGACACACTGAGATTAGCCATATTATGACAACTTTGCGTCGAAAGGGCCAGCGTTGAATTATCTCCGCGTCGAAACGGCCGCGTCAAATGGCCGGCGTTGAATCCGTCGCGTCGAATTGTCCTAGACCGCAAGAAGGGGCATGAGTGTGGGATACCGCATCCGGTTTTTACCCCTTCTATGGTAGAAATGGTGTATTTTATACACCGGCGCGGGTAGTTAAAGGTTAACACTGAAATAATAAAATATTATAAAATAAAATCTACTTCTAACTGAAACAATAATATAAAATTTTAATAGATTATCAATAACTGGTTTAAATGGAAGCTTGTTTTGATCAAGATGTTTTTATATATATTTTATTTTATCTAATAAACTGTTAGGTTCGATAATTAAAGTATGAAAACATTTAGTTATGAAAAAGTAATAGCGATTTCAATTTTTTCCAGCATTTCATAAATTATTTGTATCGCTATCGTGATTTTGGGGATTATAGCTTCAAGATATATGTATTTAATATTTTCAACGGTTTTTGTATTAATATCTTGAATTGCATTTTCAATTTCAGTGATTTGAGATTCTATTTTAGCTTGATTTAAATTACCGGTTAGACATTTTATTATACTACCAAATGCATTTATAAGTCCTCGTTTTTGTCTTATAATTTTAGTATTCGAAGAATGTAGTTGAAATATTTGTTTATAAATTTTATTTTCCCATGTAATTGCAAGTCTGTAAGAATTTGATAGTTTATTGTTTATTACATTATTAGTTCCATTAGTATTTGTTAGTTGTCACTTTTAAATTTTTAAAAATTTGTGGAAATACTTTAACTTAATTATTTATAATTTCGTCTAAAATTTTTATTTCATCATTTGTTGTTTCCGTAGCGGTTGTGTGTTGAGTATAAGAATCGGAGTTAATATTGTCGTTTTGGTTTTTGTTTGCAAATTGTACTGTTGGTTCTGTGTAAGATTTGGTATTTGATTTATTTATAAGAGGTGTCGTTTCTTTTGGAATGTTTGTATCTAATTCGTGTCGTAAACTAGGATTTGAAAGAGTTTGGATATTTTCTAAAACATTGTCTTTTATAAGGAGTTTCATATCGCTTCTCCGAAGCAACATTGACGCAAGTACACATTACTAAAATGCTGGAAAATTAACTTTTAAAAATACTTTTACAAGAAAGTTAACATTTTGAATCTGAAATAACTTATTTTAATAGTAAATTTAGTCTACTTTTAGATGACACTCTTAGTTTTTTGGTAATACAAACTTTTAGTTTCTACAAAGGTCCCTGAACTTTGCAGGCTTCCAGTTGCGTCATTGTTTTTCCAATATTTTTATAATATTAGTATTAAAAAAGGTTAATGTATATTTTTTTGTCAGTTAATAATAAAAACTACACAAAATTATATATTACCTTTAAAAAATAACAATAAAACTACCTACATTTTTTTGTTTTTGGAACACATTTAAAAAATAACAAAAATATTCGGAATTTAAAACAAGCCATTAAAAAAGGGTTCGTAATATTTGGGAATTATATTCTTCAATAAAAAATTTTGTAAGTCCCTTTTCTTATTTCCAGAGATAGGAATTTTGAAAATGTATGCAGGTTTTATAACAGCATCTTCTAAATTTCTTATTCCTGTCACTCGTCTACTCTTTTCAGTTTTAGCATAGGCCTAATTCCAAGCCACCTGTTTGTAGCTAGTTTTGTAAAGCAATGTATCACTTTCTTTATCAAATCGAATCATTTTAATATCTGACAATTTTATTTGTTCGCCGTGTAAATTTTTTGGCAGTTGAAACCGATGTCGTTAGCAAGCGTTTTCAAATCGATGAAATCGTTGTAACTTAATTCCTTTACGATGAGGGGGTTTTCTGTTTTCTTTGCGTTTCTAATAATCGACAAAATTTAATCAGGAACGTATACCAGTCCTGACTTTTTAGCTTTTTTCATAGCTCTTTCGATGATACTATGGACTACTTTTTAGTTAAATTATTTTATTTACATGTCATTATATTTCTTGTTTTGTTTATATAGCTACACAGTAGCGTAACATCCTAATTATAAAACAAAACTGTTCATACCGCCGCCCTTAAAAGTACTAGGTATCTTTCAATAACGAGTTAAAAAAAATATCAAGCCAACTACAATGAAAAGAGGTTAAAAAAAAGACAAGTTACATACTAATAATACACGAAAAAGTGTCCGATATTAAAAATACAAACATTACATACAGTATCTTTGAGTTACTTCAAAAGTTTGTTTTGGATCACTAGGTACACAAAGTTCGTCTAAGACAGGTAGTGGACAAATCTTGACTACACTGCGCCTGCATTTAAAAATATTCCTGTTTGCTATACGAACACTAACAACGCGGATTATACCATCCGATGAATCTTCTTGCTAGCGTCCATTTGGAAGGCGCGTTGTTCTCTTCTTTCAATAAGACAAGGTGGTTTTGGAGACTTCCTTGATCAGTTTTAAAATGCCATTTTGATCGCTCGTGGAGTGTGTGTAAATACTGTTGTGACCATCTTTGCCAAAAATGTTGTACCAAGGATTGCAGCATTTGGTAACGATTTAGTCTCATTAGTCACCATTTTGATATCAGGTATGAGGTTTAAAGAATGGCCCACAAGGAAGTGTCCGGGAGTCAAGGATTCCAAATCGTTGGGATCATTGGTAAGGGGTAGAAGGGGACGCGAATTTAATACCGCTTCCTCTGGAACCACGAAGGTGTAAAACTCCTCATAAGTGAGAGTATTATCATTTGATATTACTCTACGGAAATGATGCTTAAAAGATTTAACAACACTTTTCCATAACCCTCCAAAATGCGGAGAAGCCGCAGGGTTAAAGTGAAACTGAATCATGGTATTTCTAGCATAATTTTCAAATTTAGGGGATTGATGAAGTCCATAAACCTCCTGTAACTCGCCATTAGCCCCAAAAAAATTTGTGCCGTTGTCACAACATAAATGTTGACACTGACCACGACGGGAAACGACACTTTTGAGCATGGCCAGAAAACCGTAAGCGGTCAAGTCAGACACCAGCTCTAAGTGCACAGCCTTAGTAGCTAAACAAACAAATATGCAAAAATAGGCTTTTTTAAATTTTCTATTTCGGAGTTTAAAATCTTTAATTATAAAGTATACAGCATAGTCCATACCGGTGTGTGTGAAGGATCTGGAGGGATGTACTCAAGGTTCTGGTAGGTCCCCTAAAAGAGTACTTAAAGGTTTAGGATTTTGTTTGTAACAAGTAACGCATTTGTGAATTACTGATTTAACAGCGGATCTTCCATGAATGGGCCAGAATTTTTGCCTCACGAAAGATAATGTGGCCTGTGTTCCAGCATGAAGATTCTGCTCGTGCATATGAAAGATGATTAAACGAGTAAATGGGTGTCCTTTTGGTAGGAGTATGGGATGTTTGGATTCGTAATCCAGAGAGGAGTGCTCGATTCGTCCTTCAACTCTCATTATTCCGTTTTTGTCAATGAATAAGTTCAACGCCTTTAATTTACTCTGGGAACGTAAACAATTTTTATTTTTTAAGTCTCGCAAATCGAGGGCAAACTCCTTTTCTTGAGCTAGGATTACTAAAACGGTCAATGAATAATCACGTTCATAAACAGTTAATTGTCCTATTTGGCGTGTAGGTTTGGGCAACATTAAGTTTTTATAGAATCTAATGCAATAAGCGACTACATTAATAAGTTTGAGTATAGTTCGAAGATAGGAAATTCAGGCACAGTAGAGATATGAACGATAGATTTAGTATTAATTTCTAGTGTGTCATTGTCGAAAGATTTACGTGAGTATGTAGAAATGTGGGTGTCTGTAGGCCAAAACTCCACAGGTTGGCATAAAAAATGAGGGACCGTGCCGCTACAAGGTGCAAGATTTAAGGGCTTGAGGACTGATACCTTTTGATATTATATCCGCGGAGTTTTTTGTAGACGTGATGTGATGCCAAAAATCTACATCAGTAATTTGCTGAATTTCAGATACTCGATTACAAATGTAAGTTTTTAGTTGCCTAGTTTCTAGGGAAAGCCAGCATAATACGATGGTGAAGTCAGTGTAAAAATACACCTTGTTTGGACTACAATTCATTGTCCATTAGCCTGGAGAGTAGCAAGCCTCCGCATAGCTCAAGGCGCGGCAAGGATACAGCATTCAAAGGAGCTACGCAACTTTTGGCAGTGAATAGGTTGACGGAGATGTTCCTTGAGGAGTCTATTAAACGGACATAAATGCATGCGCCGAAAGCATTTATACAAGAATCACTAGTAGTTAAACAAGGAGAGCACGGGCTATTTTTTTGAACATAACCTCACTTTTTTTTGAGTTGGCTGCTTGCGCTAAATGTCAAAGGCCATTCTTCTTTTTTCAAGTGGCCTCTGACATTTGGTGCAAACAGCCAATTCTTCTTTTTCAAGTGGCCTCTGACAGTTGACACATGCAGCCAATTCTTCTTTTTTCAAGTGGCCTCTGACATTTGGCGCAAACAGCCAATTCTTCTTTTTGAATTTTTCGCGCTTCCCTGTAATCGTACCAACTTTATATGCCTCACATTATCTCAACTCACCCTAACTCACCCTACCACCCCTCATTATCAACCCCAGTGCCCAAATAGAACTTAGAATAATTTTGTATGAGAAAAAAATGTAGAAAAAAAATTCTGTGGGATGTCTGTTGTGGTATTCGAACCCACAAAGTCATGTGTAGAATGTTGACGCCTTAACCAACACGGCTATCATCTGACTTGAAAAATAAAGTTGAAATGTGTTAGATAAACAGCTCCGTCTACGGTTGTTGGTAAGTTAGCAGAGGCGTACTGTTGATTTTTTAGATATTTAGCAGTGCCGTACCTAACAATGAGCCGAGCCTAGCCTCGCCTTATGAAATCTTTTTACTAAGTCAAATAAATTAAAGTATAATTACAACAAATTAAATTAAAATGAAAATACAGTTTTTATTTTTTGTTTTTATTTTTTTTTTTTATTATTTTTTTATTATAATAATATTTTACAAAGTTGATTATAAAATGACATCATATTAATGAATAAACAATAAAAGATAAGATTATTTTCTTTTTTATTATAATAATATTTTACAAAGTTGACGTTCAGTAAGCGTTAAGAGTTAAATTGTAACCAAATCGTTATCAGAAGGTATATTTTCAAAGTTTGTACGTTATATCACTAGGCAATAGAGTCGAAAAAACATATAAACAGCATTTAGCGATAAGTGTTTAAAACATTGTAGGCCATGCGTATTTCATACTGTATTAAAAAATAATTTTCGCTTTGATTTATTTTCAGTATTAGAATTTTTTTTATTCTAACAAAGAATTCTGTGACTATCAACTTAAAAGTGTTTCAAAAAAATTGTTTTACCTTTACTTTTATAATAAATTGATTTTTTCTAGATTTTTTAAATATAAATACCTGTAAACTAAACTTCTTATTATTATGGATGATGCAATACTTTTTAAAATTACGCAATATTACATGTCAACAGTTTAAAATACTCTTATTAGATGAAAAACTTAGTGGTTTTCGGTAATGGAACTCCCTCCCTCCACCACAAGTTTATTATATCTATTCGCGTGTTAGTCGACAGGTGCAGAGACAAGTCTGAACAAGGGTTGGAATAGAAAATATTAATGCGGTATATTAAACTTAAAAAATAGCAAATTTTGGGGATTTTGTTAGTAAAAATGTTGTTTTATAGTGACAAAAATGCATTGTTTGTACTTAAAATACGTCAGTCTAAAAACGATCATTTTTTTAAACGTTTTTAACAATTTAACGCACTTAACGTTTTTAAAAAAATTTCGGTAGTTGTCTGTAGACAATACATTTTGGATCAATTATCTATTAAATTGCTGACTGTAATAATCTTTGTAAAAGTATAATAATTGTTTTTATCAAAAGACTAAACATCATATTAATGAATAAAACAATAAAAGATAAGAAATGCAACTAAGCGGTTTTATATAATATACATAAAAATGATGACCTAATTAATGCAATTATTTATCAGGAAGCTATGAGTCATCCCGATGCATAAAGGAATTTTTAGACAGTAGCGTCACATAATATGATTAGTAAATATAAAAAACAACATAGAGAATATATTGTAAACGCGACAATTAGGTTTTAATTTTTATCGACGCCTATGTGTTTCGGCTAAGTCGTACATATTTAAAGAGTGGTCTGGAGGTAATTTCTTCATTATTGTTGTGCTCTCTTGACATCCAGTTCAGTGCAAGAGCTCTTCTGTTACATACTCATAAAGGTAAGAATTTTTATTTTATTTAATTTTATTTTTGAGTTTATTTAATTATTTGTTTATGTAATTTTATTTTTGAGTTGATTTAATTTTATTTTTCTTCAGTTAAGTTTATTTTTTATGATTTATTTGTATTAATTTTATTTTTAACTTGATTTAATTTTTTTAATTTTATTTTTGAGATTATGTAATTTCATTTTTCTTCAGTTAAGTTTATTTAATTATTTGTTTATGTAATTTTATTTTTGAGTTGATTTAATTTTATTTTTCTTCAGTTAAGTTTATTTTTTATGATTTATTTGTATTAATTTTATTTTTGACTTGATTTAATTTTATTTTTCATGATTTATTTGTATTAATTTTACTTTTGACTTGATTTAATTTTATTAATTTTATTTTTGAGATTATGTAATTTCATTTTTGAGTTGATTTAATTTTATTTTTCTTCAGTTAAGTTTATTTTTCATGATTTATTTGTATTAATTTTATTAATTTTATTTTTGAGATTATGTAATTTCATTTTTGAGTTGATTTAATTTTATTAATTTTATTTTTGAGATTATGTAATTTCATTTTTCTTCAGTTAAGTTTATTTAATTTTTAGGCGAATTTTATTTTGAGTTGATTAAACCGATTCAGAGCAAATTTTTGGTGGAAAACAATTGTTGCAAGTGCAAGAGCTCTCTTGACATCCAGTTCAGTGCAAAAGCTCTTCTGTTACATACTCATAAAGGTAAGAATTTTTATTTTATTTAATTATTTGTTTATGTAATTTTATTTTTGAGTTGATTTAATTTTATTTTTCTTCAGTTAAGTTTATTTTTCATGATTTATTTGTATTAATTTTATTTTTGAGATTATGTAATTTCATTTTTGAGTTGATTTAATTTCATTTTTCTTCAGTTAAGTTTATTTAATTTTTAGGTGAATTTTATTGTGAGTTGATTAAACCGATTCAGAGCAAATTTTTGGTGGAAAACAATTGGTTCAAGTGCAAGAGCTCTCTTGACATCCAGTTCAGTTTCAAGTGCAAGAGATCTTCTGTTACATACTCATAAAGGTAAGAATTTTTATTTTATTTAATTTTATTTTTGAGTTTATTTAATTATTTGTTTATGTAATTTTATTTTTGAGTTGATTTAATTTTATTTTTCTTCAGTTAAGTTTATTTAATTTTTAGGTGAATTTTATTGTGAGTTGAGTAAACCGATTCAGAGCAAATTTTTGGTGGAAAACAATTGGTTCAAGTGCAAGAGCTCTCTTGACATCCAGTTCAGTTTCAAGTGCAAGAGATCTTCTGTTACATCCAGTTCAGTTTCAAGTGCAAGAGATCTTCTGTTACATACCCACAAAGATAAGAATTTTTATTTGCAATTATGAATAACGATAGGTCTAATGCTATTGTAAAAGAATTATCTATATCATATAAAGCGTTAATCTCCAGTTTTTCACACAGAGAAGCAAATAACTTACTAAAAAAAATTAAAAGGCATATCAGCAGTCTTAATAAAGATATTTGGAGGGGAAATTTGGATATTGGAACACGTAGAAATTTACAAAAAAATTTGGGGCATTTAAAAACGTTTAAAGAAGCAATTATTAATTTGTCTAAGCAGGGATCGGGGTTGACTGAAAAATTAGGGGTAAAATGGGTCGATTTAGAATCTGCTTTTTATTCAAGAATTAGGACTGCTGTTATCGTTAATTTAAAACATAAAGACCTTAATAGTTTTTTTGGTGATGCGTTTAAGCTAGTTAAGAGTAGAATAGCTAACAGTTTGAAAAAATTTAATATGATTAAAGTAAATACAACATTTTGCGGGGAATTTATTAAGAAATCTAAGGAAATCGAAGACATTTTGGAGTTTAAATATTTTAACACAAAAAACGCAGTAATAGATGCAGGTACGGATCTTGCATTGTTATTTAATGAAAAAATTGTTGATAAAGTAATGAGTAAATTATCGGAATTTCAACTTAAAGAGTCTGGATGGGCTTTAAACAAAATTATTTCACTGGAAATTAACATCAATAAAAATGAGATAGGTAACGGTGCTTCATCATACATTAAGCTACCTGATCCTATACTAAAAAAGCAAGCATGTATTAATATTAAAAATTTAGATAAAGCATGTTTTTACTGGTCGGTAACAGCATCATTGCATCCAGTTAATAAAAACGTAGATCGTGTCTCATCGTATCCTCATTATACAACCGTATTGAAAACCGACGGATTGGACATGCCAATGCCCCTAAATACTATTTCAAAATTTGAAAAATTAAATAATATTTCAATTAATGTGTACGCTTTAGAATTAAATACCACGAAAGATAAACCGGTTTACACAATTTATCCTGCCCGACTAACAAAAGAAAAATTAAATAAACATGTAAATTTATTGCTTATTCAGGACAAATACTTTCCAAAATTAAATGATTATGAAGCTCCATCAATGGATACGGAAAATGAAGATATCAAATATCACTATTGTTTAATCAAAGATTTATCTCGACTAATATCAAGTCAAGTTAGTAAACATGAACATAAAAATTATATTTGTGATCGATGTTTAAATTACTTTAGTAGTCAGGAAAAATTAAGCAATCATGATGAATACTGCAAAGATCTGAACAATTGCAAAATATCGTACCCACCATTTGATCATGTAGAGTTTAAAAACCACGTATACAAGCAGACTACACCTTTTGTCATTTATGCAGACTTTGAGTCAGTGCTACGTCCTCATAACAAGAACTTGGGGAAACATACACGAAAGTTTCAGAAACATGAGGCGTATAGTGCAGGATATTATCTAAATTGCTCCTATGATAGTTCGCTATCATTATATTCTGAATATTGTGGAGAAGACTGCATGGATTGGTTCGCTGCTGAAATGACAAGGATGGCTAAATTTATTGAAGACAAAATTAAACATATCGAACCAATGATTGTCAAGCCTAGTTTACTTAATGCAACAACATGTCATATATGTGAGCACCCCTTCAAAGAGAAGGATACTATCGTACGAGACCATTGTCATTTCTCTGGAGATTTTAGAGGGTTTGCGCATGAGCATTGCAACTTAAATTTTAGAAAACAGTTTGTTGTACCTGTAGTCTTTCATAACTTGTCGGGATACGACTTACATTTTTTAATTAGAGATTTATCCAAAAAAGGTAGTATAAGCTTGCTCCCTATAAACAAAGAAAAATACATTTCATGTACATTAAGTAATTACGAGAGCGAAGTAAAGTTTAGATTCATAGACTCGCTGCGATTTTTAGATTCCTCCTTAGATAAACTGTCTGCTTTACTAGAACCATCAGATCTACATTATCTACGTTCACAATTTCCCAATTTAACATCTGAACAATTTGAACTATTAAGTAGAAAAGGGGTGTTTCCTTATGAATACATTGATTCAATTGAAAAATTAGACGATACGGAACTGCCATCCAAAGATAAATTTTATAGCACACTAACAGATGAAAATATTACTGACGATTTATACACGCATGCACAAAAGGTTTGGCAATCATTTGAAATAAAAAATTTAAAAGAATATAGCATGCTGTACATGAAAACAGATATCTTGCTTTTAGCGTCTGTGTTTGAATGTTTTCGTGAAAAATGTCGAAAAACGTATGGTCTCGATCCTGCTTGGTATTATACGCTCCCCGGTTATACGTGGGATGCTATGTTAAAATATACCAAATCTAAATTGGATATACTCAAATATATAGACCAAATCATGTTTATAGAGAAAGGTATAAGAGGAGGAGTCAGTCAATGCAGCAATAGATATGCTAAAGCAAACAATAGATACATGAAAAATTTTAATCGAAAAGAATCTGAAAAATATTTAATGTACTTGGATGTCAACAACTTGTATGGTTGGGCAATGAGTCAACCTCTTTCGTACGGAGGATTCCAATGGACTGATACAAACATCGATGTGACTCAAATACCAGACGATGCTGATGAGGGATATATCCTCGAAGTGGATATAGAATACCCTCAGCATTTACATGATGTACACAACGATTTACCGTTTTGCCCAGAACATCGAAAACCCCAAGGATCGAAAATACAAAAACTAATGACCACTTTATATGACAAAGAAAAATACGTAATACATTATCGAAATTTAAAGCAGGCTATAAAACATGGATTGAACGTGAAAAAGATTCACAGAGTGTTGAAATTTCAACAGTCTGCTTGGTTGCGGCCCTATATTGAATTAAATACTAGACTAAGAACAGCTGCAAAGAATGAATTTGAAAAGAATTTATATAAATTAATGAACAATGCAGTCTTCGGAAAAACCATGGAAAATATAAGGAAACATCGAATTGTTAAACTCGTAAGATCTTGGGAGGGTCGATATGGAGCAAAGAACTTGATAAGCAGTCCTAGGTTTAGTTCGAGAAAAATCTTTGACGAAAACCTTGTAGCGATAGAGCTTCATAAAACCGAACTGGTATTTAATAAACCATTGTACATTGGCATGTCGATTCTTGATTTGTCAAAGACGTGTTGTATGACTTTTATTACAGTTTTCTACTTCCTACGATGGGTGTAGACAACTGTAAACTTTTATACACCGATACCGACGCGTTTCTTCTAGAACTGCAATGCAATGATGTTTATACCGAATTAATTAAAGCCTATCCAGAAAAATTTGACACCTCAAACTATGAAACAAACAATGCGTACGGTATTTCACTCTTAAATAAAAAAGTCATAGGATTAATGAAAGATGAATGCAACGGCAAACTTTTAACAGAATTTGTGGGGTTGCGTTCAAAAATGTACTCGTATTTAACAGAGGGTGATAAATGCGTTAAAAAATCAAAAGGAGTTAAAAAGAATGTCTTTGCAAAGAAAATTACTTTTGATGATTACCTTTCTTGTCTGAGAGATAGTAAATTGAAAACAGTTAACCAATGCACGTTCCGTTCCTACAATCACAATGTGTTTACAATCGAACAAACCAAAATCGGTCTAAGTCCACACGATGATAAACGCTTTTTATGCAATGGATCTTTTGACACTTTAGCATGGGGCCATCGCGATATAATGCTCGATTAATGCTACTTATAATTGGGAAAATAAAAAATAGTTGTAAATTAATTAGTTTTTAGTTTTCTATTGTTTATTGTATAGCTAACATTAAATAACAGTTGTAAAGTAATTAGGTTAGTTTTTAGTTTTCTATTGTTTATTGTATATCGAAAATTTTTTATGTTTACAATAAATTTTTAATCTGAATCTATGGTGTATTATTTTCTTTTAAATATGTTCCGTTGAAACGACCAAAATAACGTTCAAATATTCGTCGTTTAGACGTCTATTTTTTGACACTTTGACGTTCATGAATTTAATAACGAAAAAAACGATGAAAAGTGTCACTTTTTGTCACTTTGAAATGATGTTTTTCCATAAGAAATACATGTTAATCGAAAATTTTTTCTTATCAGTTTTTTAAAACGTTGAAACGGCAAATTTTAACGCTATCTTGACGTTTGGACGTTTCACATTTTAGAACTGTGACGTTCATGAATTTTGTAATGATAAAATTAAACAAGTCTTATCGCAATAAAGATAACAGACTTAGAAATTAAATATCAAAAGCGCGTGACCTTGGTGCATTAACTGTTAAAAATATATCAATCTTGAATAAAAAAATCGAGTAATTTAAATTTTTAGAAACCAAATTTTAAATTATAAAACTAAAAAGTTTTTGTAATATATACATTTAAACATCAAATTTTAAATTAAAAACTAAAAAGTTTGTAAAATAACGAAAAATATATCAAACTTTAATAAAACTCAAATAATATACATTTTTAGAAACCAAACTTTATATCATAAAACTAAAAAATTTTGAAGACAACGATAAAATGTACATTTTTTTTACATCAATATAATGTTTTCAATTAAAAATTTTCACAATAATATTAAAAAGCTAAGTACGGCAAATCGTTCAGTAAGCGTTAAGAGTTAAATTGTAACCAAATCGTTATCAGAAGGTATATTTTCAAAGTTTGTTCGTTATATCACTAGGCAATAGAGTCGAAAAAACAGATAAACAGCGATAAGTGTTTAAAACATTGTAGTCCATGCGTATTTCATACTTTATTAAAAAATAATTTTCGCTTTGATTTATTTTCAGTATTAGAATTTTCTATTCTGACAAAGAATTCTGTGACTATCAACTTAAAAGTGTTTCAAAAAAAAAATTGTTTTACCTTTACTTTTATAATAAATTGATTTTTTCTAGAGTTTTTAAATATAAATACCTGTAAAATAAACTTCTTATTATTATGGATGATGCAATACTTTTTAAAATTACGCAATATTACGAAATTAAGAAAAAGAGATTCTGAACAGATCCCTCTTTATAGGTTTTCGAAAAGGTCACGTGACATGTAAAATTACGGTTACAATTGAGAAAAATTATTGATGTAAAACTATTTATCAGTCGTTTGATTATTTACTAATTTAAGGTTATCTAATAAGACGGTCGTTATAGAGGGTCCATATTTTGCTACCCTGACGCTCTGTGCTACACACTGCTACGCTCTGCTCTGATGCTATGTTGTTTACTGCTACGCTCTGCTACCGTCTGCTACGTTCTGCTACCGTCTGCTACGCTCTGACGTTAAATGGTTGGGGTTTGATAGTTCGCATAATAGCTGGATTAAAAAATCTAATATTTTATAAACTCTGTTGTTTCTTACTTTGAACATTTTTTCATGTATTCTTATGACAAACAAGATACGTTTTCACAGCTTCCGGGGGCCTTTTTGATTCATATCATCTATTGCTCAAACCGTTCAGTCTGCAGTCCGACTAAAACTGTCCTTAGAAGCAGAAGCAATTATTTTTTACTTAGTTTCAACACAAGTTTTATCAAGTATTAAAAGATGATGACACAAGACAGTGGTTATTGTAGTGAAAACTTACCGTCATATTCTGAGAGTAGTAGTAGTAGTAGTAGTGAAGATTCTATCTATATGGAAGAAGTAAACAAAATTGTAAATTTTTACGAAGACAAAGCAAAACGTGAAAATTATTTGCTGCTACAATCATCTTTCGCAATTGAGGGGTATGTTATAACAGTTGGGTTATCTCCTGCAAGAACATTTTCTCCAGCTATTATTTTATCAGAATACTGCAAGCCAAGTAAATTGTCGTTTGGGAAAATGGAATGGCTTGATCTTATAGAATTTTTGAGCAAAAGCACATTTTTTATTGAACCACTACCAACCTACGCAGATGAGTTTGATCCAGTAACATTTTCCTCTGGAGATTTTTGTACAATACGACAGTTGGTATACGATGATACCAAGTTCATAGAAGTTGAAAAACATGGCGTAAGATATCATCTAACGGAAAAGGATGTAAATGAACTTGTTAGAGTACATCATTGTATCGTACTTTATCAGATTTTACTTATAGAAAATATTAACTTTAATTGTTATTATAATAATGTTATAGATATTGTAAAAAAAAATTTTGATTATAACTGGTTTAAAGGATTAGATGTATTTTGTGAAATGTGTACTGATCCTTTATTATGTAACGCTTTGCGTCAGTATATTTACTTTTACGAACAAAATGTAACAAGAGATTTAGAAAATATGAAATAAACTTTTATAAAAAAAAAATAATGACTTTTATTTCAAAATCGATAAATATAGCGTCAAAAAATGTTATTTTATCGAGGCAAAATTTATGCATGTCACAGTTCTAAAATGTGAAACGTTCAAACGTCAAGATAGCGTTAAAATTTGTCGTTTCAACGTTTTAAAAAACTGATAAGAAGAAATTTTCGATTTACATGTATTTCTTATGGAAAAACATCATTTCAAAGTGACAAAAAACCATCAGTTTCTGACGTTTTATCGTTATTAAATTCATGAACGTCAAAGTGTCAAAAAATAGACGTCTAAACGACGAATTTGAACGTTATTTTGGTCGTTTCAACGGAACATAATAAAAAGAAATATTCTTGGTTTTATTTATAAAGACTTATGTTTACTATTTATATTATAATTTTTTTATTTAATTTTCTTTATAGTTAAAAAAATTATATTTTTTCTTATGTAAAAAATTTGTTGGGTAATAAATAAAACACGAGTTCTAACCACGCCACTGGTAGGATCATACAGAAAGAAGATGCAACATCCGCTAAGATAGCAGAAACGCAAATTCAGCTTTTTCAAATTATATCGTAAACAAACTTTACATTATATTAAATTATAATTCATTCTGACTTGATTCATTCATTCATTCTAAAGAAAACACATATTTTATATTATATTTTACACTTGGTTAAATAATAAAAATTATTTTTAAAAAACCTTTTTCGTAAACACAACATTTAAGTCACGTAAAACGTTTTCAAAAATTTTTTTTTTACATACTTCAATTTTTTCTTTTAGAAACAGTATAATAATAATAATTAAAGACTGTAACTTCTTGCTTAGTTCAATGTCAAGTTTTTATTCTAAAAGTATTCGATGATTTTGCAAATTCTGAAGAAATTTTCACTATCACGCGATTACGTCACTACAATTGGTTGTTATAGAGATTCTTTAGTACACTGTTAAAAATTTTTATGGTGAAATTACAAAAAATGTATTCCTATTTAATTTCTTAAAGGTAAGAGTAATTAAACACGTAATTAAAAATCAAAACTTTTATTTCAATGTACATTTTGATCTTTTTCAATATTTTGTCCTTCTCCGTCAAATTCTACTAGTTGATCAAAATCCAATTCAAGTGGTTCAATATAATGAATATTTTGCTTCGATACAGTTCTTCTTACTTCATCAACATCTTCATCTACAAAATTGTATCGATATCGTCGAACCACTCTTTCTACCACCTTGAATTCATCCATGTTTTCCATTTTACTTCTTATGTATTTTATCGGCAGTTGCTGAAACTTTCGTTTTAAAGTTTCAGCTCGTGGCGAATATGACAAGCTTATAAAAACTTTATCGTTTTGAAGTGAGATTTTTTTTACACCATATTTGAATTAAAAACAACAAATTATAAGTATAAATGAAATTAAAATAATATTTAAAAATTAAAATAAAAAGTAAAAGAAAATATAGAATAAAAAACAAAATAAACTTACTTAAACAACTGCTTCATGAAAATGAGCACATCTTTGGGAGGAAAATTTATCTTGTCCTCTTTAAAAATCACTAGAGTGCATGGAACTGAAGCCATTTTTTAATCACTGTGTATTATTGTTATTCAACTTAAAACACTGTATGATTTAATAAATTTAGTTTATGCGTTTATATACAAATTTTTTGCTGAAATTGCAGTTTTCGAAAACACATGACGTGGCATCGTACAATTACGGCGGTCAGTCACTGATCACGCGTCCTTGAATTCCATCTTTTGAACGGATCGAGTATAGGCACAACAACAAAGTATAACAGAATTGCAAAATTGCACGTGGTATAAACAACGTCATGCAATAATTTGCTTAGTCACTTATTTTGTATACATTGTGAAATATGTACTAATGCTTTGTATATTTACTTTAGTGGTGTCAAGTGCATATTATAACTAAATTTTAGTCAGCAAAAGCAAAGTCTGTTATCACTCTAACCCTAAAGATTTATGTTTACTTTAAGCAGAAACATATATTAAAATACATTTCGTAAAATGTTACACCAAAAAACTAAAAAGTGTAACACAGAAAAAAATGGTTTTATTAAATCTAAGATATCAAAATATAGACATGGCCTGTTATCACAAAAAGATTTTATAAAAATTATGTCTTATTATAATTCACATTAATAATAAATAATATGTCAAGTCAATAGTGAATGTTTTAATTCTTAGAATACAACGTTAATCCGCTTGAAGAGCGGTCGTGGTCCAGTCCAACTAATAAGTGTACTTAAAACAGATACCTGGCCCGTGGTCGTACTGTCCGACTCCGGTTATTCTGATACTAGTTGATGATTTTGCAAATCCTGTAGAAATTTTCAATATCACACGATTACGTCACTACAATTGGTTGTTATAGAGGTTCTTTAGTACACTGTTAAAAATTTCTATGGTAAAATTACAAAAAGTGTATTCCTATTTAATTTTGCAAAGGTAAGAATTTTTTTTTGTGCATTAGAAAATGTCTTTAATTTGTACTTCTGGTATACTTATTGTAAAAAATAAAATAATAACAAAAAATGTTGTTTTATTTTATATAAATAAACTAAAAGTATTCAAATTATTCATTTAGTTAAAATATGTGCAAGATGAAAATTGTAAAACATGGTACGTCTTTGAAAATTGAAAATAATATTTTTGAAGAAATAAATAAACCAAAGATTTCTAAACACAGAAAACTATTTCCAGCAACAATTGAATGTCTGATAGTAGGACCTTCAAATTGTGGTAAAACTAATGTGATGATTAATTTGTTAGAACATCCGGAAGGATTAAAATTTGAAAATGTCTACGTTTATTCAAAATCTTTAATACAACCAAAATATAAATATTTAGAAATATTATTAAAACCAGTAAAAGGAATTGGATTTTATACATTTAGTGGAAGTGAAAATATAATGCACCCTTCTGACGCTAAACCAAATTCAATTTTTATTTTCGATGATGTATCCTGTGAAAATCAAAATGTAATCAGAGAATATTTCAGTATGGGTCGACATTCTCAGGTAGAACCCTTTTATTTAAGTCAGATTATATGTATTATAAGATTGATAAACAAGTTAATAAACGTAGAATTCCGAATGGATTTTTAAAAAACTTTATTTCGAAAATTACAACTTTAAATCAAGAAAGTAAATTGATTTTTACTTTTAGACTACTCGTTTAACACTAAAAAATATTATAAAATAAAATCTACTTTTAACTGAAACAATTATATTATTCTTAGAAATTGTTCTTGTCATTTTATAGGTTTCGCATTTCTGCTTAATCGCTGAATTATGCTCCACCTGCAGGTTCGTAACTAACATTATGATTATATAAAATATTACAAAATCCATTTGAGTTATGTTTTGTAGAGGTCCAAAGTGTTTTTTTAAAAAACTTAAAAAAACTTTATTTTTTTTATAATGAATTTCAAAATAAACTAATGTGTTAAATAATAGCTAAATAGAGATTTAATTTTATTATAATAATATTTTACAAAGTTGATTATAAAATGACATCATATTAATGAATAAACAATAAAAGATAAGAAATGCAAGTAAGCGGTTTTATATAATCATGAGTGTTTTTAATATATTTATATAGGTATCACATATATAACTTGAATTAAAATATTTTATAACTTCCTTGAGAGGTCTAAGGTTACCATAACTATCAAAATAAACAACACGTGTTTTATATTTCTTATACGCTGTCCAGTGGCTTCCAGGACCGTCTTTATCATCCAAATTAAGAATACCAGTTTCATAGGTTCGAATTTTTTTCGGTAAAGAGGTTCTCATAAAACACCTCGAAAATTTGAGATATTCCATAACTTTGCATATTTTCCAAAATCTATATTGGTTAAAGTTTTTTGTTTTTCTTTTTCAATTATTTTTTGTATTAGTTTGTTTTCTTTTTTGAACCATCTTGTACAACCTCTGAACGTAAAACTTATATTTTAAATGTTGAAAAGTTCTTATTTATAATAAAAGACAGAAAAACTTTAAAAAGCCTTTTATTTTATCATAATACAACTAATACAAACAAAATAATACAAGATTTAACTTGTTTTTACACGGTTTTCATCTTGATTGTAGTCATCATCGTCATCACTGAATTTTCGTTTATTGTTGTTGTTTGTTGAAGGAATAGATTCATCCATGTAAATTTTTAATTTTTTATTTACTGCATCGTTTGTTGTATCAACTATTTTTCTTTTGGCACGTAATCTTGTATTTAAATTAATTGGATAATTATCAACATCCATTTTTTCAAGTGCTCTGCGTTTCATTCCTCTGTCCAGGTTTTTATGTAGTTGTTGTTGTTGTTTCACTTGTTTTCTTTTATTGCCACTAAGTATTTGTAAACAATAATTTATACCCAAAGAAGCTTTTTCTAAATGCATTTTTACTAGACCGTTTAAGCCTAGACCCAATTTAACTTTAGCTTTCATAGCACCTGCAACTCCTAGTGCAGTCATTCTCTCACTAAATTCTGTATTTTTTGATCGAAACTGTTGCATCACCTATTAACTAAAATTTTATCAGCTTCATGTCGTTTATGTAAATCTTTTTCTTGAGAATAAGCAATATCATGTTCTTTACAAGCTTCATCTAATCCATTAATACCAGTGTCACCTCGAGATAAACTTTTTTGTAATTTTGTTCCTGGACCACAAAACTTGTAACCAGGAAGGTGCATTTCAAACGGTAATTTATTTATTACAGCGTTTAACATCTTACTTCTTTAACTGTTGGACAGTAACTATAACCGAAACAGTTGAAAATTAAGTTTAAAAACGACACTTTACTTTTCTTCATTTCTAAATATCCTTTACAGCGACAGTTGATAAATGCTTCATTCCATCAACTTTTTAATGGTATTGTTTTGAAAAGCAGTCTACACAAATCAAACCTTGATATGTGTTTCACCTTTGCACCTGGGACATATAAACTGATGACTCATTTATTTTCTATAAATTGTAGAATGTTTACTTCCCAAACTTTTGCGATATAACTCTGCTAAACATTCTATACATACACTGTTTGGTAAATCTGTTTCTCCTTTACATTTAATACAAACAAATGTAACACGAATAGGCATATTTTTTAAACCTTCTTTTGTTCTTCTCACTTTAACATTGTGCCGTATAATAAAAAAAATATTATGTTACTAACATATATTACCAAATTTTCCAATTAAATAAAAACATTTCATTGCTTCATTTAAATATTATAATAAAAAATAAAAAAAAAAAATAAAACAAAAAATAAAAACTGTATTTTCATTTTAATTTAATTTGTTGTAATTATACTTTAATTTATTTGACTTAGTAAAAAGATTTCATAAGGCGAGGCTAGGCTCGGCTCATTGTTAGGTACGGCACTGCTAAATATCTAAAAAATCAACAGTACGCCTCTGCTAACTTACCAACAACCGTAGACGGAGCTGTTTATCTAACACATTTCAACTTTATTTTTCAAGTCAGATGATAGCCGTGTTGGTTAAGGCGTCAACATTCTACACATGACTTTGTGGGTTCGAATACCACAACAGACATCCCACAGAATTTTTTTTCTACATTTATTCTCATACAAAATTATTCTAAGTTCTATTTGGGCACTGGGGTTGATAATGAGGGGTGGTAGGGTGAGTTAGGGTGAGTTGAGATAATGTGAGGCATATAAAGTTGGTACGATTACAGGGAAGCGCGAAAAATTCAAAAAGAAGAATTGGCTGTTTGTGTCAAACGTCAGAGGCCACTTGAAAAAGAAGAATTGGCTGTTTGTGTTAAACGTTGGAGGCCACTCGAAAAAGAAGACTTGGCTGCATGTGTCAACTGTCAGAGGCCACTTGAAAAAGAAGAATTGGCTGTTTGCACCAAATGTCAGAGGCCACTTGAAAAAAGAAGAATTGGCTGCATGTGTCAAATGTCAAAGGCCACTCGAAAAACAGAAGAATACAGCGCCGCCACCTGTGGCGCCATCTAGCGGCGAAATTTGGAAGTAGTGAGCTCGTACCGGCGTTGTTTATCTACTATCACTGAAACCATGGAGTTCAAGGTGAGTATAATTTCTTATGATTGTTTGGCGTGGGATTTTAAAATAATCAACGCGTGATAAATGGCAAGTAAAATTTTTCCTTATTCAGAGGATATTTATGGGCACAAGATCATCCCAGTCAATCTTAAGAAGCCAGAGCTTTTGCAGGAGAAGTTTTACTTGTCTGACCATCGGACCAAGGAGACTGAGAGGGTCGAAGATTTGAGATATCAGTGAACGCTTGGTTACAGGATTGGTGTCAAGCTTAATGGTAGAATTATGAATAAACTGATTATGTTCTGGATTCCAGGATATACCCAGAGTTTTGTGATGATGGGATTCATTTAATGCCAAGGTTTTAATAGCATTACTCACGGGGTCGCTGAAGTCAGACGATACGGATTTAGAGTTCGAACAGAATTTTCTTAAGTCGAGTCCGTAGGATTTAAGAATATTGACAAGATTTTTGCGGATATTTACAAGGAATTCTTCAGTGGATGAGCCGGTGAGTACGTCATCAATGTAAAAGTCGTTTTTGATGATGTTGCTTTCAATCGGATTTGACTCGGAAACATCAGATGAAATTTGATTTAGGCAACGCGTGGCTAAAAAGGCACTACTTGACATTCCGTAGGTTACGGTGTTTAACTCAAAATGGAGGAGTGATTTTTAAGGTTCATCGCGCCATAGAATGCGTTGCAGGCATCGCTGGTGGGGTTTATTAGAAATTGGCGGTACATCTTAGCGATGTCTCCTGTTAGTACATAATTGTGTTCTCGAAAACGCAAAAGGATTATTAATAAATCATTTTAGACAGTGGGTCCAACTTTAAAACAATCATTGATGCAGAGGCCTGAAGAAGGAACCGCTGAACCATCAAACACAACTCGGAGCCGTGTAGTAAGGCTATCGGATTTTTCCACACAATGGTGAGGTAAGTAGTAGGTAGAATATAAAAGGCAAGTATCATTTATTGGTTCAATTTTTGACATATATGTCCAAGAGAAATGTATTCGGATATAAACTCAGAGTAAGATTTTTTTATTTCAGGGTGCCTTGCAAATTTTTGATCTAGGAGGCTAAAGCGCTTAATAGCGGTTTGGAGAGAGTCTCCAAGCTTGGATACATTTGAGAGGTAGATCTAAAGTAAATCTTCCTGAGGTTTTTCTTTGTGTTGTAACCCGAAGTGATTTTCACACTCCATTTCCTCCGCAGAATATTTATTATTACGTTATAGTTGTTCAGTGGTTTCATCAGAACTCCAAAAAAGTTCTAAAGACTTCTGAAGATTATTATCGGTGGTGGTGCAAGTTAATGAATTTAAGGTTTGAGGTTGACAAATTGATGTAAATAAAGATATAGGTCTACTCACAATTCATCCAAGCTTGGTATCTTGTAAAATAGGTTTGTGTTTGCCCAATTTAATTTGGTTGGGTTTGAGTAACTCATAAAAAACTTCTGCACCTAAAAGTAAGTCAATAGAGGTAGGATTTAGAAATTCTTGATCGGCGAGAACAATATTATCTGGAATACTTATGCTCGAGGGATTAATAGCTAATGGAGGGATAGATTAGGTTATTTTATTAATAACTAAAGTAGATATTTTTAAAGAGAAATTATAAGAAGGAGATTTTATTTTAATTTGGGTTCATTTAAAAATGTTCGCTTAGGTTTGGCTTATTCCAGAAACGGACATCTTAATCATAAGGTAGGTATTTAATTTGTCAAAAAGGTTTTGGGTTAGAAAATTTGATTGACTTCCATTATCTAGAATGGCCTTGCATTTTATGGGTTGGTTGTTTTTCTCGAAAACTTCTATAAGGGCCGTAGAGAGTGGAACAAATGAGTTTTGGGTTGCATTTGTGCAAAGAAGATTTTGAGTGTGAGAGTTATTAGTACCGGTAGGATTAGGCAAATTTATATGGCTACTAATTGGCAGGGTAAATGCGGTGTTTGCAGAAGTGAAAGGTTTTGAGTTGACATTATGAGGATGAATATTGGACTGAGGCTGAGAACTAGATCGAGGTTGCTGTGTACCTTGATAATGTGCGGGTCTGGTGTGCATGTGCAGCAATGAGTGGTGCTTGCCCTGACAGGTTCAACAGGAATAAGAAGCCTTGCAATAACTTGGCGGTGACCTTCACGTAGGCAGTTGGTGCACAAGTTGGCACGTTTAGCTTTTGCAAATCTGCTATAAACTGGTAGGTTATGAAATTTTTTGCAAGCATACAAAAAATGATTTGTGCAATTATTTTCTGTGGTAGCTAACGAACTAATAAGTTGAGCAGCCTTACCCTGTAAACTTGATTGTAAATAGTAGAATTTTTCAATGTTATTAATTTGTGAATTTTTATCGATAAGTGAGATAAACGTGTCTTTAAAGTTAGTCCACGTTTCGTAAGAACCGCTAAATTAAGACAGGGGAATGGAAGGTAGGCGTGGACCATACTATTGGATCCAGACTGAAAAAATGGTGAATGTACAAGAGAATTTGAATTTGAGTCGTGTATTATTTTGGTGTTTGAGTGACATTGACTTGTTCTAAAATTAATTTAGCTTGAGAAATATTATCAAAATATAATGTTTCGAAATGCTCCCGTTCTTGGCCTTGCTCATCTGCCTCATCAAATTTATTATTGAGGCATAGTTGCTCATTTCTATCTGAATAGATTTGAAGTTATTATTTGGATTCGATTATGCTTAGCCGGGTAATTAGTTCAATTTTTAAACGCGGGTCACCGAGGTTTGAACACTTGGTTTCTAAAAAATCTTGAAAACGATTGATTTCGTTGGTTATGACATCACGGCGAGCCACCAGGTTATTATAATGTTTAACTTGCTTTCTAAATTCAACTTGCTCAGCGTCATCTATACTAGAATTAGGGTTTACTTTCTTAGTTTTAGGTGTCTTGGGCATGTTGAGGAGGTTTAAGGCTTAGGTATAAATATTTTACTAAAGAGTAATTTTTATTTCAAATATACGGTAAAAAAAACGTTATTAAAAGTTCAAGAGATTATCAAAACACAATTGGGTGATACAAGTGGCATCAGCATTAAAATTTTTATTGGATGTGTTATTTTGAGATGACTCGGAAAGGACTGACCTGATATTGTAGTAGGTGTACAATTTAGCATCCCATAGTGCTTCGATTGTGGTTTGCAAACCGCTTGCTTGGTAAATATAATCCGGCGATTACAAAGGACCAATGTAAAATGTAGAAATCCCTTATTCCCAAATTGGCTTGGTAGGATATTTTTATTTCCGGTGAAAGATACAAACAAGTTCAATTTTACAACTTTTAATTATGAACGTTTTTCAGTTGACATATATCGTTATTGCTTGTTTATTTGTAAATATATTTGTTGTTTGTTTCCTGTTGTTTATCTAATCTTTCCCTTGGTTAGTTTTCTGCCTTCAGCAGGATACCTAGTCAGAGGTTAGATAACCACGTCCTAGGTGGAAAGTGCCTCTAGTAAAGCTACCCCTCATCCCGAAAACACTATGACACATTTTCCCCAAATCCCCCCAGGCGTGACATGGTGGAGGCGCCGTTCTTTGATCCCTGAACTGATTCTTCCTAATCAGTTTAATTTTAACTATTCGTAGCCAGTTTTTATAGCATTTTTTTGCACCATGTCACTGACGTGACATGGTGGAGGTGCTGTTCTCTGATACCTAAACTGATTCTTCCTAATCAGTTTAATTTTAACTATTCGTAGCCATTTTTTATAGCATTTTTTTGCCTCATGTCACTGACGTGACATGGTGGAGGTGCTGTTCTCTGATCCCTGAACTGATTCTTCCTAATCAGTTTAATTTTAACTATTCGTAGCCATTTTTTATAGATTTTTTTTGCCTCATGTCACTGACGTGACATGGTAGAGGTGCAGTTATCTGTTCCTGTGAACTGTTTCTTCCTAAATAGTATCATCTATTAAATTAATTTCTTAAGTTTATTCCTAATCTGTACGATATGTTTTTTTAAAGTGAAATATCTTGTGTTTTTAATTGATTTGTGAACTTAGTCACAGTATTTGTTCTTTTGCACAATTTAGAGATGCTTTTATAAATATTTTTTATCTTGAAGATATTGAGAATTGTTTTTTTTTTAGTTTGTTATGAAGCTTTTTCGTGTGTATACTATGTTTTTTAAATTTGACGGTGAAATAAAAGTTTTATTTAGGATGATGACCTGAGTGAAGATTTAGCATTTTTTTATTATATATATGTTGAAATACGAGATGTTTAAGCATAGGTCACTTATTATGTGTTATTTTCACGGTCAATCATATAAAGTTTAAATAATGTATACAATATGTATTGTTGATAAACAATAATTTGTCTTTAAATAAAATGTAAAGTTTTATTTTTTATTTTTTTTTCCAGTTTTTTTAGTGCAATAATAAATATTTATTAATATACCCCATTCATATCTATGTAATAATCTATCTATATCAATTGGGATAGGGATTTTTCTGGTTTTAGTGAACATTTTTTAATTATTTGTTGTGGTATGTTTATACAGGTTACACATATGGTTCCGGTCAAGTGTTTTATTTTATTTAATTCTTTGTCAGCTTGTTGTGTATTGAATTTCGGAAAACCAAAACTGCAACCACAGCTGTAATTAGTTCAGATTATTGACATTGAACCTTTCTTTTTATTTATTTTTATGGTTACATATTTCAATTATCATTTATTCAATTAGGTAGTATATTCTTCATTGCTTTCTTGGTATTTTTTTAATAATATGTTGTAAATTGGGAAACAGATACCAAATATTCGGTAAAGTCAATTTTTTTTAACTTTATAAGTAATAAAGGTGGCATGTCAAAAGTAAGTAAGAGTACATCGGACTAGAAACTCCGAGACTCCAACATAAAATCATTGTTTCTACACGCAGTATTGTAGAAACAAAGGATTTTTTCGGTTATTGATTATTAATAAATATTATAATTTATATTAATTATTATAACAGTTTATTTAAAATCCAGTTATTAATATTTGTCATTGTTTTAGCTTTTACTAACGTTAAGTGTCTTTTTTTTAATTTAAATATATTAATGTTTTTATTGTCAAGATTGTACAGGAAGGTCTAGAAAGAAGCGGAAGGGAACCAAATAATGGTGTATTTTTAAAGTTTTTAAATATTTTTGTTGTTTTTGACGTTTTTGTTTGGCTTTATCAAGTAGTAAACAAGCTTTAACGAGTGCTATAGTAATGAGATGAGTTTATGAGTTTAACAGGAAACCAGGGAGAGGAGAGGAAAATTGAATAATCTCTTAAAAAACATACCTGGATTTTTGGTAATTGGCTTAAAACTATTAAAAAATTACTATATAATTCTGTATGATGAAGGTATTACTTATAATCCAAATATGTTGCATAAGCCTTCGCTCTTTCCAAGGATTTCTTTTTATGGCAAAAAGAATTAGTGAGATCTAGAGTAAGCAATGATAAGGTGTTATCCTTGAAAAGAGTTTTACATAAAAATTTACAACATAATAAATGTCTTCTGTACTCTTATGGCATCTCTGTGCATTCAACTTATAAGTTTGAATTTGGTGTACTTCGTAAGCTCCTATGGCTATTCTTAAGGATTTAGTGGCTATACAGTCCAGTTGGGATGGGTTTTAGCGAAAAACAAGTATGTAATTTATTTGACATTTGTCAACTAAGTGTCAACAGCAACGTGTACCAACCTTAATTAGCACGGTTAAAAACCGCCAATTGGTAAAGTTTACAATTTTAAGTACTAAAATGTTAAAACAGCCAACAAATGGTTGGAAAAATATACTATTATTATTATAAGAAATAATTGTTTGAAAAGACAGTTGTTTATTAATAAAGTCTAACAAAATTCGAAAGTTGATCATCAGTTATTACTCATATATTAAGTACCGCTTAAAGTATTAAATAATCTATTCTAGATCTCTCATATAAACGTCTGGTAATCTTTTTAAATTAGAGTTCTTCTGTTTTAACAATAGGGTGTAAATAGAACTTAAATTGCATCCTTTTTGTGGTTTGTGGAATTTTTTAAATTAAAGATATAACACATCTCGAGAACTTTTCTCTGCATATCATTGTTAGATTGGTCTAAAATTACCGCCTCATTATATAACACCCTATGGTCTTTAGAGTTTACATGTATGCCAAGACTTGTTGAAAGTGGTTTATGTATGCAATCGCTTTTATGCAACGTCAACCTTTCATGTAATCTTTGGCTAGTTTGCCCAATGTATATCAGACCAAATTCGCATGGTATGCCATAAATAACATTGGACCGTTGTATTTTTGGAGTAGGATCTTTTTAATCTTGAGTAAAACAATTTAAGTTGTTTGCAATTGTATGATGCAACTTTGATATTAAATTTGCTTAATAAACTTGCGAGTGGTCTAGATAGATTTTCTATAAAGGGGAGTCTACCATATCGAATAGGAGTATTACCTGCGACCTTAACATCTATAGTGTTATTAACATACCCATTAGAGAACAATAATTTGTTCAGCAATTTCTTCGGGTAACAATTAGTAATTAGTAGGTCATATAACTTTATAATATTTTTATCTTTAAATTTATGATGACAAATTCTGTTTATCCTATTTTTCATCGCTAAAACTACATTAATTTTTTGTTTCATAGGATGGTAGGAATTAAACGGATGAATCTACCTGAATTGGTACTTTTACAGTACCAATCCAGGCATATTACATTATTATGAGTTCTAACGACTAAGGTATCTAAAAATGGGACCAAGGAATTGGACTCTTCTTCGACTGTGAATTTAAAGTAAGTATCAAATGAGTTAAAGATATTTAATATATTTTGTATTTCGTTTTCAGGGACTGCCATGATCAAGTCATCAACATATTGATAAATGAAGGGAAACTCAAAGTCCACTTTATCAATGATAAAGCTAAAACAAACTTCAAAAATAAATCAGGTGTTTATCTTCTAAATTGTGGTTCATGCAACAAAATCTACGTATAGTCTAAGAGCCGGTGGGAGATCGACCTTCACCGATCTAATAACCAGATGAGACATATTTTTTATCAAATATAATTTACAAACAAATATGCCTATAATTACTTGCCTATCTGAAAGTGCTCATGGCTATTTTTAATTAAATTAACTTTAATCGATTTTTTTCATTACTTTCATTCTTTTGATAACCAAATGAATTTTATTTTACTGTTAGTTTTTAATACACAGAATATGCCTCAGTAGGCTTGCCTACTCATTTTTGTGTATAGCTACCTGGCAAGCCGATGTGAACAGGTAAGTCAATATAGGTGACTCCATCGTTCTGCTAACTTATCCAAAGTAATATCAAATTTTAGATTATTTTCTTACAAAATCAGTCATATAAACTTGCCTGCAAAAAATCATACTTAAAGCACTGTTGCCTAGCTGAAAACTTTTAGAGTTTTAGCCATCTGATAGGTGCGAGAGAGAAAGTAGAGCGTCCGAAGTCCGTGTAGGAGAACAGGACACCTCTGACCGTTGAATGTATCCGAGTGCGCATGCTGGTGTACATGTGAGTGACAGAGACAGCATTTATTTACACTTGTCATTTATTTTGAACACCAATTTATTATAACTAATTTCGATCACAATTTTTATATTATTTCACACTATACGTACTTACAGCTATGCGAAACTCAAAAATAAATAAGTTAATATATTAATATTTTATTATATTAATATATTAATAAATAAATAACAAAAAACTAATTCAACAAAACTTTTTATCATTTTAAAGCTAAATTGTAAAATTAAAAAATTATAAAAAAATCTATATTTTTTATTTAAGATTAAATAAGAAATAATTTATTTATTATTTTATATGAAATAAATGCCGTAAAACGGAAAGGAATAAGTTTTACTGTTAAAATATTAGTATAAAAAATAAAAAAAAATTAATCCATATAGAAAAAAAAAATTAATACATTTATGTTGTTAGAACCGTTTATTACAAAGCATAAAAAATACATAAAAAAATGAAATTCAAATATTTATTGTTATTTTTATTATTTATTATCTAAATCATTGGAACTTGAATACTGATTATCAATTCTAATTCTTTTCCATCTTCATTATCCATGACTTGCGCGATGTCATCAATTTTCAAGGGTGTTTGTTCATTAAAGTCAATAATTTCTTTTTTCGTACCACGCAAAAAACACTTTTTACTCATTGTTAAAATCACAATTTACATTACAGTGTTGTCACTAATAAATGATTTTCGACTATACACGAGCATGCGCATTCGGATACATTCAACGGTCAGGTAGCTTGCACCTGCTATTTTGTGTCCTGTTCTACCACACGGACTTCGGACGCTCTATTTTCTCTCTTGCACCTATCAGATGGCTAAAACTCTAAAAGGTTTTAGCTAGGCAACAGTGCTTTAAGTATGATTTTTTGCAGGCAAGTCTATACGACTGATTTTATAATAAAATAATCTAAAATTTGATATAACTTTCGATAAGTTAGCAGAACGATGCAGTCACGTATATTGACTTACCTGTTCACATCGGCTTGCCAGGTAGCCATACACAAAAATGAGTAGGCAAGCTTACTGAGGCATATTCTGTGTGTTAAAAACTAACAGTGAAATAAAATTCATTTGGTTATCAAAAGAATGAAAGTGATGAAAAAAAATCGATTAAAGTTAATTTAATTAAAAATAGCCATGAGCACTTTCAGATAGGCAAGTAATTATAGGCATATATGTTTATAAATTATATTTGATAAAGAATATGTCGATCTCCCACGGTCTCTTCTACTAGTAGGACAAACACGAAGGTCTTACGATACACGTATAAAAGAACATAAGAGAAGTTTTTTTATATAGAAAGAGTGACTCACACTATGCAAATCACCTCATAGAAAACATACATACATTTGATGATAATTTTAAAATAATACATTCCGAAAATAAATCTAAAAAATTCAACCTCTTAGAAATAATGGAAATTAATAAAAGAAAAGTAACACAATAATTGCTATTAAATAAACAAACAGATTTTGGAAATTCCCCACTATTAAACTTTTTCACCTAAATTCACCCTAAAATAAAATTTGGCATATTATTATCCATCTTCTTTACATTTTACATAATTGTTTTGTGTCATTTAGAATAGTTGTACCACAGCATTTGACAAAGACATTGTGTGTCGAAACGTACGTCATGCAAATTTGTTAATATAGTGGAAATTTAAACCTTTTTAAGTGTTTTATTACGTTAGTCTACTATAATTTAAGTAATGCACAAAATAATTACTTCATTTAATTTACCTGATGCCATTCCTATTTACTTTTATTTGGGCCTTTATTGTACTTATTTATATACTAGCGGCCACCAGCGACTTCATCCGCGTGGACATTAGTTTTTTGTCACCGAGTTTAATACAAATTTACAACCCCTATTATAAACCCTTAGGAGTGGAATTTAAAAAAGTAATATCTTAGTACACCACTACGTAATAAAACAAATTAATCTTCCAATTTTTAAGACTTGATGCGTCTATCGACAGTGTCATCTCGATGTCGGCCAGCAGCAGCGTGCTACCGCCTCACCGCTCCATATGTTTAATAAATTGCAAATTTATGTTTAATAAATTGTTATTGATTATAGAAATAATTAGTGGACTGTAAAACTAATTTTATTGTTTTATAAACACTTGGCTTGACAGTAGAAACATGAAATACAGATTAAAAGTTAAAAGTAAAAATGTTGTCTTCAACTTGCAGTTCGAAACTCGTCCTTGACGTACTTACAGTCGAGATGCAATGGTTCATTGCGCTGTTACTGAAATTGTTAAAATGTCTTAAATTAAACTACATTTATATAACATAAAATTAAACATAGCCCCCACCTTGAAGGGCTCCTTCAAAATTAAAATAACTGCACAAAAGTTTTAGAAAATGTCTATAACACTGTTTTATATTTGTGGTATAGGTAACGGACACAAATTTCTAATTGAACGCTTTACTAGACCGTCTTTAGTCTTGATTTCTGCCACTCGTAGGACACTGTCTCGGCCTGGGTACAATTTTAAAATTCTGCCTAGGCTCCAGCGGAACGATGGTAGTTGTGAATTCTTAATGAGCACTAAAGTGCCCACAGTTACAGGAGTAGGGTTCTCTTTCCATTTGTATTGTAAATCTTGTAAATCTTCATCAGGAGGTGAGTTTATTGTGCGTCCGAGGAGAAAGTGGGATGGGCATAATGGAGTAAGGTCATTCGGGTCTTCGGAAAGTGCGAATAAAGGTCTCGAATTGAGTATTCCTTCAACCTGAATGATTAAAGTATTAAGTTCCTCGTATGTTACAATAGCATCTTTTAAAATACGTTTCAAATGAAACTTCATACTCTTTACAGAAGCTTCCCATAAGCCTCCAAAATTGGGACTGTATGGGGGAATAGAATGCCAAAGAAAGCCGTGTGTTGAGGCAAAACTGGTAACTATATCTTGCGATCGATACAAAAATTGACCTAACTCTTTCAACTCATTATAGGCTCCTATGAAAGTTGACCCGTTATCAGAGTAAATATTAGAGGGTAAGCCGCGTCTGGATGTGAAACGACGAAGACAAGCTATAAAATTTTCACTGGTTAAATTACCAACTAGTTCGAGATGAATAGATTTTGTTGAGAAACAAACGAATACGCACACATAACATTTGGTTAGCTTACGACCTCTACCTTTCCTGTCGGCAACATAATAAGGGCCGGCATAGTCAATCCCTGTGTGTTGAAATGGAAACGCTTGAGTTATTCGTGAATCAGGAACATACCATACATTCTTTAATAACTTGTTTAGCTAGAACCTTTGCTCCTATAACCCAATATTTTTGCCTCACAGCTGATAACAATGATTGGGTGCTGGCATGTAAGAATGTATGATGTTTATGTATGAAAATAAGTTTTGTAAATATGTGTTTTGAATCTAATAGAATAGGGTGCTTAATGTTATATTTAAGGGTAGTGTGTCGAAGTCTACCTCCAACTCTATTATTGTCATCAATAAATGGTTTTAACGATGATAGTTTATGGTTTTTATTTAAAAGTTTATTAGACATTAAGAGTGTTATCTCCTTTTTAAACGAATCCTTTTGAGCTAAAAGAATTAATTTTATTAAAGCATTATTGAGGTCAATTGCATTAAGATGATCAGTTTTAATTGCCTTTTTTTTTAATTTTTAGTTTTGCATTTTCTACGAACCTAAGTAAGTTAGCAGTGATTCGTAACAGTTTATTGGAAGAAGAGTATTTTTTAAATATTGGAGATGGTTCAAATATTGAATTCGCTGTAGTATTGATCAAAATTAACTGGGATTTTGACTTAAGATCAGGTAATTCATCTTTTAAAGGTGTTACAGACGAAGGCCCTTTTAAGGGCCACGTTTCAGATTCTTGGAGAAGGAAAGTAGGTCCTTGCCACCACAGAGACGATTCTATTAATTTTGCGGGTTGCACACCTCTAGAGGCAAGATCTGCAGGATTGTGTTGGCTAGGCACATAATTCCAATTTTGAATGGTTGTAGTTTGCTGTATCTTAAAAACTCTATTTGCTACAAATTGCTGCAGCTGAGAAGGCTCCATGCTAAGCCATGCTAAAACCACTTGAGAATCGCTCCAAAACATAGTATGAACTGAACTTGACATGGCGTTATTGACTTGCTCAGAAAGTTGAGCTCCAAGGAGAGCTGCACAAAGCTCTAACCTTGGAATTGTAACTGGTTTAATTGGTGACACCCTGGACTTTGAACATAAAAGCTGAGATTCAAATACATTATTCTTGAAGTTAAAACTTCTTACGTATATGCATGAAGCATATGCTCTCTGAGAGGCATCTGAAAAACATCGAAGATCGACTATCTTAAATTCCAAAGGAATACAATTTCTGGGAATCTTCAAATTATTAAGATGATTTAATTGAGTATAAAACTCATTCCAAATTGTCCAAAGGTCGTCAGGAATTCTATCATCCCAGTCCAGTTTTCTAGCCCAAAGCTCTTGAATTAGTAATTTTGAAATAATAATAATTCGACTAAGAAGCCCTAGGGGATCATAAATTTTGGAAATATAGGAAAGTATTGTTCTTTTGGTAAAATTCGAAATAGTTATCGGAGAAATAATAAAAGTTAATAAGTCTGATTGACTTAGCCATTGTATTCCTAAAGTTTTAGAGGAATCAGGTTCTCCCAACATGAGTGTTAAATTATAACTATTATGATTGGAAATTTTCTCGAGGAGAACTGAAGAATTGGAAATCCATTTTCTTAGTTGAAAATGGCCGGAATTTAAAATGATTGAGACTTGTTGACATAGATTTTCTAAAGTATCGAAATCATTGGATCCTGTTAAAAGATCATCCACATAAAAATCGTTTAGAATAGTTTTCGAAGCTAACGGGAAATGATCAAGATTATTATGAGCGAGCTGCTGCAAGCATTTTATTGCGAGATATGGAGCAGCGGTTGTGCCATAAGTTACTGTGGTTAATTGAAGAATGGAAAGATTTTTGGTAGGATCATCCCTCCAAATAATTCTTTGATATGGTTGATGATCTTCATCCATTTGTATCTGCCGATACATTTTGCTTACATCAGCCGATACAACGTAATAACATTGTCTAAATCTGATTAGAATATCAAAAATATTATTTTGAATTTTAGGCCCAACATATTGCAAATCGTTAATAGACCAGCCACTAGTAGTTTTACAACTTCCATCAAAAACTATTCGAAGCTTTGTCGTGAGACTCGATTCTTTATAAACACTATGGTGTGGAAGATAGTAACATGGGGAAGTGGAATTATGGGTAGATGTAATATCTTTTAAATGATTTAGATCTTAATATTCTTTAATGAAATTTATGTACAATAATTTTAAATTAGGTTTTAAAAGCAATTTCCTTTCAAGGGTATAGAATCTTTTAAGCGCATTGTTATATGAATCTCCTAACAGTTCTGGAGAATGTTTAAATGGGAGTTTTACAATAAACTGTCCATTATTAGCGTTTGTAGTAGTATCATAGAATAATTGTTCACACTCTTGTTCATCATGTGTGACAAGAAGTTGGTTTTTGGGAGTTCCTCTAGTTCCTAAAACTTCGTAAGTTGTTCATCCTCTGAACAACATTTAATGGAAAAATTAAGAATAGAACTTGGAATTGGTTTTGAAATTGGGGCAAGGCTAAACACCACCCAACCTAGCTTTGTATTTTGAATAATAGGTAAATTTTTTCCAAGCTGAATTTGACCTTGTAACAACAGAGACCAAAATTCGCCTGCACCGATCAACAAATCGATGTCCCCTGGTACATAGAATTGGGGATCAGATAGATTTATGTTTTCCGGAATATTCCATTCATTGAAATTTAAAAATTGTGCTGGTGTTGTAGTACTAATAGTTGGTACCACCAAACAATTAAGCATTGTTGAAAATTGCGTACTTGCGGAGAAAATCTTAATTGAGCATTTTTTGGTAATTATTGATTCTTGTTGGTTAATCCCTATAATAGGTATATGTGTATTCGCTAAAGGAATTTGTATCTTTTTACAAAATTGTTCAGTTATAAGGTTTGATTGAGCTCCACTATCTAAAATTGCCCTGGCTTTGTGGAAATTATTAAAATTGTCTTTAACATCAAAGGTTACGGTGGACAACAACACTTGAGTTGGTTTTATGTTTTTAACTAAATTAATTTGAGCGGTAGATAACTGATTTGTTAAGCTTTTCGAGGGTGTTATGTCACGTGTATCATTGGGTAATAAACTGTTATGTTTATGGGAGCATTTTCGACAATGACCAAATTTACATTGCTCTTTAGCATCACCCTGTCGTAAGCAATTAGCGCATAGTTTTAAATTTTTTACTTTTTCCTGTCTTTCTCTTACTGATAATTGCAAAAAGTTATTACAATTGTAAATAGTATGTTCACCTTGACAATAATTACACGTTGGTGTAGTTGCTAAATTAAAGTTGACAGGAACTCTTTGATTTTGCGAAAGTTGGTTTTGTGAAAATTGTTTTTTATTATGGAATGTGTTTGCTTGTGTGTACGCTGGAATTTTATTTTGATTCTTTTGCCAATTTTCTATAAGAGCATCTGCCTTTTTATTTAAAAAGTCAAAAAACTCCTTTAATGTGGGTAATTCCCTGCTGGGTTCAAATTCCTCCCATTTTTTTTGTAAATTTGAATCTAATTTGGATGTAATTAAGAAAATTAAATACATATCTGATTTTTCTTCACTAGTTAATTTTAAATTTTTTAAAGCTGCTAAATGTGTAGTCGTTTCGTCTAATAAGTGTC
This sequence comes from Altica lythri, assembly GCA_964028335.1. Taxonomy (NCBI): domain Eukaryota; kingdom Metazoa; phylum Arthropoda; class Insecta; order Coleoptera; family Chrysomelidae; genus Altica; species Altica lythri. The sequence goes on from OZ034806.1 coordinate 15,516,550, forward strand.
TATAAGCTTAAGCAGATTCTTTAGAAATTGTGTCTGTTTGAAAAATAGCTTTTACATGGTTATTTGCCAAAATTCGTTTTTTGTCAAATCTAGCACATAGAGTAGACCAAGCGGTCTCATATTGATCCTCTACAAAATCGATACCATCAATCACCTGCTTTGCATAACCTTCCAACGAAGTTCTCAAAAAATTGTACTTATTTAATTTATTTATAGCTTGATTGTTATGGACAATAGAAAGAAAATTTGTTTTAAAATTGAGCCAACTTTCATAGTCACCTCGAAATGTTGGAAGTTTGATTTTGGGCAAAAAACTATTTTGTAGATTGTCAAACTGAGTATTAGAATTGTTTGAATTATGGGATGTATTTACGACTGAAGAACTTGAATTTGTAACCACATAGTTTTTTAAAATATCTAGAACTTCAAAATATTTCTTCTCAAAAGTAAGCCTTATTTTGAAATGTTCCTCTAAATCAGTTTCTGCGCATTTTTCTTCTATAGTTGTTTGAACAATATCAAACCCATTATTTAAACCTTTATAGTTATCAATCCTGTTCTCAACACTCGCAATACCCGATTCGTCACTATTTAAACTCAAAGCATACTCAGATAAAATTTGTAATCTCATTTTCAGTGAATCACGGTTTCTTATTAATTGTTTTAAAGACATTGTTGTTAATATAGATTAAGAAAATAGATTAAATCCAAATAGCCAAAATCAAAATTAAAAATTGACAAAGTATGTTACTATCAATAGCCAAGCTTTTTGTTTATGTAAAATTGCATAGATTTATTGAAATACCACAAAATGACTAAAAGTGTTCAATAAGCAGTATTGATTAATAATGAACCTCAAATCAAGTTTAAAAATATAAAATAAAACGACTTTGCCTGAACATCGACGAAATTGTAATAAAAGCGCAGTATTAAAATAGTCAAAATGTTTTAATTGTATCTATAATAGCAAAAAATAGGAAAAATTGTTAAACTACATCAAATAATAGCAAAAAAAATAATAAAATTTGACCACGTTAGACAAGTCAAAGAATTATTAAATTAAAATGAACTTTATAACCTCTAACCATAGAGTTCAAAATCGAAAAATAGAGCTATTAAATCTAAAATTGATGAAATTGTAACAAATCGAAGTCAAATAGTAAAAAAATAGCACAAAATAGCCAAAATGGTTAAAATAGACAACTCAAAAACCTTTATTGCATATAAAATAGTTAATTGAAATGGAACAAAGGAACAAACACACCTGATTTGTTTTGTCTTCCAAAATCCAGTAGTCCAACTCCAATCGTCACCTACTATCTCCTAATTCGTAGATCACACAGACATCCCATTATCGAACTGGACGACTGCTTCTTATATGGAGGTTGGCGGTTTGAAATTGCACAATCACAAAAAAAAGTTTATAATTGATTACTGGAATCTTTATCTGGATTGATTGGACCAAATTTATGTTTAATAAATTGTTATTGATTATAGAAATAATTAGTGGTCTGTAAAACTAATTTTATTGTTTTATAAACACTTGGCTTGACAGTAGAAACATGAAATACAGATTAAAAGTTAAAAGTAAAAATGTTGTCTTCAACTTGCAGTTCGAAACTCGTCCTTGACGTACTTACAGTCGAGATGCAATGGTTCATTGCGCTGTTGCCAAAATTGTTAAAATGTCTTAAATTAAACTACATTTATATAACATAAAATTAAACACCATACCCCCCGCACATTAATGCGTAAGTGGTATTAGACTATTATTACTTTAAAACTATAAAAACTTCTTACATTTTGCTTGCAAAAAATACTGTAAAGGGTAATTTTGTTCAAATAGATGTGTCTGTGATAAATAACCTATTTATTTCGATACGGATTAAGAAGAAAGTTAGGAAGTATTATCATTACTTAGGTATAGTTTTTGCGGCTTTACTTTTGTTTAGCGTGTGTAAAAAATTAGGGCCTACAAAACTTATTTGTACACTTCCTTACCAACCTGTCATTAGGCGCTAAAAAAATTAAGCTACTATGTGAACTTATTCGTGATCATGAAATATAAAACTGTCCATGAGAGACGCAATGTTCTCTCAAGTCAATACCGGCAAATTTGAGAGTTTGCCTCTGAGACTTGTTTATTGTCATGGTAAAGCAGACTTTTAGGGGAAAATTTAATCATTTAAATTCGAACGGGATATCATTCGGTATCTAACCTATACTTAAACCAAACGAAAACAAAACAAATGCCAAATACAAAGCAGAGTCTATAACCGAAACAAAGCAAATGCAAAACAAAATACGTCAAATATAATCCGCTAAAAATATTTATAAAATTTCAGCCCGATCGGTTTAAAGGGATGCCTACATCATAGTAGCTATATGCATGCAAAGTTTGAGCCAGATCGATTTAAAATAGACAAAGTTTCATACCCTATTTTATCCCTTAGGGGTGGGATTAATCAAAATCCTTTCTTAGCGGATGCCTACGTCATAACATCTACCTACAAGCCAAATTTCAGCCCCATCCGTCCAGCGGTTTGGGCTGTGCGTTGATAGATCACTATATATGTCAGTCAGTCACCTTTGAGTTTTATATATTTAGACACACGCATTTTTTCAAATTCCTCTTCAGGTATATTTTGATGTGTTTTATATTTTTGTAAGAATGTTAGGTAAGTTTTATACTGCTCGGCGCTTGTTTTTTTTTACATTTCTCTAAAAAAAATTATACAAGTTTTCGTATAATACTTTTTTTTTTTAATAATCACAAATTCTCATGAAACAAAGAAGTTAAATAAATATTTTTAAAATCTAAACAAAAAAAAAGAATATTGAATACCGGTACAAATAAGAAAAACTGCCCATAATAGTACGCCAGATAGCGACCGATTTGAGTGTGATATACGCGAAAAGCTAGTTTTTTGCTTATAGATTGTGTTTGCAATACTAATAATTAAAACGCGATTCTTTTCAAGCTCATGTGGCCCCGTTTGTTATAAAAAAATCATATTTTATGCTCAAATGAGTGGCTAAAATCTAAAATCATTATCCGCTAAAGCTATTACCTTTGCATGCTGATACTAGAGGTAAAATAAAGCCGAAATAACACAACCTTACAATTCTTAACCGTAGCCAAATGTTAATCCTATGCAAAGTTGATGAGAACGACGCGTTCCACCTGCTGTGCGTGCATTCTAGCGGCGAACCGGCGAACGTCTCGTCATTCCTGCCCCTGCAGCGACGACCAAGATTCGGTCGGGCTGCTGTCTTGCAGGCGCTCATGACTCTCGCTTATTTGCTGTGAGTATTGTAAACGGTAAATTTAATAGGCATTTGAATATTTCAATTAAGTGGTTATTTTTTAAACAATGATTTTGGGAGTAAGGTAAAATATTTTTTTATAATTTCGTTACTGGTTCTTTTTTATTTTTCTCACACACAAAACACTTCAATTTTTCAGCCATGATTTCGTAAATATTCTTTCTATTGCACGTCTCGTTTGGAACTGCGAGGGGGCGTATTTCTATTCCTTACGGCTGCAGGGGCAGAAATCTGGGCATAGAATGACGAGACGTTCGCCGGTTCGCCGCTAGAATGCACGCACAGCAGGTGGGCCGCGTCGTTGTCATCAACTTTGCATAGGATTAAGAAACATTTGGCAACGGTTAATAATTGTAAGGTTGTGTTATTTCGGCTTTATTTTACCTCTAGTATCAGCATGCAAAGGGAAAAGCTTTAGCGGATAATAATTTTAGCCACTCATTTGAGCATAAAATATGATTTTTTTTATAACAAACGGGGCCACTTGAGCTTGTAAGAATCGCGTTTTAATTATTAGTATTGCAAACACAATCTATAAACAAAAAACTAGCTTTCAGCGCATTATCGCAGCAAAAAATCGGTCGCTATCTGGCGTACTATAACAACAAATAAATAATAATAAATTAACACAAATTCTCATGGTACAAACTAGATGAATATTTTCAAAATATAAAAATAAAAAAAGAACAATGAACACAGGTACAAATCAGGAAAACAGCACATAACAACAGATAACTACATTCTTACCAAAACTAACCTATTTACCCCGAACATATTAATTATTTTTTTTATAAAAATCGCAAAACCTATTAATACCTTTGGCTCTATTGTCAAGAGACTTTGTAATTTCTGAGAGGCCATTCTTCTCTGATTCCTGCCCCTCAATATAAGCACTGAGAACTGGGTTATCATTTTTCTTTTTTTTTGCTTGTCTTGGAAGGAGCATCCACTTGAATAACAATATTTTCTTTAGCAGTATTTGTTTTAATTTCACCCTCATTTTCTTCAACAATGACCTCATAGTCAGTCATATTAAAAAAGTTTCCTTAAGGTGGCTTAAGTCTTTGTTTTCTCTTGTCCTCTTCTTTACGGCAATTTTTCATTCACGAAATACCTACAACGTAAAAGAGTAACTTCTTCTCCTGTTATTAAAGAATATTCAGCCACTCACCTTTTTTCATTTTTGAGTATCCCTTTTGGGGCCGCCATCTGTGACATTAAGTTCTGCCGTCATGCAGTCCCAAATATTTGTTATATATTTTGGATCAGGTTCAGCTTTCCAGTTCTTTATATTTCATTAGTCTCCAAACATTTAACGTACATTTGGAACTGTTTTTTAGACGTTCTTTTTTTATATCCATTCTTATTATCTCTATTTCTATTTTCAATTCGCAAAGCGTATCAAGTAAAAACAGTAACAATGTCAAATTGACAATATTGAGCTTAATCAAATCAAATCAAATCAAAATGTCTTTATTAAGCTTACAATACTGTACCAAAAAACTCTACTACAAAAATAGGGAAATTCAGGTTAACTGGCAAGACCAGTTACCTGCTCTTACATTTAACCATATATATGAAATGAATCCTCCTTCCGGAACACCCTTCTTCAATAAAATTCTTGGTCGTGGATTCAAGATTTTCAAATTGATTGTCCTAAAATAAATTATAAAAATTATAATTAAAAAAATAATTTATCTTCTTTTAAATCTTTCTTCTTCCAATATTCAATTCTTACTCCATATCTTCCTCTTATTACTATTTTCCACCTCCTTCTTGCTGCTGCCTTTCCATCTATCTAATACCTTTCTGCTGCTCAACTCTTTCTCTATACTTTCCTCTTCCTACAATTTTCCAACTCCTTCTTACTGCCTTTCTATTTATCTATTAACTTTTGGATTTTTTAAAATTTCCAACTATCTCTGCTTTTCTGTTGTGCTTTGCTTTTTATTTATTTAATTAGTAATCTATTTTTTATTTAAATTTAAAAAAATCTATTCAATTTAGTTTATTCAATGACAATTCTTTTTTTACAACTTTCAGTCTGACAAATTTTTACATAATAATCATAAACACAAAAACAACCTATAATCTAAACAAAAACAATCCAAATAAACATACTTAATCTAGACAACCAATTTAAAATCATGGATCACGTTCCAATATTTCATTGAAGGAACATGCACCCATGAAGAAAATCCATATCAATACACTTAATTCTAAACAACCAATATTAAATTTATTTTATTTTGTAAATGAGTAAAAAAAAATTGGTCCTTATACGCGCGTTTTCCACATTTCTTCACAGAAATAAGATTGGAGGCTCAAAAAAAATTATAAACGCTTGATATCGTTAGGCAAGTAAACCATCGCTACGTTGTACCCGAAAGACCGTCTGAAAAACTCAGTGGAATGCCGGGGGACGGTGAGATGACTGCCGAACCTAAGATTCAAGTGGTGGACGTCCTTTCGAAAAGTAACTTTTTCGTATAGATATGGAGGAGATTTATTAAGAATAACAAAATGAAAAAAGCATAAAGAATGCAGCAAACGACGATTGCGCATGTTAAGCCAACCCACCTCAAAAAGTCTAAAAGATATTCTGTCGCGCCTGCGCATACCAAAAATAAATCGAAGAGAAGATTTCTGAACCCACTCAACCCTCCCAGCATCAATCAAATTCAAGCACGGACCGTATACTGCATCGGAGTAATTAAAGACAGACAGAACCAAACTATTACAAAGCATAATTCGCAGGTCCCTTGTAAGAAATCGTTTCTGATGATAAAGAACACGCAGCTGTGAAAAAGCTCTGCAGATACATGAAGAAACATGATCAGTAAATCAAAGAGAATGATCAATAACTAAACCAAGATTTTTTACTGTGTCACAAATTGGCAGTGGTGCATTAACCTTGATAACGACCTCAGACAGAACCCGTTGTCTATCATTTTTTCTAACGAATACCATAACTTTGGACTTGAGAGGATTTAATTGAAGAGAAAATTTTAAGGACGATTTGCTAAGCTTAGACAGATCACTATTTATTTGGAGACAAGCGAAAAAAACATCGGATGGGGGAAATGACTTGTACAATTGGGTATCGTCTGCATAAAGATAAACATTGCACTACCGAACCACTGACGGAAAGTTTTCTGTATATAAAGCGAAGAGAAGTGGTCCCAGCACGGAACCCTGAGGAACACCAGAACTTACCAATTGAAATGTAGATATCTCACCACCCATTCTGATCGCTTAATACCTGGCAGAAAGATAACTATAAAAAAACTTAACTACACTGTCAGACATGCCTTGATTTGATAGAATTGATAGAAGAAGTAGATGATTTATAGTATCAAATGCCTTTGAAAAGTCCAACAAGGTCAAAATCGTTACTTGGCCACGGTCACTCGCGGAAATTATGTCGTCTGTTATTTTTAAAAGTTCAGTGGAACAGCCAAAACTTGGACGAAAACCTGACTGGATTTTGGGCAAGATGTTATTTGCGTCAATAAAGTTCCTGACTCTGCAACCCACTACTCTCTCCAGTATTTTAGAAACAGTAGGCAATATACTTATAGGTCTTAGGTCTAAAAAAAAATTGCGGATTTGATTTTTTGTGTAAAGTTGTCACGAGTGCAACCTTAAACAAATCGGGGAAACAACAAGATTGAAGAGCAGAGTTAATTACGTGTGTTAAATGTGGCAACAAAAAAGGCAAACACAGTTTTAAGGAAGATAAATTTATTCCATCGAATTCAACAGCCTTGGACTTCATGCATGCCACGATATTCCGGTGTCTTGAGTTAGGAAATCTAACCAAACACCAATCCAGTTGAAAACTGGATTTATTATTGACAGCACAGCACTAGATACTTTTGTATCATCTCTTACATATTGTTATATAAGACTGTCACAAACGCTCTGTTCGTTGTATGTTATTACCTTGCCAAAGGTACTTTTAAGACGCAAAGCGACTTCTTAGTTCCATTTTTGGAGTAAAGATGGGGCCACTTGCGAATTGTTTCTACTTTCGCAAGTGTACATCTATAAGGATTTGGTCGATTCATACGGGGGATGTCTCTTCATTAGTGACTGAAGAGATATAACCTATACTGCACTGATGAGCTCACAAAAAGAGCGAAACACGTGTATGTAGTTGGTTTTGCCCCTGTATGGGCTGATTAAAATCCTTATACTCCTATTTCGCAGCGTCTACCGGTGTCTTGAGTTAGGAAATCTAACCAAACACCAATCCAGTTGAAAACTGGATTTATTATTGACAGCACGGCACTAGATACTTTTGTATCATCTCTTACATATTGTTATATAAGACTGTCACAAACGCTCTGTTCGTGTGTATATATATATTGACAAACAAAAGCAAAGAGTGATCACCCAGCGCATAAATGTAATTAAATCCTATAGCATAAAAATTACAAGGTATAACATCCGCTACAAAACAATATCTATGAAAGAGACGGTTACAGTGAAGTTGGAATTAATAATTAAACTTGGTTTATCTGTGGTTGCGCTTCACTGGCGCAGATGTTTCCGGTGAGAGGCTTCCTGTAATAGCCTCGCTACACAGGTGGATTTGTCGTACTGCGTTGGTCGAAGATGATGTACTGATTCTTACACCACACCAAGAATTGCTGTTCCAGGTCTAAGAACAACTATTCGCCAGGTCCAAGAATTATTGTTTCAAAATAATACACTAGGCCAAAGGAAATGTTCGCCAGGTCCAAGAATTATTGTTCCAAAATAATACACCAGGCCAAAGGATATGTTCGCCAGGTCCAAGAACCCTAGCCGAAAATGTGCATTAGCCAAAAATTCCAACATTAAGTTATTTAAGAAAAGAAATGTGATATTTACAAATGTTGACTCTACTTAATACAAAAATTTAAAATATTATATTCCAACACTGAGTTATTTTAGAAAGAAATGTTAAATTTACAAGTGTTGACTCTACTTAATACAAAAAAAGATTTAAAAATTAAATTATTAAGAAAACAAATCAAATATACAAAATGTAGGTGTATTATTCAATAAGCAATAAACTAGAGTACCGTGCATGCCAGTGACACCAGTCTCAACAACAATATTACAAAAACTAACAATAATCAGATCTAGCAGCGTAGCCGAAAACTGTGTAATCCTGGTAGGCTCGGACACCAACTGATGCAAACTAAAGCCTTCCAACAAAGCAAGGAACCGCTGGCACTCGCCGTCACGACCCAGAAGGTCAATGTTGAAGTCCCCAAAACAAAACAAATAATCACTCTTCATAAAACAAGTGGACATTGTCTCCTCAAAGGTGGTCAGAAAAACATCAATGTTCAATGCAGGTGGTCTATAAACCGTTCCAATGGTGACCACTATCCCTCGATAAGTCAATCTCACCCAAAGGTGCTCAACCCCATCATCATTCTCCAATTGAGCCGACGATAGAGTCTCTTTGATGTAAATAGCCACTCCACCGTCTCAACCCCCTCGAACACGACGCAGGAGGTTGTACCCACAAATACCAACGGAGTCCAAAGAAATATCATCCGTAAGCCAGGTCTCGGTCACAGCAACAAGATCATAATCCTTACCTTCAATAGCATCAACAAGACGACCCAAATTACAAATGAGGGACCTTATATTCAAATGTGCAAACTTAAAATTAGTCACATGCACTTTGTAAAACAAAAACAAAATTAAAATAAAAAGCAGTCACGATTAACTAGAAAATTTTAGAAATCATATAGCAAGCAGTTATAATAAAATATGATTAATTTAAGAGAAAAAAAAATACTACAACAACAACATAAATAAACTAAATTTCAAAATACACGTCAAGAAGCAAGCATAAGAAATGCAACGACATATGATAATTAAATCGGTATTAAAAAAAACAAATGTATGTTAATTTTTAAAGAAAATATAAGTGAACATTAAGAGCAATAAATTAAAAAAAATATGGAGAAGAACGCGACTATACAAAAAAAATAACCAAGTTACGTTAAAAAAAATCTAATTATTCTAAGCCTAAAGCAAACAATCGCAATTCAAGCTAAACCAAGAATACTTAAGTGTGCTATTGCATAAAATTGTAAGATATCTATAAAATTTTGTTCAGTTTTGTAGTATCACTAGCAATCCTTATGTTGTTACCTTCTTTATACAAAATTTTGGTATCGTACGACCAAACATTGTTATATGAATATTTTGAAGCTTGAGTTTGAAGTAATTGGGCCCGTTGTTTTGTCAAATCTTCTCGTATTGTAATGCCGGAGGTTTTCAAAAGTTTCTTATTAGAAAACATCAAGTGCCTCTTTCTATAGCTAGTAAACTTGACTATTAGTGGTCGGTTTTGATCTTTGTTTACATTTTTTGGGCCAGTTCTATGCGTGCGGTCTATATCGTCTAGTGCTATGTTGGCTTTTAGTTTGTTTCGGAATAAATTTAGTGCTATTTCATCCGTGTTTTTTCCAGTTTTTTCAGCAATACCAAAAATCCTTAAATTATTACGACGGCTGTATTGTTCGTGATTATCTAGATTGTTTTTGATTTTTGTGTTGTTGGCTTTTAACACGGCATTTTCTCGCTCCAGCTCATCTACTCTCGAGGTAAGTTTTTTTATTTAATTCAGGAAGAATTCAATTTAGTAATAATAATAATTACTAACTTCATAATTGTCCTGATTTCAACGTTAATTACAAGTGATCATTGAAAAGGTAGGGTTAATTTCATTATGGCACGACACTTTTTATTGCTGAGGGTAGATCGGTACGGTAATAAGGTACAATTAAGATTAAATGTTCCAGAGAAATAAACGGTACTTTCATATTTGATAAAAGTAAAAAAAATATTACAAAAACTTGCGTTAGTTTCTTAGTGTTTAAAAGGTAGTGTGAAGATTATATTGCTTTATTTTTTCGGTAAAAGTTACGATAAGATAATAATTGTTAAATCTAGACTCTACACTGGCCTCGATTAACAGGAAGCTTGAGAATAAACCATAAACTTACTCTTCATAGGTGTCTATCAACGAAATACTGTAATTCTGACTAATCTGCAGTCATAATTACATGATATTTAAAGCAATCTTAAAGATAGCACTGTCTGGAAACCTTCAGATAAACCTTCAATCGGAACAAACGAAAATAGGCACTAGAAACACTTAATTGCTTCGTAATCAATACATAGTTTAAAACAAAGTCGCTTTTTCTGTCCCTATTTCCCTTTGTATGATTAAATCTTTATAACTACGCAACGGATTTTGATGCGGTTTTTTTTAATAGATGGAGCGATTCCAAAGGAAGGTTTGTATTTATAATAACATCCATTAAATAGTGGAGAAATACTATTATTTTTGAGGTTTCTAATGTGATGTCGTTAATTATCAATTTTTTTCCGCTTACATTGCAAACGCAGGCTGAACCCTACGAGATTTATCAAAATAATGTACTAATTATTTGTACACATTAAAATGGTCTACAAAAAACTCTGCTATGGTATATGTCTATCTTTTATGGATATCCCACAATAACATTTTTTTGTCATTTACTTTTTACGACAAATAATGGCTAATTTTCGAAGCGATTTTAACCAATACAGCATTAATCCTTATCCAATTAAATAGATTAAATACATTGTTGATTTAATATAGATCTTTATGGTTCTTTACAGCACAAGATTTAAATGACTGTTTTCGAAGATATTACAGATTTAAAATTGCGGGACGTAGAGCTTGCGGTGGTACTGGCCGGCCGGGGCGGCGGTAACGTGTCTATAAATAGCGCATCGCAGGCCGCGATTTTCCTTATAGCACTTTGAATTTTGCAGCGATCGGACGCGTTTATTACGAAATTAATCATTATGACGCTGATGTTATAAATTTACACCTGTAATTTTTACATAACTAAGTCCTATGACACTACCGTAAGGTGGCGCAGTTGATATCTCATATATTTAAAAGAGCAAAATTAGTTACCTAGGAACTATGACGCCACCGTTAAGTGGCGCAGTTAATATATAATATAACTAACCGATAAATTACAAAGTACTATAAATAATAGTAAAAACTGGTAACTAACGAGAAAATATGATAAACAAATACAAAAAATTGATCGTAAAAATAAAAAAAAAAAAATGGAAAAAACATTAGTGTTAGGCGGTGCGAAGTTCGCCGGGTCCGCTAATTTTAAGATAAAATAAAAAAAAACAACGGGAAAGTTAAAACTTAAAATGATTCGAGATGTTAGTGGCAGCAATGCCACACCTAGGATTAATGACCGTTGATCGGGTCCCGCGTAAGTAAATTTTTACGGGAGCACATGATTCAACCGAAAGATATGATTGGTCAGAAAAAAAATCAATACTTTTGTTATAAAGAGTTTGTTACTTTTAAAAGTACTCTACGTTGCTTTGATCACGTAGCCAATATTTCAGTTATTTCTCGAACAAAATAGAACGTTGCAAAGGCAGGGCAGGCTTTTAATTTAAGAAAGAAATTGTAAAAAAAATTAATTAATAGGTTTTTTTTAAAAACGTTACAGTTTTATAATGTTTGCGGTAGCTGCAATACAATAGTTATATAAACATTTATACAGCTTTTAAAAAAATACTATAAAATAACTGTAAAACAGTTTCATAATTGCTTTATAATGCTTTCATGCTTTTATTTTATAAGACAAGTTTAGTGATATAGAAATGTCCAATCGAACCAAAATATTTTCTAACTGTTTCGAAAATAACTATTTAATTCTGAAAACAGAAAAAACTTGGAGGAGGCCATAAATAATTTTATTCACCTACATTTCAAAATACTAAACAGTTTAAACTTTAGAGTATTATTTACTGGACAGTTGGTATCAATTTTTGATACGCAGAGAACTAGACTGTAAAATATATAGTACATTTACATTAAAATTTACACGCGATGCTATATTTTGCATTATTTTGTTAAATGATTGCAAACATAAAAAAAATAACAAAAAACCCGCCTGTATGGATAGCTACAACTAATTTTCATCTTGTTTCAGTCTTTTCAGTTAATTTTTAGTTGTAGCTATCCATGCAGGCGGGTTTTTTGTTATTTTTTAATTATTTTTTTATTTATGTCTTTTTAGTTTAGAGTGCTTATTCATGAAACTAAACAAGTTTCGCCAAGGAACTTAGATCGAAATACAAAAAAAAAAATCCGATTTGCTTTGCAGAAAAAATATTCATTTCTTTTTTTATCGTTCTATTTAATATTAAAACTAAAAGTTATATACATATTTAGAATTTGTGTTTAAAATCCTTCTTTTTGATACCCCACTCGAGATGCTTGGTACAATTTATTTTTTTATTACCTCACAATGTGGCGTCAAACATCCGCCATTTTGATTTTTTTTAAATGTTACCTATCTAAGAACACTTGGGCTATTAAGACAAATCTAACGATACCTCAAATGTGAAAATCCGTTTAGCGGTTCTGGAGATACATGGTAAGGAAGAATATTACATAGATACAAGATACGCGCTGAAAACATAACCCTCCGGCAGTCGTGTAAAAATATATTTTTTATTTTTTTTTTCTTATTTTCGTAATATATTGGTAAAATTTTATTAACAATGATAATCAATAATGTTTTACATCCAATTTTTTTAAACAATTTGATTTTATTAAAGATGAATTCTCTATAGAACAGTAATAAAACTGTTCTATTAATATTTTTAAAAATTATTATAAACCTGCTTTATAATTGTTCCTAAAGAAATAAATATATTTCAAAAGGTTAACACATCCAACCATTATGGATCAATTTAGTTGTATAGGATATAATGCTATGAAGGCTTGTTTTATAAACGTTTATAAAACAATGTTATTGCGATGATGTAAGATTTCTAAAATTTGGTTTTCAGAACGTTCTTATTGCTAATTTATAAAACGAAATAGTCCCTACGACCAAATACTTGTTGGGACAGCATTATTATTATTATTTTACAGAAAGGGCTGAGGCAAGCCTATTAAGCCCAAATGTATAATATTAATTACAATGATTTTTCTTAAAAGTAAAAGTGCATTGGTATAATGGTTCACACACTAGAAAAATTGGTATTGGTATAATGGTTTACACACAAAAAAAACACTATTGAAAACTAAACAACTAACGCATACCAAGTAAAAAACTGTCGAGTCTATTCTTGAAGGAGTTGATTGATGGAGCGGTAACAACTGTATCCGGAAGTGAATTCCATTGTTCGAAAACTCGGTTTGAAAAAGAGTGTTGCTTTAGAGTTGTTCTAAATCTTTCTTTCTTCAGTTTAAGCTCATGACCTCGGAGTCTTACATCAGCGTTAAGTTGAAAAATGTTACTTAAGTCCAGAGAGAATTGATTATCTAAAACTCTGTAACATTGTATTAGGTCACCTCTGTTGCTTCTGTCGATAAGTATTGGGAACGTTAAAATAGATAACTTCTCAGGATATTCCAAATTGTAAAGGGCAGGACTCCATTTAGTGAACCTCCTCTGAACTTTTTCTAGTAAATTTTGGTCTCTAACTAGGTGTGGAGACCAACAAGAAACGTTGTACTCCAAAAGGGGTCGTACTAGGGCTTTATAAAGTTTATTTACAAGTACGGAATCGGGAGATTGAAAGGACTTACGTAGCAAGTAACATTTTTGGTTAGCCTTGTTAACAATGTTAGCAATATGTTCTGACCACTCCAAGCTCTGATTAATGGTGATACCTAAGTCGTTTTGGCTAAGAACCGACTTCAGCTCTGTGTTATTGATGTGGTATCTTAAGCCTGGATTATTTTTGCCAAGATGTAGAACTGTGCATTTAGCAGGATTCAAAGGTATCAGCCATTTAGAACTTCAATTTTCAACTTTTGCAAGGTCGCTTAAAAGATTATTGTGAGCAAGAGGATTGCCAAACAGTTTGCTATCATCGGCGTAATCGGCGTGACAAGAATCCAATAAGAAACCGATATCAGCTGTATGGTTATAAAATCAAATTGTTAGTTGGGTGGTAGCAAATTTAGCACCTCTAGCAATTCACTGCGATTTCGAAAAAACCGCATTTACAGCCAAGTGTGATAACTTCACAGGCGTAAATTTATATGAATGGTTCTTTTATTTAGCCATTGGTCTTACTCGTCAATATAACAACGACCCAGAATTCGCTCTAACTACGCGGATGATTACTTCTTTGGCATTTGTCCCCTTAACACATCTGGACCAAAGTACTGATGAACTCGGCAGTATCTTATCAAAAAAACTACAACCACTCCTAGATTGGTTCGAAGATAATTATGTGGGACGTATGAAAAGGTGTGTATTATCATATCTTTCTTGAAATAAAAAAATATATCGTAGATGTTTTAATTATTATAAGGTTTTGCTAAACCATTTGATTGTTTTGAACATTTTTAGAAGCAGAAATAGTAGACGTTCACCTCTGTTTGCACAAGAAATGTGGAATCTATATTACAGAACATTAAATGGAGAAGATAGAACAAATAATTACGCGGAAGCCACTCACAGAAGGCTTCAGTCTGAGCTAGGAGTGGCTCATCCCACAATTTGGAAGTTCATTGAAGCCTTAAAAAAGTTCAAAGAAGACGTGATGTATATTATGAACAACTAGTAGCTGGCAAAACTCCTCACATAAAACTAAAAAAATATAGAGATGCTGATGATCGCATATTAGGAAAAATTCGAAACTTTCATTCAATTAAAAATATCGATTATCTCAGAGGACTTGCACACAATTATGATATGAAAATAAAATATGTATAATATAATTTGTAAACAAATGTACCCATGTCATTCAAAGATAATTAATCTAAATTTACTGCATTTTTTATAATTTGTGTTTTTAAATAGGTATACAATTTTTTGTCATTAAATGTTATTTTATTTAAATTATAAAGCAGGAATTAAATACGTGATTAATATACAACGAAATCGCGATCGTATAGTCCACCGCGCACAACACTTTTTTCGAAATGATTAATACATTTTTGAAATTTTGTGTATTGCTTCCTATTGACGAGTCCAACAAATGTTGAAATTATCTAAATTTAAAACTGCTGCTTTTTCGAGCTAGAAATAAACGAAATTTTTAAGCTGTCGGACAGCAAAAACGCAGCAATAAATTTGTCGGACAATGTGAGCATTTGATTTAATACTTAATTATAAACAAATTGTGTGAAAATGAATTATATATATATTATATATATTAAAAAACGTAACCTCGAAAATGCGAAATTTACGGTTACGTTTTTTAATATATATAATATGTATATATCATTCATTTTCACACAATTTTTTTATAATTAAGTATTACATCAAATGCTTACATTGTCCGACAAATTTATTGGTGCGTTTTTGCTGTCCGACAGCTTAAAAATTTCGTTTATTTCTAGCTCGAAAAAGCAGCAGTTTTAAATTTAGATAATTTCAACCTTTGTTGGACTCGTCAATAGGAAGCTATACACAAAATTTCAAGAATGTATTAATCATTTCAAAAAAAGTGTTGTGCGCGGTGGACTAGTAGGTTATAACTTAAAAATGAGAGGATTACGGGTTTTTGATTCAAATAGAAATAAATAACTAACAATTTATTGCTCAACCAAACTTTTTGACACTTTACATTTTCTGTCAAGACAAAAAATAAGATTAAATCAGAAAACATATTTTTTTGATAACGTGTCTAAATGTACAATAGTTTCTATTTTTTTTCTATTTTCATCATTAAATTTGTTATTAATTAGACTATTTTTTGTGCTTTCAAGAACATAGTTTGATATTTTATATCCAAAAAGTATTCCGTCTTATCATTGGGAGACAACTTCATGTTCTCAGGTTTAATACCCAAATGATTTTTTTAAATAAAAAATTAGAAAACATACATCGGCGGCATGTTTTCCCTACGGCGAGTTATCCCTACGTTCAGTTGTCCCTACGGCCTATCGGCCACGTCTAATCGGTATCTGCCAGTCGGCGACGGCCAGTCAGCGACGTCGAAATATCCTAGACCCGTATACTGATGACTCAGCATAAACTAAATGTTTCTCGTAATATAGCTTCTACCGACAGATGTTTCGTTGAAGGCCGAAGGAGACTATATACACTGTGTATAGTCTCCATAGTCGAGAGAAAGGGACCCAATACAAAGGCGACATATTACCCTTATACCTGCTTCTTCAAAACCGGCGGCAGTAGTAGAATATTTTAGAAAAATAAACGAAAAACACGTGATGGTGCAGATAAATCATATTTTGCGGCGCTCGTACGCCAAAAACTATTGATTTTATAAAAAAAAATATAAATACATAAATTGTAGGAAATCTTTTTTAGTTTCATTTGTACATAAATATTTTTTACGTAAATTGCGTGGGAAAGGAGATATTCCAGAAAAAACGTTTTAAGGCGCCATTTTTTCAATATAGCGGCGCGAGTGACTGTACCAGGTGGCAAAGTTGAAATTCGAAAAGAGCATACCGAAATCTATAAATTGACCAATTTTCAAAACTCCCGGAAAACTTTCCAGGTAACCCCCATTTTACCAAATGACTTGACTATTAGTACTACAACTTTTAAGCGTAGGACCAAGATGACATACCACGCAATTTGTAGAACCATGTGAGTGGTAAGCTATGCAAATGTTAGCTAACCGATAAAAAAAGTACTTAACTAATTTTCATGACCTTGTTTATGAGGGCGGCGACGAGTTCCTCCCGGCGGTCAGTTCGAAAGCAGGTAAACGTCTTAGGGTATCAACGAGTTCCTCCCCGGCGTATCTTCGGAATTCGGTGAATTTGTTGAGTATAAATCAGGTAGTTACAAACTAGCGATTAAAGAAATTATTGGGATTTCCCTAATGTGTACCAATACGTATTATTGGCATTAATACGTTTATAATTATCTATGTGCAGTAAGGTAAGTACTTGTAATCTATACTCTTTTCATTTCTTATTTGGTGTTAATCATGGAAATGTCGAAAATGTACAGTGAAAAAGGGAAGGTACTGCAAGTAGTGAATGGTGAAAAGTTTTGCAAAGCGAGAACCCTGATGAATGGGCAAATACGATGGCGCTGTGTAAAGCAAAGGTGTACGGCAAAAATATATACAGATTGTAAGTATAAAAAAAAGCAATGTAGAAATTGTACAAGTCCGATTTTTCTTATATAATTTTAAAATTTTTTATTTGGATTTGAATTAAATATGAATATTTTTATTTTATATTTTGATACTGTTCCTTATTGCAAATTTTATTTTAAAGGTGAAGACAAAATCGTGAGTACTGATTTGTCTCACAACCACAACCTCACCGATCCAACTTCCTTGGTTCATCAACGAGTTAGCAACGGTCTAAAGAGAAAGGCGAAAGAGGACATATGTGAAAAACCTGCTAAACTGATTCATCAAGAATTACAAGTTACTGATACACAAGGCATCACTTTAAATATTCAAAGCATAAATAATATAAAACGAAATATGTATGTTGCAAGACGGTCCACATTACCACCTTTGCCCAATAGTTTAAATGAAACACACGAAGCATTAAATTCAATTCAGATTAAAACTATTAAAAGTGATAATTTTTTTATTAATTAATGACTTAAGTACAAACATAGTAATTTTTTCTTGTTATTATAATTTAAGGTTTTTATGTTCAGTTGACACTGTTTACATGGATGGTACTTTTCAATATTGCCCAAAACACTTTTACCAATTATTTTCGATTCATGGGTATAAAAATGGGCAATATGTACCCTTGGTATTTACATTATTGGCAAATAAACAAGTACAAACTTATGGTGATATGTTTAAATTGGTAATTGAAAAGTGTTTAGAGTATAATTTAGTTTTTTCCCCTAAAGTCATTATTGTAGATTTTGAGAAATCAATACATATTGCAATAGAGCAATATTTTCCTACCACCAAAGTTCACGGATGTTTATTTCATTTGAAGCAGGCATGGTTTCGGAAAATTCAAAAGCTAAATTTAACTCAAGATTTTAAGAACTGTCAATCCGAAATAGGAAAATGGCTGAAATATGTATTCGCTTTACCATATCTACCACCTAATGAAATTGGCGATTGTTTTGTAGAATTAATGGAAATAATTCCAAACAATCCAAATTTGACAAAGTTCGCCGATTATTTAGTTGATTTTTATATCGTTAATAATTGTGCATTTCATCCTGAAATATGGGCTTCACTTTCCGCATCAATGTCACGCACAACAAATGCTTGTGAGAGTTTTCACAGCCATTTTAAAAATAGCAATTACATGAGCCATCCGTCGATATTTGTTTTTGTAAACGTTTTATTAACATTTCAAACATTTACCTATAGTAAAATCCAATCTGCTAATACCCAAAACAAGAAATTAAGACCCTGCATCAAAAAACGCCAAGAATTTTTAGAGGGGCTAATTGAAAATTACAAAAACCATTCATTAAGTCGATTAAATTTTATTAAAAGTATTTGTCACCAAATTTTACCTGTTTAGGTTAATCTCTAAGGTTGTTTAGTTATAATGTTAGATAAGTTTGTATAATATAGTTAATTTTTAAAATGTAATATTATTAAACGTGTATCTATTTGTTTTTTAATTTAATGTATGTGTACAGTTTTTCCAATAATAAAATAAGTGAGTATTCCATTTTCATTTCATTTCTTTATAAAAAAATTGCTACAATGTTCACACTCTAACTACTGTGACAAGTGATAAATTATAATCAGCCGGGGAGGAACTCGTTTATGCCAATTGGTACAGATTTGGCAATTCCAATAATCCCTTTAATCCCTGGTTCGTAGCTACCTGCCTCAAACTCAACAAATTTCTGACCGCCGGGAGGAACTCGTCGCCGCCCGTTTATGATACATGTTGGAGAGAGGGGACTCCCTAATAAAACCTTATATTTTGTAGGACAAATATTTGTTCACGTTATTTTTTTTATTTTAGTGTGTATTTAATGTCAAATTACAAATTACAAAGTATACTAAAGATTTACAATGAAAATTACTGTTTACAATGTAAATTACTGTTTCCAGTTACATAAACAAATAGTACATTATATAAACAGAATAACCCATTGAAGACCCACTAGGGGTTGCGCATGGGTAATGTTTAATCAACTTAATTTAGATACTTTTTTTTATTTTTATTTTGCATTAGCCGCATTAACCTCGAGGGTTATGAGCGGCGTGAAAAACATTAAAATACATTAAATTAAGGTATACATGTTAATAAGGTTGAAGAATTGTAGAACTCTGTCTATATTGGTAGTTAAAACAGTTTTTAGATCACTAGCAATCTTCGCCATTTTTCGTTCTTCAGAGAAGAAAGGACATTCGATTATCAAATGTTTTACCGATATGGGCACTGCACAAGTTTCACACTGGGGTTGCGGTTCCTTCTATAGTAAATATTGATGAGTCAAGGTAGTATGGCCAATTCTAAGTCTATTTATTTTGACTTGGGTTCTTCTATTTGATGGAAAATTTAACTTAACTGATAGTGTGGATTTGATTTTAGAGAATTTTGAATTTTGTTCCAACGATGCTCCCAGAGGTTACGAACAAATTGGTTAATTTTCAGTTTGTGGTCAGCGAGTGGTATTCCATTAATGATATGTGATTCTGGGTTTTTGGATGCTGCATTGGCAACTTTATCAACTTTCTCATTTCCAAAGATGCCGACATGGGATGGCACCCACAAAAATTCTATGAGTTTGTTTTTCAACTGGAATAATTCTTCTTTAATACATTGAATAAGAGAGTTTTGTGTGTAGATTTCTTGTAAACCATGGAGAACGCTCAAGGAATCTGTAATTATAAGTATTTTATGTGCTTGTATCTCTCCGCACTTTTTTAGGGCTTCCAAAATAGCAAATGCTTCTCCAGTATAGTTGCTGCATTGATTTTGGAGTCGGTAGCTGAAGCTGTTTCGATCATACCAGATCGCTGCACCTATACCAGAACCTGATTTAGATGCATCCGTGAATATAATACTTATCTCGATAATTAACAAAGAAACATTCGGTTAGTAATAATTTTTTTTAATTCGTTAAAACAGAATATTTCATCCCTATTATCTTAGTTATAAACCACAATCGAGAATTTTCGTACAAGAATTTGTTGGGCGTCTCATTGAAACGAAGCTATTCTCGAACATTTAGCTTGATAGTAATTATTTTTACATTAAGTATTAGTAATACAACTTTTAAGCGTAGGACCAAGAATACATGCCACGCAATATGTAGGACAATGTGAGTTATGCAAATGTTAGCTAACCAATAAAAAAAAATTGCTGGTTAGTAATTATTTTTCATGACCTTGTTTATGATACATGTTGGAAAGGGGGACTTCCTAACAAAACCTTATATTTTGTAGGACAAATATTTTTTTACGTAATAAGAAAGAAAAATTCGGTTAGTAATAATGTTTTTAGTTTCGTCAAATCAACATATTTTATCCTTGCTATCCCTATTAAGCTACCATTTACCAACATTACTGTAAGGAAAAAACTTGGGCGTCTAGTCAAAAGGAAACTACTCACGAAAAATCAGCTTGATAGTAATAAGCGATAAAAAGTCTGCCAGGGATCCTGTACTATAAACATTGCAGACAAGAGTATATTATCCTACAAAGGCCAGAAGTACTGTAATGCGACTCCGGCTCTGTCCTGACTGGCGATATGGGCGAATCCGACCAGCGGGCGACGCCGTGGAATGTTCTATTGAACCATATCGAAGATTCCAGGACTTACACATACGACTGGAAAGATCTCTGCCCTTACGCGAAGTGACCGAGGTGTTTCTCGATCACTCGATGCGCATATAAATAGACTTTATTTTGAAATATAGTTTCAGTTTAGTTTTTGAGTTGAGTCTAAGTAAATAAGTGTTTATATAAATCAGTGTTCAGTGTTCATATAAATAGGTATATTGTAAATAAATTGTGTTATAACATAAATTAAGTGTATTAGTTGTATAAATAAATTAAATAATAAACTGTGAAAATAAATAAACGGTACATTGGTGTCAGAAGTGGGATAGTGTAAATAAATAGTGTAGAAAAATGTCGAAAAAACTTTGTGATTAAAAGTGGCAGACTTGCGTCGGGAACTTGAAGACCGTGAATTGGACACTACAGGAAAGAAGTCGGAGTTGGTGGAGCGACTTAGACAAGCGATAGTTGATCAAGGATTAGACCCGGAGGAGTTTTTATTTGCTGACGATACTTCATCATTGATGTCTTCTATAAAAAATATTTCTACTGATATGTCTTCTCTGAAAACAGACATTTCTTCTGAAATTTCTTCTTTGGAAAATAAGGTTTCTACCGATATGTCTTCTCTGAAAACAGACATTTCCACGGATACGTCTTCTCTGAAAACAGACATTTCTTCTTTGGAAAATAAAGTTTCTTCTGAAATTTCTTCTTTGGAAGATAAAATTTCGGCTGACATGACATCCATGAAGAGTGAAATCTCTACAGACATAAATAATAAAATCACGTCATTAAAAGATGGTCTAGAAAACCGAATTAAAAGAGGAGATTTCGGTAGTAGAAGACAAAATCCAAACCAAAATTAAAGAGATTGAACGAAAAATGGAAGAAATGGGAAAGGGGGAAAGGATTAGTGTGGAAGAATCAAAAGAGAAAAATGATGAAGAAAAGACAAGCTGTAAAGTGGAACAAAAACCAAAACTGGAAAGCAGTGAAAGTTCGGTCCGCATTAAAGCCCCAACCTTTGATGGAAAAATGTCATGGGAAAATTACCTTAAACAGTTTGAAACAGCTGCACGAGCGAACGGATGGTCAGAAAAAGAAAAGGCTGTAAATCTCACGATCGCTCTTAGAGGAGATGCTTGCGACGTTCTTCAGACTATACCGGTGGAAGAGACGGATGACTTTGAACAACTTAAGAAGAGATTAAACATGCGATATGGTCATGAACATCTGGAGAATTTGCACCAGTCACAGTTGAAGATACGAAAACAGAAGCGAGAAGAGACCCTTCAGGAATATGAAGTAGATATTGCCAGGTTGGTCAGATTTGCCGATCCTGCAGCTGATGAAGGAATGATAGAATGTTTAGCAGTAGAAGCATTTCTTGATGGGCTCCGTGATCCTGAAATGAACAAGACTCTTCGTTTAGCCCGTCACAAAACTTTAGTCGATGTCTTGTCCGCTGCGCTTGAGTATGAAGCGGCTTCGAAGGCTTGTGGGGGATACAGTAAAGTAAGGTCTGTAAAAGACGAAGAAGACGAAAGTAAATTGGACCAATTAGTTAACATGATGAAGAACTTTGCTGAAAACAAAAAGAAGAGGCCCCGCGTGTGTTACAATTGTGGCGAAATGGGACACTTCATCAAATCATGTAAACGTCCAGTGGCCAATGCAAGTCGAGAAACAGCTCCACAGGAAAACTAGAACGAGTCGGCCTAGAGGGGGCAGCTTCGACCCGTAACCTTTTAAAAGACCCTCTCATACTCATAGCCTCTCTGAAATGTCGCGATGACAGTGTATATGTAGATGGTGAAATAAATGGTAAAAAGTATACACTGTTAATAGATACTGGAGCGACCAGGACCATTATACGACCAACAACTATAAGTAGCAGCAAGAAACTTCAACCAACAAGGCTACGGCTGCGGACCGCCACAGGTGAAAGAGCTAACATCCATGGGGAAGTCCAAGTTCAAATAGGAATCGGTACAGAAAAGTTCACGCATACTGTCATTGTCGCTGATATCGAGGAAGATGTGATATTAGGAATGGACGTAATGAACTTACATGGTTTCCAGCTGGATTTCAAAAACAGAGTTATTAAAGTTGGTGCCGAAGAAGTATTCCTTCATCCGTATGAGGACAGAACCGTGCCAGCAGCTATAGAGGAGGATACTGTGATACCTGGTAGAAGTGAAACTATCATAGTGGCACGTCTTCAAGGAACTGTTGATGAAGGAACACCTGCCATGATGGAACCTTTGAACCATGATGAAGACGTCGGTCGAGGAATTTTGATCGGAAAAGGATTGGTCACTTCTGCTAGAGAAATTCCGGTACGAATTATAAACATCAATGATCACCCTATTACAATCAAGAAAGATACCAGAATTGGAACCTGTGTACCAGTATCGTCCATAATTCGTCAGACGGTCACTTCCGATAATTCCAACGACAAGTTCGAACACATGGTGGCAGTTGCTGGTCCATCTCTGAATCGAATAGAGAAAAGAAGAGTAAAAGACTTTCTTCATCAATATCGGAACATTTTTGTGCCAAAAGGAGGTAAGACAGGAAGAACCTCTACAGTGAAGCATAAAATTGACACAGGGGATGCCAAGCCAATTCGTCAAACAGCTAGAAGATTACCGCAGGCAAAGAGAGAGGAAGCTGAAAGGATTGTTCGAGAAATGGAGGAAGACGGGGTGATAGAACCTTCTACCAGCCCATGAGTCTCTCCGGTAGTCTTGGTTAAGAAAAAGGATGGAACTACGAGGTTGTGTGTAGACTATCGTCAGTTGAACAATGTTACCAAGAAGGACAGTTATCCTCTGCCTCGAATCGACGACACCTTGGACACTTTGGCTGGAAGTAAATTATTCTCTACCTTAGACTTGAAATCTGGCTACTGGCAGGTAGAAATGGACCCAGTAGACAAGGAAAAGACAGCCTTCACCACCGGTTCCGGATTATGGCAATTTAATGTCATGCCATTTGGACTATGTAATGCTCCTGCGACATTCGAAAGGCTTATGGAAAATGTATTGAGAGGGTTATCTTGGAAGACATGTCTGGTCTATTTAGACGACATCATAGTCTTGGGAGAGACATTTGAAGATCATTTAAAGAACTTAGACGATGTTTTAAAAAGACTTCAAGCTGCCCAACTGATGTTGAACCCCAAGAAATGTCAGTTATTCCAAAATAGAGTTAAGTACCTGGGCCATGTTGTCAGCAAGGAAGGCGTGGCTGTAGATAACGACAAAGTTGCTTCCATCAAGCATTGGCCACAACCAACCGATAAACATCAAATAAGAAGTTTTCTTGGGCTATGCACGTACTATCGAAGGTTCATAAGGAAGTATGCAGATATTGCTAAGCCATTAACACGACTTACTGAAGAAGCAAGAGAATTCTGCTGGGATGACCACTGTCAAACGGCCTTTGAAACTCTAAAGAAGCATTTAACAACAGCACCGATACTGGGCTACCCACAACCAGAGGGGGAATTTATTTTAGATACCGATGCCAGTAATGTAGGAATTGGAGGAGTTCTTTCTCAGATTCAAGATGGGCAAGAAAGGGTTCTGGGGTATTTTAGTAAAGTGCTCTCTAAACCTGAGCGGAATTACTGCGTTACGAGAAGAGAACTTCTGGCAGTTGTGAAGTCCGTGGAACACTTCTATCAATACCTATATGGAAGAAAATTTTTAATCCGGACCGATCATGCAGCCCTTAAATGGTAAATGCAATTCAAGCACCCTGAAGGTCAAATTGCCAGGTGGATCGAACGGTTACAAGAGTACGACTTTAGGATCGAACATCGAGCTGGAGTAAGCCATAGAAACGCCGATTCTCTTTCCAGAAGACCGTGCCCAGCAGATTGCTCCCATTGCAACAAGACAGAATCCAAAGAAACTGCTATACTACGAACAACTGTAGTTAACGATTACTGGGCACCGACTAAAATTAGAGAGGAACAAGAAAATGATCCTGTTTTAAAGAAAATGTGCCAATGGAAGAGAGAAGATCGACGACCTACTTGGCAAGAAGTATCAAAATTCTGTCCAGTACTTAAATCCTATTGGGCTCAGTGGAACTCTTTCATCCTGGAAGAAGACTTATTGAAACGAGTACTCGAGAATGATGATGGTTCAGAAATCAGAAAGCAGTTAGTTATTCCAAAGACTAGAGTGGCTGAAGTACTCCGACAGTTACATGACAGTCCATCAGGAGGTCATCTCGGTGTTAAGAAAACCCTTCAACGAGTACGGGAAAAGTTTTATTGGATGAATAGTTCCGATGATGTGAAGAGCTGGTGTAAGAAGTGTACCATCTGTGCTGCGAGCAATGGACCGCAGCGAAAAAGGAAAGCTCCCATGAAACAATACCACGTCGGTAGCCCATTTGAGAGGATTGCTTTAGACATTGCTGGACCATTTCCGACGACTGAGAATGGAAATAAGTACATGTTGGTGGTTATGGATTATTTCACGAAGTGGGTAGAAGTCTACGCCATTCCAAATCAAGAGGCCACAACTGTTGCAGATGTCCTAATAAGAGAGTTTATCAGTCGATTTGGAGTACCCTTGGAGATTCATAGTGACCAAGGTAGAAATTTTGAAAGCCGGCTTTTCCAAGGAATTTGCGATACTCTAGGAATGAAGAAAACAAGAACTACAGCATTACATCCACAATCAGATGGAATGGTAGAAAGAATGAATAAGACCATTGAAAAGTACCTGTCAAAAGTAGTGTCCAACCACCAGCGGGACTGGGATCAATACCTTTCGCTCTTCGCGATGGCTTACCGATCCGCAGTCAATGAAACAACAGGCCAAACACCAGCAAAGGTCTTGTTCGGACGAGAGATGAGGCTACCATGCGACCTTGAGTTTGGATGCCGACCTGGAGAAGATATAGCTGGAGAAGATTATGTGATCCAGTTACGAAGGAAAATGGACGATATGCATGAACTGGTTCGCTCCCATCTTCAAATTGCCAGTGATAGAATGAAGAAACGGTATGATACTCAAGCCACGGAAGGATGTTTCGAAGAAGGAGACAAAGTCTGGCTTCATAACCCAAGAAGACAGAAGGGTTACTCGCCGAAGCTACAAACGTCTTGGGAAGGTCCATACATCGTTAAGAAAAGAATCAATGATGTCATATACCGAATAAGTAAGATTCCAAATGGAAAACCGAAAGTGGTACATGGAAACCGGCTGGCACCGTTTGAAGGAGATCATAACCAAGAAGAAGATGTAAATCGACTCCAAGAGACTCCTGATTTTGCCTTCGATGAGTTTATGGGTGCTTATGGGGGTACCGGGAAAGCAAGATTTGGCGTAACCATTGAGAAACATCAAGACCTGTTCACGCTTCCAGATGACTGCTCGTTGGTCCATAATATTCCTGCCAGTATCAGCGACGCCCGAGGATTAGCGTCCGTTTTCCGAAAAAAGTTTGGTCGACTATCAGAACTGCAAAGCCAATTGCCAGCCCCCGGAAAAGCTTTGAGACTCCAAGATGGATCACGTTACCTCTTCTATCTAGTGACAAAGAACACCTATCATGATCGACCCACTTATCAAGATGTATGGGAATCTTTACTTAGCCTGAGGGAACACGTACTGGAGTCCAATATACAGAATGTAGCAATGCCAAAGATCGAGTGTAAGGAGTTAGACTGGAGGGTCATTCGAAACATGGTGGAAGTAATCTTTCAAGATACCGAAGTCCAAGTATTGGTTTGCAGCCATTCGCCCAGTGTCCAGTTTACAACGAAGACCGTCCCCTGTTTTTTTTTATACAACTGGAAATTGTAGAAGAGGATCCGACTGCAGATACAATCATTCCCATCCAGCTCTAGTTCCAGGAGGAACTATCTCTTAAGGAGGGGGCAATGTAATGCGACTCCGGCTCTGTCCTGACTGGCCATATGGGCGAATCCGACCAGCGGGCGACGCCGTGGAATGTTCTATTGAACCATATCGAAGATTCCAGGACTTACACATACGACTGGAAAGATCTCTGCCCTTACGCGAAGTGACCGAGGTGTTTCTCGATCACTCGATGCGCATATAAATAGACTTTATTTTGAAATATAGTTTCAGTTTAGTTTTTGAGTTGAGTCTAAGTAAATAAGTGTTTATATAAATCAGTGTTCAGTGTTCATATAAATTAGTATATTGTAAATAAATTGTGTTATAACATAAATTAAGTGTATTAGTTGTATAAATAAATTAAATAATAAACTGTGAAAATAAATAAACGTTACAGTACGTTAACTGATAAATCAAATAAGAGTATGTGTCGATGCCCGCCCGACATTTGCGGCACTAGCGAAACGAGTGCGGCTGGTCGGGGGCGGGCATCGAATACATCTAAATAGATAAAAATAATAATAAGTTTTTTAAAATAAAATTAATTAAAATAAAGGGTTATTAATTTCTGACTACTCAATTACATCAAAATCTTAGCGAGTTAGTACCTTTTTTTATTCAATTATTGCACATTTTCTTTTTGATTACAATTATTGCCAATACATGAGCATAAAAATTATTTATAATGTTACCATTAAATGTGCAATGGTTGTAAGTATTACATGGATCAGTGTTAGAACTTGAGTACGATTTATTTTCTTTAGTAACAGATTTAAGAGAAAGTTTCGCTCTTTTTTGTGGTGGGTCATTAGCTGGTTTCTTATTAAAAACGTTTATTGGTCCTTTTGCAGTGAAATGGGTATGCTGAGCTAATGCTGGTCTTTGAGAATCGTTGTAAATTCAGTTGGGTTTGTTGTTGTTGATGATGCTGATGATACAGTTTTTCCCGGTATATTGATATTATCAATTGCAGCCAAATCTTCAGAATTTAGTGTAAAGTCCTCATTAAAATCGCGTTCGGTATTTTGGAAATTTCTGTCGTCTTCTGTAATATTCGAGTAGGTTTTACTCGTAGATTGTTTTGAATTATTATTATTAACTTCAGAAACTGGTGTACTAATTGATTCAGTAATTTTTATTCCGTAATAAACTTTTAACATATCCTGTAAATTAATAAAGCATTAATTAGTGAAATAGAGAGGTAAAATAGAGAAAAAAAAATGAATAAATAACCTTGCGCTATAGCTGTTGATTTCCAACCACCTAGTTGCTTCAGCATCGTAGTATAGGCCCCTGAATTGAATAATAATGTTGCAGCAGTTCATCCGAAACAATGGCCAATGTAGCATTTTGGATCTGGTAATTCTAGATATTCAGTAATACAGTAAAGTGCTGTGTCGATCATATTTCGTCCAATATTTTGCTGAATGCATTTTCCTTTTCTATATTGAATGAAAAATATTTCGAAAAATGATCCTTCTGGTCTTAGAGACACATACTTTTTGACCTTTTTATAACAAAGTTGCCCAATTACAAACTGCCTAGGTACATCAGTAGTTAAACAAGGAGAGTTCTGGCTCATTTGTTGATCTGACCACGGCCTTTGAATCGGTTAACAAATTTCGCCGCTAGATGGCGCCACAGGTGGCGGCGCTGTATTCTTCTGTTTTTTCGAGTGGCCTCTGACAGTTGACACAAACAGCCAATTCTTCTTTTTTCAAGTGGCCTCTGACATTTGGTGCAAACAACCAATTCGTCTTTTTCAAGTGGCCTCTGACAGTTGACACATGCAGCCAATTCTTCTTTTTTCGAGTGGCCTCTGACATTTGGTGCAAACAGCCAATTCTTCTTTTTCAAGTGGCCTCTGACGTTTGACACAAACAGCCAATTCGTCTTTTTGAAGTTTTCGCGCTTCACTGTAATCGTACCAACTTTACATGCCTCACATTATCTCAACTCACCCTAACTCACCCTACCACCCCTCATTATCAACCCCAGTGCCCAAATAGAACTTAGAATAATTTTGTATGAGAATAAGTGTAGAAAAAAAATTCTGTGTGATGTCTGTTGTGGTATTCGAACCCACAAAGTCATGTGTATAATGTTGACGCCTTAACCAACACGGCTATCATCTGACTTGAAAAATAAAGTTGAAATGTGTTAGATAAACAGCTCCGTCTACGGTTGTTGGTAAGTTAGCAGAGGCGTACTGTTGAGTTTTTAGATATTTAGCAGTGCCGTACCTAACAAAAAGAATAATAATAAACAAGTCTTATCGCAATAAAGATAACAGAGTACGGATTTCGTCACGTGACATTATTGTAAAGGGGTTGCTGTATAGGGTAAGATTAAGCGTCAAAAAGACTTTATTGATAGTGCCAAAAGGGCATTATAGCTATATCTCGTAAACGGCCGAACGGATTTTGACGTGTGACGTATCATTGTAAAGGGGTTGGTGTATAGGGTCAGATGAAGTGTTCAAATCTTCTTTTCGCTACCAACTTTACAGTGCTACCAACTTTTGCGTTAAATACAATTAAATTTAAAAAAAAATTCTTTACAGAATTGAACCCGGGTCCCCCGTATGATAAACAAATACGTAAGCCACTACACCTGTGACGTAATCGACTGATGTGTTAGAGTGATAACAGACTTTGCTTTCGCTATTAATAATAAAACATATCATGGAAAATATTTAGTTTTAGAATGGCTTCGAGAGAATACAGTCAAAAACTTGAAGAGTTTTGTGAAAATATAAGAAAATTAAACCAACAAATTTCTGTCTACGAAGACCAAAAAGAAGTATTAAAAAAAATTGAAAATTTAAGTTTGTGGGACAAAGTTTTTGAAAAATATTTACCAACATCATCATCAACGCCCACAAGACGAATAAAACCATGGCCTTGTTAAAAACAAATTTTGTTGTTTTAACAGCAATATTAAATAACATGCTTTACGTTAACGTTCCGCAAAACGTTGCACATATTGGTGTGTGTTTAGACACAAACGGAACAAAACAAGAATGCAATACATGGCAAATGATGAGTCAGGTGTCAGTAAATGATGGAAAATTGCAGGTGTTTGCATTAAAATTAGTGGAATCGCCTCTTAACTACAAACTAAAATTAATCTTTAACGACAACTCTGAAGGAGTGGGGGAATGGCGATCAAATCTTCAAATCCCAATGCAACAATTAGAAATTACTATGGAGGATCCAATGCAACAGCAAATATGTCAAGTAGTTCAGATAACATGGGCAACGTTAGCAGGAGTTTGCTTGTTAATCATGAAAATTTTGGCGAAAGAAACCAAACGAAGAATGAAGCGATGAAATGTATTTTTAAATAATAATAATAATAACAATAAATATTTGTAAACTTTTAAAAGGTGTTTTAATAAAAAAACCCTAATTTTTTTTTTATAGCTTTATTTAGGTAATACAGTATAATACAACCAATTATACAAAGAAAGAATATTATTATATGCACACATAAATTTGCCGTTGGCGTGGTGAGGACATCCTGAATATACAGCTTCAAAATTTTTTGTTGCACAGGGTGTCCCATCATAATTTACAACATCATAAATTAATACATGGATTCCAAGTTCTTCACATTTTGCTTTTAAAAAGTCAATTTTTTGATTTCCTCTAACATAAATCAAATCAACGTTGCCAAGTAGGTGTTTCTCCAAAATTACATTGACATCGGAATAATCTACATCTCCAGAATCGTATCGTATTCCATGCAAAAATTTTTCCAAATACCGCGTTGTTTTTTTGTCTTTGGCAGTCAACTCGTGGAATGGTTTAGGCGGTTTAAATAAAAAATTCGATTTTATACCACCAATCTGAATAGCGATTTCTTTTGGATAAAAAACTTCATCGATTATAAATCCTTGAATGTCGACTACTGCAATTCTCATGATGATGATGATGAAACTTCTTTGAAAGCTGAGCAAATACTAAATAGGTAGTAGTTTATATTATATTTTTAACTATTTCTGTTAGGGGGTAATGCTCCAATAAACAATCGTGAATTATGATACAATATGCTTTAGTATTTTTAGGAAATCCTTTGTTAGCATCAATTTCCAGACGTACATCAATAGTCGATGATTTTATCGATTCTTCTTGCTTAGAACAATCAATAACAAACAAAGCACGATTTAGGAATGCTAGTAAATCCATTAATGGTCGTTTCACTGATACTCTGTTGTAACTGGAATTGAATTCGCTGTAGTTGTAATGAGCAAGCGCAAAGTCGTTTTTTTCAAAATCAAGTTGCATTCTTTCATTGGGAAAATATTCACCATTCAATGCGAGTCTAAGACCTTGTAGATTTACGTGATCAAATAAAGACGGATCTGCAGTTTTCAGATTTCTCCTATTAGTTTGGAAAAATACAATAACATATCGAGGTTTCTCTATTGCAGATGTCGTTTTAACAGCCCAAATTTCTTGTTTTGCTGCTGCAGTCAAAGATGGTAGCTCATGTAGTTCCCATTTTCTAAACGGAATTACGATTGGACGATCGCTTTGAATTGATCGCATCAATTGTTCTTTAACGAAATCATTTGGATAAATATGTTTAACTTTCAGTTCCATCGAATGAATCATAATCTGTACGGTTGTAGAAGTAGGTACGTTACCGGTACCTGGTTTTTCTGTTACAATAACGCTATCGAGATCATTACGAGCTCGAACGAATCGAATCGTTTGTCGTCCACAAGTTACCATTGGGTAATCATTGAAACTGTTGAAGATGTGTTTAAGCGGCATCAGTAAACTAAATGATTTATCAGCAGCATTGAGAATAGGATTTGTGGGATAATTCCAACCGGCAATGGCGAGGTGACGAGAATCTTCTTCATTGTAACATGTTAAAGCTCTTACAGTGCTAACAATTCCAGGATCTCGAACTGTTTCTATCTCTCTTGCACATTCGCTATACGTACACGAATCGAATAGAAATGCTCCAAAGTTTGGTGTCAAACTAACATCGCCATTACCAGTTATATCCAATTTTCCTTTAATAGCCAACAACGTATCATGCATTGCAAATAATGAGTCCACCTGATTTACACTAAATTCTACAATGTCGCTGCAGCTAAACGATTTGATGAACGGTGTGTAAGATCGGTATTCAGATTTTCTAATCAATTCATCCTGAGTCGGCTCTCGATAAATATCAAACATTGGATCTTGAATTGTTCGTATACGATTCATTATTATTATTATTGTTAATAACTTTGAAACCAAGAGCTTTCAAAAATAAAACGTTGTCTCTAGTAAGTTGTCGTCGCTGTCGTCCTACTGAACACTTTAACGATTTGTTCAATACTGCAGGCTTCTGAAAATATGAAGGTGCTATATAGTTGAAAATTAATCCCATTCTTTCAACTCCAAACCCAATATACTTCTTTCACCTTGAAAATTTACAGGTCTTGAATTTTGATCCAATGCCAGTATAGTAATATTTGTAATCTCAGGTATATTAATCACCGGCAAATATGTGATATTTTTTGGAATTTCGTCGATAGCGTAACCAGGGTCTACGGATATACCAAACTCGTGGATAGTGTGAGTAGGTCTGTTGTTGTAGAAGGCTCCGGTGGTAATGTTTGTTTCGAAACGAATCGTTCGTACTTTAACAATTTCCACAGGTAGATCGGAACTATGTCTTACGTTCGGTTCCAGAATCCTCTTTGAGAAACCCAACATTCTGCCTATACTGTCTTCGCGCTCGAAATTTATTGCATGTTGACTACTGAATATTTCACACTTGAGTGTATTATTGTTGGGTTTCAATGAAAAAACGTCTTCAATCTTTGCATTTGATGGTATATTTAGTAAATTTCTAATTGTCTCTTCAATATCGGAAATTTCATAGCAACCTGTATTTAACGTTATTTTCTGCAATTTAGTTTTATCGTTATTTTCGTAATAGTAGAAAGCATTACTGCCATTCTCTACATTCGGTATACTGTTGTACGAAAAGAAAAACAGAAATGCCAACTTGTATTGTTTCTTTGGATCTAAACTCAAAGGAACCGGAGGAGTCCAATCAAATTGATAATCACGACTCTCTAGCGTCAACAACATAACTGTTGGAGGTTGAACAAAGAAATAAAATTTTATATCTTTAACATTTATTTAAATAATTTTTTACAAGCTCATTACATTTTTCTAAACCTAGTTTACATATATTGCAATTTCCTTGTGATTGCGCAGGTCCATCAACATGGGTGGTCCATTCAGGACGATTATGATGAACAAAGCAGGGCAGGCAGGTTCGCAATTCAAAATCCAATCTATATTCAAGCGGCAACTTGCACCAAACTTGTAATAATTCACAAGGTTTTGCGTACCTTTTCAAATAACATATAGGAAAACAAGCCAATTCTTGTTCAGTAAAGTCAATCAGGTTCTTTTCACGATTAATGTACGCCAAAACAGCCTCCATCGTATAGAAATTCTAAACAAAGATGACCACAGTTGATTTGGTTAAAAGTTTGATAAGGATCGTGATTGTAAACAATTTTCGTTGCAGGCCCCAGATACTGTACAAGTTCTTTCGGCGGTTTCAACTTGCCAAATGAATCGAAATATTCCACGTTATTGTTAATCTTCCGATACGCCACCCAATGAGTTCCATGATTTTTGCTTTCATCCAAATTTAGGATTGCGCATTCGCGTTAAACAGGACCGGTTTTAGGTAAGGTGTCTCGCATAAATACACCTCTAAAATTTGGGATTCTTAAAAGTTTAGCATATCGTTTTAGTTCAAAATCATATAGTCCTCGATTGGGTAGCTTGCCTAGTTTTTTTTAAGAAAAAGACCAAAGCCTCCTCTGGCATTTTTTCGTAAATATAGTCCTTTACCGAGAGATTCCATAGCTTTGTTATGTCGATGTTCTTCTACCAATTTTTTTTGTGCATTTTTCGCATCAATCACAGTTTTAGCGATTCCAGCAGCTCCGCCAGACAACGCCCCGAGTGCACTTAGCCCTGCGAACAACGGAATAAGAGGTAGAAATCCTCCGGATTTTGGTTCGATGGGAATAATTCTAGGTACTTTAACCTGTTTTTTTCCACCAGCATTTTGTACAGCTACCCTGGCTGCTTTTAGAGCAATACTGGTTGCTCGTTTTAATGTAGCCGAAGGACCAGCTTTTTTTATATCTCTCTGTATTTTACTTATAATATTACGTTTAAACGATTTCGGTTTTTTTACACCCATACCAAGTTTACGTTTAGCTTTCATTGCGGTGGTAGTTAACCAAGCTGCAGTCTTTTCGCCAATTGATGCGTCCTTGGACTTTACTCTTTCCCACGCTTTATTCTCTAGAATCTCGTCCGCTTTATGTCGTTCCGCTAAATCTTTATGCTTAGAATATGCAATGTCGTGTTCTCTGGCTGCGTCGTCCAGCAGGTTAACACCCGTATCTCCACGTGCAAGTATTTTATGTAATTTAGTTCCAGGACCCAAAAAGTTGTAACCAGGATAATGTAACTCAAACGGTAGATTATTGATTAAACTGTTGAGCACACCTTCACCTTCAAACACCAACATGAGAAATGAAATGATTTTAGAATTAGTACACTACTTATACATTGAAACATGAAAAAACATGTCAAAACATGAAGGTCGTTCAGCAAGAACACACACTGCCGATTGAAAATTTAGATGGAGGAAACGATCAAATCGCTGGCAGTAAACATGGTCCACTGCTATCAAACTCGTTTCGAGCGCTAATCTGTGGACCCAGTGGGTGTGGCAAAACAAACGTTATGTTATCATTACTGTTTCATCCGCATGGCGCGAAATTTAAAAATGTTTACGTTTATTCAAAGTCATTGTATCAGCCCAAGTATAAATTGTTGGAAGAAGTGCTGTCTAAAGTTAAAGGAGTGGGATATTTTCCATTTAAAGAAAACGATGAAATTATTAGCCCAAATGAAGCAAAGCCGAATTCAATTTTTATTTTTGATGATGTCATATGCGAGAACCAACAAAAGATTAGAGAATACTACAGCATGGGCCGACATCGGGATATAGATAGCGCATTTCTTTCGCAGACCTACTCGAAATGCTGTAAACAAATTTGTAGAGATAACAGTAACCTAATTGTACTTTTTAAACAAGATGCTATTAATTTGAAACATGTCTTTGATGAACACGTGTCACCGGATATGAGTTTTAAAGAATTCAAACAGTTGTGTTCGAAATGTTGGCAAGAAAAATATGGGACAATGGTTATTGCGAAAGACTTTGATTTAAACAACGGTCGGTATCGAATCGGTTTCGATAAATACATAAAATTGTAACATTGCGTTCAGTATTCGACAACATGTCAGACAATCCAGTTGACATTGCCGTTCGTAAGAGAAAAATTGCCGAACTTGTTTGATCGATTCGAAAAAAATATAAAGCGTTACAATTGGGTAGAGTTGAAACGGATGAGACACTAAATAAATTGTTTAAACCTGTCACAGAACCTCTACACAAAATTGTAAAATCTTCTCTAAACCAAACAGTGATCTCTCATCCTCAACCAGCCAACGAGCCAGAGCCTAAACAAGAACCAATTAAACAAAAAGAGGAATCACCTAAACAAAAAGAGGAATTGAGTATACCTGAGTTTATAAAACTCGAAAATGTTGCCGAAACTACTAGTGATGATAATGATGAAGTATTCTATGAAGACGACGAACAGGCTGTTAAAGATTTTAACGTTTCAGAAGATGTTATTAAGGAATACTTGGATCAGTATCCCCCAATGGCTCATCCATATATTCTAGATCATTGGGAGAAAAAAGATAATATAGATACGGTTTATGGTCCTACTTACGATGGTGATACATCTAAATGGTTTCTGGGTGGCAAACAAATCGACTTTGATAAAAAGCATGGATTTATTATTACAGAAGGCAAACAGATAAGAGGTACACCGGGTCTGTATGAATTAATTTTTAATGATGTACCTAAAAATTTCAATAATGATGATTTAAAGCGTTATGGAACAATACTAGAATTAACAAATCCTCATAAAAACATTAAAGGACACCTTAAAGGAACACAACGATTCAAATACACACATATTATAAAACCTCTGGCTACCTCTCACTTGCGAAAACCTTCGGACACTGTGGGCTCTGGGATGCAAATGGTTTACAACGATAATAAAATTGACCTTCAATATTGGGACGATCCAAACGAACTCGTTGACAGGCTTCGGCTTTTAATAGCGTCAAAAGAAGCAGGAAATACTTCGAATGATAATGAAATTGTTGCAATTATCGAGGAATTAAAAGAAGCACGCATTATTGCCTAAACATCATTACCACAATGAGTGTCGACAAATTCGGACGTACTAAACATGATATAGGCAATAAAAAACTATTGCTGATGTCTAAACCAACCTTAGTCCATACCGCAAACGGTGATATTGATTTTGAAAATTTAAAACTTTGTAATGTTAAAGATCCTGACTCAGACAGCGATGCCGTCAATAAAAAATATATGGATAATAATGTGCAAAAGTTGACTGAAAACATGAATGCTATGAATAAAAGTTTAGAATCACAAATAGCGGCTATTAAAAAGAATATTGCTGTTTTGATCGATACAATAACTATAAATCAAAAGAATCTGCTTGATGTTCGTGAAACTATTACTGCGATGGATTTGACCATAAAAGCATTGGAGAATCGATTAATACAAAATCCCTAAACATTTAGTCACAGTCATGTTTTCAAAGGAAAAGGTTCAAGTCGTTAATGAGCTGCATAAACCGGCTCGAAAAAATTATGCTCGTCGACGAACAATTATTAAAGGTTTAGATGATTTATGGCAAATTGATTTGGCTGAAATGAGTTCTTACGCAACTCACAATCGATCGTTTAAAATGATTCTAGTGGTAATCGACTGCTTCTCGAAATTTCTCTGGACTCGACCGTTGAAATCGAAAACTGGCGAAGAAATCACGAAAGCTTTTGCCGATATTATATTGAAAACGAAAACCGAAAAATCTTCAATCTGATCAGGGCAAAGAGTTTTACAACACAAAATTTCAAAATCTAATGCAGAAACATGGCATAAATGATTATAGTACATTTACCAAGATGAAAGCAAGTATGGCGGAAAGAGTTATTAGAACGCTGAAAACGAAATTGTACAAGCAGTTTAGCTTAAACGGTACGTACAGGTGGATAGATGTGTTACCGAAAATTACAAAAGAGTACAACGAAAGCACACATAGAACGATTGGTCAAAAGCCGTCTCAGGTAAACAGATCCAATGAAAAAGAGATTCTGAAGCAACATTATAATCATTTGAAAATAGCAGGCCCGCGAAAATATAAAATTGGAGATGTGGTGCGCATAAGCAAGGCAAAGCATCTATTTGATAAAGGCTATACACCTAATTGGACTACGGAGCTTTTTAAAATTACCAAAGTGAACATAACTAATCCTGTAACATACATGTTGGACGATTTACATGGATCGCCAATTAAAGGAGCATTTTACGAGGAAGAGCTACAAAAGTCAAAAAATCCTGATGTTTACCTTGTTGAAAAAGTGCTGAGGAAAAAAGGCAATAAAATCTACGTTAAATGGCTAGGGTTTGATAGTTCGCATAATAGCTGGATCGAAAAATCTAATATTTTATAAACTCTGTTGTTTCTTATTTTATAAAGATAATGTAATAAACTTTTATAAAAAATAATGACTTTTATTTCAAAATCGATAATAATAGCATCAAAAAATGTTATTTTATCGTTACAAAATTCATGAACGTCACAGTTCTAAAATTTAAAACGTCAAAACGTTAAAACAGCGTTAAAATTTGCCGTTTCAACGTTTTAAAAAACTGATAAGAAAAAATTTTCGATTTACATGTATTTCTTATGGAAAAACATCATTTCAAAGTGACAAAAAGTGACACTTTTCTTTGTTTTTTTCGTTATTAAATTCATGAACGTCAAAGTATCAAAAAATAGACGTCTAAACGACGAATTTGAACGTTATTTTGGTCGTTTCAACGGAACATATTTAAAAGAAAATAATACACCATAGATTCAGATTAAAAATTTATTGTAAACATAAAAAATTTTTTGATATACAATAGACAATAGAAAACTAACCTAATTACTTTACAACTGTTATTTAATGTTAGATATACAATAAACAATAGAAAACTAAAAACTAATTAATTTACAACTATTTTTTATTTCCCAATTATAAGTAGCATTAATCGAGCATTATATCGCGATGGCCCCATGCTAAAGTGTCAAAAGATCCATTGCATAAAAAGCGTTTATCATCGTGTGGACTTAGACCGATTTTGGTTTGTTCGATTGTAAACACATTGTGATTGTAGGAACGGAACGTGCATTGGTTAACTGTTTTCAATTTACTATCTCTCAGACAAGAAAGGTAATCATCAAAAGTAATTTTCTTTTCAACGACATTCTTTTTAACCCCTTTTGATTTTTTAACGCATTTATCACCCTCTGTTAAATACGAGTACATTTTTGAACGCAACCCCACAAATTCTGTTAAAAGTTTGCCGTTGCATTCATCTTTCATTAATCCTATGACTTTTTTATTTAAGAGTGAAATACCGTACGCATTGTTTGGTTCATAGTCTGAGGTGTCAAATTTTTCTGGATAGGCTTTAATTAATTCAGTATAAACATCATTGCATTGCAGTTCTAGAAGAAACGCGTCGGTATCGGTGTATAAAAGTTTACAGTTGTCTACACCCATCGTAGGAAGTAGAAAACTGTAATAAAAGTTATACATACACGTCTTTGACAAATCAAGAATCGACATGCCAATGTACAATGGTTTATTAAATACCAGTTCGGTTTTATGAAGCTCTATCGCTACAAGGTTTTCGTCAAAGATTTTTCTCGAACTAAACCTAGGACTGCTTATCAAGTTCTTTGCTCCATATCGACCCTCCCAAGATCTTACGAGTTTTACAATTCGGTGTTTCCTTATATTCTCCATCGTCTTGCCAAATACAGCGTTATTCATTAGTTTATATAAATTCTTTTCAAAATCATTTTTGGCAGCTGTTCTTAGTCTAGTATTTAATTCAATATAGGGCCGCAACCAAGCAGACTGTTTAAATTTCAACACTCTGTAAATCTTTTTCACGTTCAATCCATGTTTTATAGCCTGCTTTAAATTTCGATGATGTATTACGTATTTTTGTTTGTCATATAAAGTGGTCATAAGTTTTTGTATTTTTGATCCTTGGGGTTTTCGATGTTCTGGGCAAAACGGTAAATCGTTGTGTAGATCATGTAAATGCTGAGGGTATTCTATATCCACTTCGAGGATATATCCCTCATCAGCATCGTCTGGTATTTGAGTCACATCGATGTTTGTATCAGTCCATTGGAATCCTCCGTACGGAAGAGGTTGACTCATTGCCCAACCATACAAGTTGTTGACATCCAAGTACATTAAATATTTTTTAGATTCTTTTCGATTAAAATTTTGCATGTATCTGTTGTTTGCTTTAGCATATCTATTGCTGCATTGACTGATTCCTCCTCTTATACCTTTCTCTATAAACATGATTTGGTCTATATCTTTTAGTATTTTCAATTTAGATTTGGTATATTTTAACATTGCATCCCACGTATAACCGGGGAGCGTATAATACCAAGCAGGATCGAGACCATACGTTTATCGACATTTTTCACGAAAACATTCAAACACAGATGCTAAAAGCAAGATATCTGTTTTCATGTACAGCATG
The DNA here is from genome assembly GCA_964028335.1 of Altica lythri. Lineage (NCBI taxonomy): Eukaryota > Metazoa > Arthropoda > Insecta > Coleoptera > Chrysomelidae > Altica > Altica lythri. The sequence continues at coordinate 15,556,278 of OZ034806.1, forward strand.
CTATATTCTTTTAAATTTTTTATTTCAAATGATTGCCAAACCTTTTGTGCATGCGTGTATAAATCGTCAGTAATATTTTCATCTGTCAGTGTGCTATAAAATTTATCTTTGGATGGCAGTTCCGTATCGTCTAATTTTTCCATTGAATCAATGTATTCATAAGGAAACACCCCTTTTCTACTTAATAGTTCAAATTGTTCAGATGTTAAATTGGGAAATTGTGAACGTAGATAATGTAGATCTGATGGTTCTAGTAAAGCAGACAGTTTATCTAAGGAGGAATCTAAAAATCGCAGCGAGTCTATGAATCTAAACTTTACTTCGCTCTCGTCATTACTTAATGTACATGAAATGTATTTTTCTTTGTTTATAGGGAGCAAGCTTATACTACCTTTTTTGGATAAATCTCTAATTAAAAAATGTAAGTCGTATCCCGACAAGTTATGAAAGACTACAGGTACAACAAACTGTTTTCTAAAATTTAAGTTGCAATGCTCATGCGCAAACCCTCTAAAATCTCCAGAGAAATGACAATGGTCTCGGACGATAGTATCCTTCTCTTTGAAGGGGTGCTCACATATATGACATGTTGTTGCATTAAGTAAATTAGGCTTGACAATCATTGGTTCAATATGTTTAATTTTGTCTTCAATAAATTTAGCCATCCTTGTCATTTCAGCAGCGAACCAATCCATGGAGTCTTCTCCACAATATTCAGAATAAAATGATAGCGAACTATCATAGGAGCAATTAAGATAATATCCTGCACTATACGCCTCATGTTTCTGAAACTTTCGTGTATGTTTTCCCAAGTTCTTGTTATGAGGACGTAGCACTGACTCAAAGTCTGCATAAATGACAAAAGGTGTAGTCTGCTTGTATACATGGTTTTTAAACTCTACATGATCAAATGGTGGGTACGATATTTTGCAATTGTTCATGTCTTTGCAGTATTCATCATGATTGCTTAATTTTTCCTGACTACTAAAGTAATTTAAACATCGATCACAAATATATTTTTTCATATGAGCTTTGTTAACTTGACTTGATATTAGTCGAGATAAATCTTTGATTAAACAATAGTGATATTTGATATCTTCATTTTCCGTATCCATTGATGGAGCTTCATAATCATTTAATTTTGGAAAGTATTTGTCCTGAATAAGCAATAAATTTACATGTTTATTTAATTTTTCTTTTGTTAGTCGGGCAGGATAAATTGTGTAAACCGGTTTATCTTTCGCGGCATTTAATTCTAAAGCGTACACATTAATTGAAAGATTATTTACTTTTTCAAATTTTGAAATAGTATTTAGGGGCATTGGCATGTCCAATCCGTCGGTTTTCAATACGGTTGTATAATGAGGATACGATGAGACACGATCTACGTTTTTATTAACTGGATGCAATGATGCTGTTACCGACCAATAAAAACATGCTTCATCTACATTTTTAATATTAATACATGCGTTCTTTTTTAGTATAGGATCAGGTAGCTTAATGTGTGATGAAGCACCGTTACCTATCTCATTTTTATTGATGTTAATTTCCAGTGAAATAATTTTGTTTAAAGCCCATCCAGACTCTTTAAGTTGAAATTCCGATAATTTACTCATTACTTTATCAACAATTTTTTCATTGAATAACAATGCAAGATCCGTACCTGCATCTATTACTGCGTTTTTTGTGTTAAAATATTTAAACTCCAAAATGTCTTCGATTTCCCTAGATTTTTTAATAAATTCCCCGCAAAATGTTGTATTTACTTTAATCATATTAAATTTTTTCAAACTGTTAGCTATTCTACTCTTAAATAGCTTAAACGCATCACCAAAAAAACTATTAAGGTCTTTATGTTTTAAATTAACGACAACAGCAGTCCTAATTCTTGAATGAAAAGCAGATTCTAAATCGACCCATTTTACCCCTAATTTTTCAGTTAACCCCGATCCCTGTTTAGACAAATTAATAATTGCTTCTTTAAACGTTTTTAAATGCCCCAAATTTTTTTGTAAATTTCTTAAAGTCCCAATATCCAAATTTCCCCCCCGAATATCTTTATTAAGACTGCTGATATGCCTTTTAATTTTTTTTAGTAAGTTATTTGCTTCTCTGTGTGAAAAACTGGAGATTAACGCTTTATATGATATAGATAATTCTTTTACAATAGCATTAGACCTATCGTTATTCATAATTGCAAATAAAAATTCTTATCTTTGTGGGTATGTAACAGAAGATCTCTTGCACTTGAAACTGAACTGGATGTCAAGAGAGCTCTTGCACTTGAACCAATTGTTTTCCACCCAAAATTTGCTCTGAATCGGTTTAATCAACTCACAATAAAATTCACCTAAAAATTAAATAAACTTAACTGAAGAAAAATGAAATTACATAATCTCAAAAATAAAATTAATAAAATTAAATCAACTCAAAAATAAAATTAATACAAATAAATTATGAAAAATAAACTTAACTGAAGAAAAATAAAATTAAATCAACTTAAAAATAAAATTACATAAACAAATAATTAAATAAACTCAAAAATAAAATTAAATAAAATAAAAATTCTTACCTTTATGAGTATGTAACAGAAGAGCTCTTGCACTGAACTGGATGTCAAGAGAGCACAACAATAATGAAGAAATTACCTCCAGACCACTCTTTAAATATGTACGACTTAGCCGAAACACATAGGCGTCGATAAAAATTAAAACCTAATTGCCGCGTTTACAATATATTCTCTATGTTGTTTTTTATATTTACTAATCATATTATGTGACGCTACTGTCTAAAAATTCCTTTATGCATCGGGATGAGTCATAGCTTCCTGATAAATAACTGCATTAATTAGGTCATCATTTTTATTTATATTATATAAAAACGCTTAGTTGCATTTCATATCTTTTATTGTTTCTTCATTAAAATGATGTCATCTTAGAGTTAGGTTTGTAAAATATTTTATACTTTTACAAAGATTATTACAGTCAGCAATTTAATAGATAATTGAACCAAAATATATTGTCTACAGACAACTACCGAATTTTTTTTAAAAACGTTAAGTGCGTTAAAGTGTTAAAAACGTTTAAAAAAATGATCGTTTTTTAGACTGACGTATTTTAAGTAAAAACAATGCATTTTTGTCACTATAAAACAACATTTTTACTAACAAAATCCCCAAAATTTGCTATTTTTTAAGTTTAATATACCGCATTAATATTTTCTATTCCAACCCATCGGTTCGACTTGTTCAGACTTGTCTCTGCACCTGTCGACTAACACGCGAATAGATATAATAAAAAAAATTGTGGTGGAGGGAGGGAGTTCCATTACCGAAAACCACTAAGTTTTTCATCTAATAAGAGTATTTTAAACTGTTGACATGTAATATTGCGTAATTTTAAAAAGTATTGCATCATCCATAATAATAAGAAGTTTAGTTTACAGGTATTTATATTTAAAAAATCTAGAAAAAATCAATTTATTATAAAAGTAAAGGTAAAACAATTTTTTTGAAACACTTTTAAGTTGATAGTCACAGAATTCTTTGTTAGAATAAAAAAAATTCTAATACTGAACATAAATCAAAGTGAAAATTATTTTTTAATAAAGTATGAAATACGCATGGCCTACAATGTTTTAAACACTTATCGCTGAATGCTGTTTATATGTTTTTTCGACTCTATTGCCTAGTGATATAACGTACAAACTTTGAAAATATACCTTCTGATAACGATTTGGTTACAATTTAATTCTTAACGCTTACTGAACGATTTGCTGTACTAAGCTTTTTAATATTATTTGTAAAGGTTAAAAGACTTATAGTGTCTTAAGGTAATCATAGAATTTTTGCTTTATTTTAAATCATTATGGAAATAAAACATTTCTTTGAATTAATGCAACTACCGGAACATACTTCGTTTTAAGAATTTCAAGCGAACTTGGTGAGTCATTATTAGGGCTATGAAGTTATAAAAAGTTTATTATTTCATTCTAAGGTAATTTATATTTAAAAACTAGAAAATAAATTAGGTAACATTAAATTGGTAAATAATCAAACGACTGATAAATAGTTTTAAAATCAATAATTTCTCTCAATTTTCACCGTAATTTTACATGTCACGTGACCTTTTCGAAAACCTAAAAAAAGTGATCTGTTCAGCATCTCTTATTCTTAATTACGTAGTCTTGCGTAATTTTAAAAAAGCATTGCACCATTCAGACTAATAAGATAAAATTATAACAATAATCTAAAACAGACACTTACTTTCGATACCGCCGGTATATATAATTATATATCCACAAAGTTGATGAGAACGCAAATTCCTTTTCAACGTAAATCAGAGGCTTATCTAAATATTGCAATTGTATCTTTTAGTTATTTGATTTAGATTTTTGATATTGAAAATGGTTAATCTAAAGAATCTTATGTGTTATTAAAATATTATTTTGTATTTCGATATTATTTTTAGTTAATTTCGTCTTTTGTGGTCAGGTATCAATTTAATGGATCTATACCATCTCTATATGTAGTTTTTAGATATAATAATAATAAAACTTTATTTTTTTTATAATGAATTTCAAAATAAACTAATGTGTTCGACAATAGTTAAATAGAGATTTAATTTTATTATAATAATAATATTTTACAAAGTTGATTATAAAATGACATCATATTAATGAATAAACAATAAAAGATAAGAAATGTAAGTAAGCGGTTTTATATAATCATGAGTGTTTTTAATATATTTATATAGGTATCACATATATAACTTGAATTAAAATATTTTATCACTTCCTTGAGAGGTCTAAGGTTACCATAACTATCAAAATAAACAACACGTGTTTTATATTTCTTATACGCTGTCCAGTGGCTTCCAGGACCGTCTTTATCATCCAAATTAAGAATACCAGTTTCATAGGTTCGAATTTTTTTCGGTAAAGAGTTTCTCATAAAAACACCTCGAAAATTTGAGATATTCCATAACTTTACATATTTTCCCAAATCTATATTGGTTAAAGTTTTTTGTTTTTCTTTTTAAATTATTTTTTGTATTAGTTTGTTTTCTTTTTTTGAACCATCTTGTACAACCTCTGAACGTAAAACTTATATTTTAAATGTTGAAAAGTTCTTATTTATAATAAAAGACAGAAAAACTTTAAAAAGACTTTTATTTTATCATAATAAAACTACTACAAACAAAATAATACAAGATTTAACTTGTTTTTACACGGTTTTCATCTTGATTGTAGTCATCATCGTCATCACTGAATTTTCGTTTATTGTTGTTGTTGTTGTTCTTGTTTGTTGAAGGAATAGATTCATCCATGTAAATTTTTACTTTTTTATTTACTGCATCGTTTGTTGTATCAACTATTTTCCTTTGGCACGTAATCTTGTATTTAAATTAATTGGATAATTATCAACATCCATTTTTTCAACTGCTCTGCGTTTCATTTCTCTGTCCAGGTTTTTATGTAGTTGTTGTTGTTGTTGTTGTTTCACTTGTTTTCTTTTATTGTCACTAAGTATTTGTAAACAATAATTTATACCCAAAGAAGCTTTTTCTAAATGCATTTTTACTTTTTCCAATTCTCTGCAACATTTTTTTTTAACTGTGAAACGATAGTCTGTTGCGTTTAAGCCTAGACCCAATTTAACTTTAGCTTTCATAGCACCTGCAACTCCTAGTGCAGTCATTCTCTCACTAAATTCTGTATTTTTTGATCGAAACTGTTGCATCACCTATCAGCTAAAATTTTATCAGCTTCATGTCGTTTATGTAAATCTTTTTCTTGAGAATAAGCAATATCATGTTCTTTACAAGCTTCATCTAATCCATTAATACCAGTGTCACCTCGAGATAAACTTTTTTGTAATTTTGTTCCTGGACCACAAAACTTGTAACCAGGAAGGTGCATTTCAAACGGTAATTTATTTACTTATTACAGAGTTTAACATCTTACTTCTTCAACTGTTGGACAGTAACTATAACCGAAACAGTTGAAAATTAAGTTTAAAAACGACACTTTACTTTTCTTCATTTCTAAATATCCTTTACAGCGACAGCGACAGAAACAGTAATTATAACACTTTCTACAAGCAAGTCCGTCTACCTCATTAAAATTTAACCTATTGAAACATTTGTATTTACAACAATATAGTGTATTGGACATGGTTAAAAAGAAACTAACAAATAATTATTGAAAAACAATTTATATTTTTATACATAAAAAAATATTCAAACTTTTTAATGGTATTGTTTAGAAAAGCAGTCTACACAAATCAAACCTTGATATGTGTTTCACCTTTGCACCTGGGACATATAAACTGATGACTCATTTATTTTCTATAAATTGTAGAATGTTTACTTCCCAAACTTTTGCGATATAACTCTGCTAAACATTCTATACATACACTGTTTGGTAAATCTGTTTCTCCTTTACATTTAATACAAACAAATGTAACACGAATAGGCATATTTTTTAAACCTTCTTTTGTTCTTCTCACTTTAACATTGTGCCGTATAATAAAAAAAATATTATGTTACTAACATATATTACCAAATTTTCCAATTAAATAAAAACATTTCATTGCTTCATTTAAATATTATAATAAAAAATAAAAAAAATAAAAATAAAACAAAAAATAAAAACTGTATTTTCATTTTAATTTAATTTGTTGTAATTATACTTTAATTTATTTGACTTAGTAAAAAGATTTCATACGGCGAGGCTAGGCTCGGCTCATTGTTAGGTACGGCACTGCTAAATATCTAAAAAATCAACAGTACGCCTCTGCTAACTTACCAACAACCGTAGACCGAGCTGTTTATCTAACACATTTCAACTTTATTTTTCAAGTCAGATGATAGCTGTGTTGGTTAAGGCGTCAACATTCTACACATGACTTTGTGGGTTCGAATACCACAGCAGACATCACACAGAATTTTTTTTCTACACTTATTCTCATACAAAATTATTCTAAGTTCTATTTGGGCACTGGGGTTGATAATGAGGGGTGGTAGGGTGAGTTGAGATAATGTGAGGCATGTAAAGTTGGTACGATGACAGCGAAGCGTAAAAAATTCAAAAATATAACGAAAAGAAGAATTGGCTGTTTGTGTCAAACGTAAAAGGCCACTCGAAAAAAGAAGAACTGTCCAGCGCTAACGATAGGTGTTCTGCCACTTGAAAAAAGTGAAGTTATGTTCGAAAACTATTGACAGTTGACTGCTAGCGCCCCCTATAGATTTAAAAATTTAAATTTGGCGCGCTTTTGCCAAGTTACGATCCCATTTAACACGTCATCCTACTCTATACCGCAACCCCGTTCCAACGATATGTCATACGTCGAAATCTGTTAGGTCGTTTACAAGATACAACATTAATGCCCTTTTGGCAGCATCAATACGGACTTTTTGACGCTTACTCTTACCCTATACACCAACCCCTTTACAATGATACGTCACACGTCGAAATCCGTTTGGCCGTTTACGAGATATAGCTATAATGCCCTTTTGGCACTATCAATAAGGTCTTTTTGACGCTTAATCTTACCCTATACATCAACCCCTTTACAATGATATGTCACGTGACGAAATACAATGATATGTCACGTGACGAAATATGTTGGGCCGTTTACGAGATATAGCTATAATGCCCTTTTGGCAGCATCACTAAGGACTTTTTGGCACTTCATCTTACCCTATACACCAACCCCTTTACAATGATATGTCACGTGACGAAATATGTTGGGCCGTTTACGAGATATAGCTATAATGCCCTTTTGGCAGCATCAATAAGGACTTTTTGGCACTTCATCTTACCCTATACAGCAACCCCTTTACAATGTTATGTCACGTGACGAAATATGTTGGGCCGTTTTAGAATTAACTGATTCAAAGGCTCTGGTCAGATCAATAAATGAGCCAGAATGCCTATAGCTACACTACTTACATCATTTTTAGTATCATTAAAGGAAACAAGATAACGGTCACCAAGATCTTCTACATCTTTCCTTTTCAGTTTATATATTTCTTGACATCAAAGATCCCCACAAAGGCCAAATATTAAAATAATCTAAAATTATAATAGACATAAGACTATTATTATACATATTAGAAAATTATTAATGTAAATATTCATACTAACCTTTTGATCTAAATGTATCTGGTGCACTATCAGGAAATTTTGAAACATCAGGCCATTTCAATACCAATGATTTCTTAGGCCTAAACCCTTTAGAATTATTTTTAATTAGACTTTTAATTTTTTGAAATTTACCAATGTCAATGTTCTCAATACTATTTAATGTATTTTTCAGCATTGACCAAGTACTCCATATAGTTGAAGGTCGCAACGTCTTACTTAATTCTTTGAAGTAAACTATTAGGTAGATTACTTTCTTCCGAATTAGACAAAGAATTTTTATGTTCTTTTTGCCATTTTTTGTATGTCTCATAGTTAAAAATATATTTATCAGCGGATTTCTTAGGTAATGTATTCGTTCGTACAATAAGACTAGCTTCCATTTCAAAATTTCTTAGAATCTCCTCTTCGTCTGGAGGTTCATCAGATGACGACAACACATTCATTTTTATATTATTTTTTACTCAACACAAATATAATTAATAACGATAACGACAAAAAAACACAAAAGCAATTTTAAGGTTATTCGTATGCACTGTGAACTGCGTCAGCTGTAATGGTTGCTGTCGTTTCGCTGCCTCGTACATCATTTTAGTGCATGACTAGTTTTTTCTGCGCACTACAGCAGTGCGGATGCGCGTCCCTACCAAAGGATAAATGTTAAGAGTGCGCTTCTCACACTTGCTTCCAGTCTCGCTCCAGGGTAGGGTGGAAGGACGCGGTACAAGAGGGTAGAGACTACTTATCAAAATATTATCTCGAGAATAAATTCGGTCTATTTGATGCATGGACCGTATTGGAAATATCTACTTGATTAAATGGCAGATACGAGTTTTGGGTTACATACTAACTGCAGTCTAAATAAAAGGTTCAATTCAGGTATAAAAAAAATTGCCGAATTGCAGTCTAAAAATTTTGGTAGCAGGTAGCACAGAAAGATAAATCAGCTTACTCTACCTAATCAGTGGCGTGCGCTGCACGTTTATTAATTTCCTTATAATAATGCACACTTACTCCAAACAACATTATGTCGTACTAATTTTTTAAAAAAAGTCAGTTCATTTAATAAAACACGTTAAATTTAATATACCTACCATTTATTTCAAAATTTACAACATACATTTAATCAAATATTTTAATGGTTAGTGTAACTAAAGGAAACACACTTTAAAAAATCTAATCTAGAAATTTTATTTTGTACATACTGTTCAATTTTTTGCTCAATAAACTTTTGTTTCATGGCTGTTTTTGTCCTTATACTACGTTTTTCTAATCTTACACAACTGTTTATTTTGGCATATGTATCTGTTTGCATCCCAATCAAACATTCTAGAAATTTATGAATATTTGGATGAGGTGTTTCACAATACTTTTTAAATACAGAGTGAAATGCCTCACAGTTATTGGTAGTTCTAGTAGTTGAAGCTGTTAAAGCAGCCCAAATTTGAGGTGGAAATGTTGCATCCTCAGATATGTATGTATTGACCAAGTAATCAGCCCAATTGCTCAATTTTTCATTTACAAGCATTATTGACATTAAGTCCTCCACAAAAGCATCCCCAACTTCTTCATGAGGCAAATATAGTAAACCAAAAACAAAATGAATCCATTTTCCAATTTCGGATTCATTGTTAGTGTAATCATTCGATAAACCTAGAGATTGAATTTTTCTCCACCAACTCTGTGTTAAATGAAACCGACAACCTATTATTTTACTATCTGAGAAAACTTCTTTAACACTATTATGAATAGCTGGTTCGAAATCGACAACTATGTGTTTTGGGTTTAAGTTAAAACCTAATTCTAAACATTTAGCTTTTACTAACCTAAATAAATTTGTATAAGATACCATAGTTTTGTTCTTTAATAAACAGAATGCAACAGGTGAATCAATTTCCTTGGTTTCGTTAACAAGTTTTCTGTAGCAGCTTGTTTAACTTTATTACTAAGTTTTTGTCTATTTAATAATTGAGGATTGTCACTATCATGATTATGTATTCCATTAAGTCTTGAATATGCTCCCCCTAGTAGATACAATTTCACATTGCAACCCCTTTTTGTGCAACTCCAACATTCTTCCTTAGTTTTTTTGAGAACTTTATATAAATAGAACTTATATTGTTGAACTATTAATAATTTTTTACCTCTTTCACTTATACTTTCCGTAATCTCCATCTCTTGGCACTTAATTAAAATAACTGAACTTTATTAAACTTCACAGGTGAATGAATAATAAAAACTAATAAAAGTTTGGACATTTCCGAGCTATTTATACAAATTCGAAAAATATATAACTTAAAGGTCATCTAAAATGGTTTAAGGGATAATTTGGTTGTTTTGGATTAAAAATTATATACCTGTCTGACACACTTAATGATCTTGTGATTCCTGTGTTAACAATATTCTTATATAAAACGTATATCTAATATTTAAAAATTGTTAATAAAGAAAGTGTACAAAGATGGTTTAAGGGATAATTTGGTTGTTTTGGATTAAAAATGATATACCTGTCTGACACACTTAATGATCTTGTAATTCCTGTGTTAATAATAAGCATATTTTAAAAATTACTTTTAATTTGAAATATAATAATATTTTTGTAATGATTGTAAATTTTATCAACTCAGAAATAGGTATATAAAAGATTTTAAAAATGATGTTTAAGGGACGCCTATGGATACATAAAATTATAACTATATTTGGACTGCAATTGGTATGTTTTTGCACCTGACCGGTGACCCAAAATTTTAGACTGCAATTCGGCATTTCTAAAAATTTAGACTGCAGTTTACCGACACCGCGAGTTTTGATTTTCTCAAATGTGTCAATAAAACACGAAAAACAAAGAACATTTTTTGGTACAACTGTGAATGTAAATTTACATAGTATAAGATATATTAAGAAATAATTAACGTTTCTAATCAGCAACAACATATCTATAACATCTTCAGAAATTTAAGTTGGAATTAATTGTTTAATTATTATTCTAATAAATGAAACAAAAAATTCCAGTTTACGTAATAATAGAATAATAAACATTCTATGAGAATAGAAGATTACACTTTATCCACGATTACTTAATATTTTTAGTATGCCGAAAAGCAAAAAATATCTGTGCCATCTAATATACAGAAAACCAATTTTATTCACTAAAATAAATTTACACTCAGATACAAAAAATATATTTTATTCAATCATAAATGAAACTAATAACAATAAAAAACAGATGTTTCATAATTATTTACAAGAGGGTCTTAAATAATGATGTATAAATAACAATAGGCCACTATAAGGATTTAACTCATAAAACTGAAAAAAAAAATCCTTCCTATACCTGATAGGTAGTAAACAGATGATAAGTTGTTATACTTTTTATTATCTAAACAACAAACTATTTCTAAAGCCTTTATCCAGTTTATTTTTGGGCATATGAAATTTTAAAATATCATGAAAACATTTATTTTCTTTGAACTATTAAAATATGATAAGACTAATTTGTAATTTGCAAAACTTTTTATGAAGATTTTTTTAAATAATGATGTATTTTACATAAGTAGACACAATTTGCATAAAACATGACATTTGATTTACTGTGAATTAAATTTACTATTTTTGATACAGTTATTTAAATTATTATTATTATTATTATATATATTATATATTATTATTATATATAATATAACGAATATTTTGAGTATAAATACATGTGATTTTAGATAATCACAATTTCAAGAGTTGTATTAGTAAGATTATACAACAAATAAAATATTACTGTACAATAAATTATTTATTATTGAAATTAAGGGGTTTATTATTTTTAATTGCTTCTTCAATATTTTTTGAAGAAAACGTTCCAAAACGCGACATTTCGTAACTTTTTCTGTGTGGCGCGTAATTATGGTTATCATAATAGCGCGTGTGATTATCACTTATTAGTCAAATGATTATCGATAGCTAAGCATCAATAAAAATAGGCATTTAATATGTTATGAGTTGTATAATCTATATAAGTTCAATATTCTAAATCTTGATAAAAGTTATTTAAACAATTATAGTTGATAGTTGATAATTTTGGAACCATTTGCGATTTTGGCGAATGTAAGATTACCCTACCCGTACAGAAACAACCATTTTCTGATGCGCTTTTCGATAATCAGGCGAGTGAAGGTAAATTGAAGATATTCCTATAAGAACTTGAAAACATTTTTTACCTTTATAAATTGGGATGTCCATAAGTAGCTCGGCCTCTGAAGAAGATAACATACGGTTATCGAAACGCGCATCAGAAAGTATTTGTAAGCGTTAGTGCAGCGGTAGTATAATCGTATATTCGTTATTAAACAACTAGTTTTTTACTAAAGTCTTTTTGCACTCTATTATATATAATGGATCCTTGATTGGCATACCACGCGTGTGGCGAGGATCGATTATTTCTGGCAAAAGACAATAAAAATAAAATTTTTCCAATTTTGGTAACATTTTGTTATCAAAATAAGATTTATCAATTGGAATGTTAATACAAATCACTTCTTTTAAAGTCCACACACAAAAATAACAAAATTTTTTACAAGCAATATTTAATTGCCCTTTAATTTGCTAAAAATTGTGATTTGTTTTTAGTCTATAACCTTCTTCTGCTATTTCAAGGTATGTTATAAATTTTTTGTCTATAGCTTCTCTGATAGTAAAATTTCTTGCTTTATATGGACATTTAATTTCAATCAGATATTGCGAATGTTGCTCTATTCCATCTGGAGAAGCTCCAAGAAATGGATACTTTTTATTTATAATAATTGTAAGATTATTATAAAATTACTAAATATGTTTATTTATTTATTTATTTATTTATTTATTTATTTATTTATTTATTTATTTATTTATTTATTTATTTATTTATTTATTTATTTATTTATTTATTTATTAATACGAAGAGCAATATCATCTGTAACTATTTTAAAGGTGTAAATTTTAAATTAACATTAATTACCATAATAAAAAAATAATTAAAAAATAACAAAAAACCCGCCTGCATGGATAGCTACAGCTAAAAATCAATTGCAAAGACTAAAATAAGACGAAAATTCAATGACTAGGTATTTAAAAAAAATCAATGAACTAGGAACTAAAAACGTAAATTGAAACAGTACCACACCTACGTACCTACGTATTGTACAAATAGAAATTTCAGCACGGTAGTCATTCAATTTTTTGCAACATTATAAACAGAATTGCAGTCGGAGGCATGAAAGTGTATGCTATGTTAAATTATTACCTTTTTGTGCATGCCTCCGACTGTAATTCTGTTTATAATGTTGCAAAAAAATGAATTACTACCGTGCTGATATTTCTATTGGTACAATACGTAGGTACGTAGGTGTGGTACTGTTTCAATTTATGTTTTTAGTTCTAAGTACCTAATCATTAATTTTTTTTAAATACCTAGTCATTGAATTTTCGTCTTGTTTTAGTCTTTTCAATTGATTTTTAGCTGTAGCTATCCATGCAGGCGGGTTTTTTGTTATTTTTTAATTATTTTTTTATTTATGTATTTTTAGTTTAGAGTGCTTATTCTAAACTTGCTAAAGAGTTTATGTGAACTCATTAATTTCTGAATGGTGTCGGATTTTTAAAATATTCTTAAACAATAATGCCAAAGAGTAAAATCGAGAAAAGCTTTTCACAGCGTTTTAATAATTTTACACCGGAGCTGTGATTCCAGATGTGAATTAACTATTATAATACTCAATTTCTTTTAATACTGCTTTTTTAAAGAAGATTGCGTAACCGCATTAATTCTCTGAATGAGTTTAAATGCGGTTGTTTAAGCAATGTTGTATTCATGAAACTGAACAACTTTCCCTAAGAAACATAGATCGAAATATGGAAAAAAAATTGATTTCCCTAGTAAATGAGAAATCAGCTGTAGCATTTTGTATGTCCAATTATTATTATGTTTTTTATTTTCATACCACGTGTTCTACTCATAAAACTAAACAACTTTCGCCAAGGAACTTAGATCGAAATACAAAAAAAAAAAATCCGATTTGCTTTGCAGAAAAAATATTCATTTCTTTTTTTATCGATCTATTTAATATTAAAACCAAAAGTTATATACATATTTAGAATTTGTGTTTAAAATTCTTCGTTTTGATACCCCACTCGATATGCTTGGTACAATTTATTTTTTTATTACCTCACAATGTGGCGTCAAACATCCGCCATTTTGATTTTTTTAAAGGTCACCTATCTAAGAACACTTGGGCTATTAAGACAAATCTAATGATACCTCAAATGTGAAAATCCGTTCTACAGCGGTTCTGGAGATACAAGGTAAGGAAGAATATTACATAGATACAAAGATACGCGCTGATAACATAACCCTCCGGCAGTCGGGTAAAAAGACTACAATCCTCAACGAGAAAACCAAAAGTTGATTTAAGCTCTTCTTTAGCCCTATTTTCATTATTTTTTCCCCAGTTCGTGGCTGTAGAATTAATTTTTCTATATAACATTGTTTTTACAATTGACGCACAACTTGTAGATGGTTTCATTTTACATATATGACCAAATAATGAGGCGGTTAAAATTTTTTTTCTATATTGGATCCACTCCGGTGAATTACTTTGCAGTCTAGTTCGTTTTTTAATGTCCTCATATTATTTTTCTGTTTCTGTTTCAGCCACTCCATCCAGCAGCAGAGCATCAACATCAACCAGTTTCTATTCGGAACAGTCACTCTTAAGCCCCCCTGACATTCATTCGGAAAAAAACGATTACTCCACAATTAGCGGTCGAGACGAGCTAATTAATTTGATTATTAAAATTAATAAAATAAAGTTACCTTAGAAATACACTTAGTTTCGCTTCCGTTCCGATGGGTCTTGTAGCGTTACATCCTTCTGCGTCAATTTCTTTTTTGATAATCTCATGCACTTCGATAAACTGGTCACGGTTTAGCCGAAAATAATTTTTAAATTGTTCGTCGTTAAATTCTTTGGTCATAGCAAATTCTCTGTGACTTTTTATTTTTTTTTAAATACAAACTTCTTGCTGCCTTTCTTTTGGTCTGTTGGGAGGTAAACAATACCAATTCGGATACGATTTTATCTTCCGAATCAGATTCAGAACTGAAGTCGATAAGTGCCGTAGCTATTTCCATTGTGGACCTTCAATCAACTGCGTTATATTGCAAGCACAAGCAAGTGTATAACTGCGATCGTATTTGCGAGGTTACCTCGTTAGCAGTTAACCTCCTCAAAATCTCGCCGTGACTCACACTGCGTCAACTTACCAAACTGCAAGTCATTTTGCGGCTAGCTTTATAAGCAACATTTTTTCATTAATTCAATGGCTAAGGTTTTACAGCGCTCCGAAGTAAGTACTATTTTTCAGTACTCTTAAATATACATATATTATACGTGTGTACTAATAATGTGTCATCAGTTTTTTACTTTTATTTTGTTATTATGATTTTTTTAATTATTAATTTTGCAATATTATTAATAAATAATTATTGACTCTTTTCCCCATCACCCACGAGGTAAAGCCTAGAGGCGCATTTTTTTACGTGGTATTGGAATTGGGAGTGTCTGATCTTGAGTCGGTGATCCAGACAAGGAGCCTGCAACGGGACGTTTCCTTAGTTCTTTAATATGAATATTTTCTTTACGATCCAATGGTTTATTTTTTACTAGGGTTTTTATTGAAATTTCGACACAGCTTCTGTCTAGAATTTCAGTGATCTTAAAAGGACCTAGAAAGCATTTGCTCATTTTATTTCGTTTTTTAGGGTTTTCTTTGTCTGATTTTAAATTCTTTTTGATATTAATTTGGTTAATTAACTTTGTTTTTTTGTCCTGAAGTTCTGCATGAAATTTTTTATAGACGTGATTTTTTCTGTCTGACTATTTACGTAGTCGGAATAAAACTCTTGAGTGGAAAATATTTCGTTTGGATTCCTAGAGTCGGTGTGCCCGAAAGTCAATTCGAATAGGTTGAAATTTGTTGAACTATGTATGGAATTATTGTATCGTATTATTGCGTAATCCATAAGGTCATTTTCATTAGGGTAGATTTCGGCTAAAAGTCGAAGGTGTTCGATTAGGGAAGAATGTATGCGTTTTACAACATAGTTTGACTCATGGTGACCTGAAGTTGTAAAATTAGTGATCAAACGATCTTACCTGAAGTGAAGTTCGATCATAATTATATGAAACGTCTAATTCAAAGATATCACTTTTACCATGTAGTACGCCTAGTCGTATCAATCGCGCACATGGTTTAAAGTATTTAAAGGAAAGTTTTGTTTTACCCTCGTATTCCTTACATATTCTCCATTTGTCATTTGTTTTAGAGGTCACCATAATCGCCCTTAGTGATACTGTTGTGAAGGATTTCAAGAAAAGAAAGACTGATTCAAATTTAAAATTAAGAAATCAATTTATTTCTATTTTAAACTTTTAGTCCAGGAAAGTTAGAAAAAATAGCGGAAATTTGGACATCCAGCAGATATCAAGATGCGGTTTTCGGCATTGTGTTCAGGAAGGTCCCAGGAAAAAAGTCTACAACGTCTGGTTTGGCGCAATTTTGAAAAATGCTTTCTGGGCCAGAAAATGCATTTTCTAATTGCATCATTCCTTGCGCCTTTATAGAAACGACTGGAAACTCGGAAAATTCTAATGCCAGAATCGAATTTGGCAGCCCCGAAAACCCCCGAGTAACGACATCCGAGCGATTTTTCTGAGTTTCCAGTCGTTCCTATAAAGGTGCAAGGAATCATGCAATTGGAAAATGCATTTTCCGGTCCAGAAGGCATTTTTCAAAAATGCGCGAAACAAGACGTTGTAAACTTTTTTTCTGGGACCTGAAACAGCATCTCGATATCTGCTGGATGTCCAAATTATCGTTATTCGGGCGATTTTGATCTAAATGCCCTGGACTATTTCTACAATGACAATTGATCTAACCAATTCGTAACTTAGTAACCATAAAAAAAAATAAAAATCTTCTACTGGGTTATCATATTCCGCAACATACTCCCACCTTTTGCAGTGTGAATTGCAAAACTAAAATTGCAATTGTTTTGTCTTCTTGACCACGCGTCACAAACGTGTAGTAACTGTATTTTCTTTTTTATCTTCACTTTCTTCTGATGAATGTGTATCGTGTACCTTCTGTCTTATTTCTTCTTTAAATGAAAGTTGTTTAAAATTTGTTTCTTCTTTTCCACTGTTTTCGATGTAACAGTCTTGTGTGAGTTAGTCTTTACTTTTAGAAATGAATTCTGATGTTTCTTCTTCAGTCGAAATCTCTAAGGGGTAAATTCTTTGTACTGGATGAACTATTTCCCCAGCTTTCACGAATCAAACGCTATTTACCCGTACTGTATCCTGAGGCGGCAACTCCTGCAACTATTTATGCACGAGCATTTGAAGCATGTTACAAAAATGAACAACAAAAAAATGATGTAATTGAAACATTTTTTACGCAAAATGAATTGAATGTAAAAGCAGTGGAACGGAAATGTTGCGTAAAGAAGCGGTGGATCACATGTCTTAGGAGTACATGCGTCGAGGCAAACTAATCAAATGGACGGCGAAATTGGAAGGGAAAATTTAAACGGCAAAGAGCAATTACTCGATAATGGATGCGAGAAAACTTCATCTCGTTCAATTCAACATGTCGCGACGTATACACAATTCTTTTTGCAACATTTCGATGAGAAACAACAATGCTACGAACGAAGAAATTTACAAAGACTGAAATTTGATAAATTTGTGTGTACGCAAAAACTCGAACATGAACTTGTAAAAAAATATTTGGCCAAAGACAATGGAAAAACTTTAGTTTTATATGGTGCGGGATATTCTTTTATGAACACTTGCTTGTTTCGAGGACATCTTAAATTTAGTCATAATAAATTGTTGAAATGTATGCGAAAGCATAATTGTAAAAAAAATCTAACATGTTTGGATGTAGACGAGGCATATACGACCAAGACATGCGCCTATTGTCGACGTACAGGACATGTCAAAGAGAATGTTTTAGTGGGTAATCGCGATGGTCACCGTTATGTATTTTGCAGTAAATGTCATAAAGGTTATCATCGCGATAAAAATGGCGTCCAAAACATTCTCGTTAAATTTATTCAAGCAAACTTTGTTAATCTTGTTTCGTGGATTGACAATGATTCTACGTCACTTAAGGCGAAAATCGTATCTCTTGATCGGTATATGCCGGTCTGAAAGGGATAATGGAAAAACGGGATCTATTTGTACCACTAGGCGCACGAAATACATGGATGAAACAAGTATGTCCCGATAGACTCCAAAGGGTTAAGCCGCGCTGGACCATCCTACCATTTTGTTGCTAACAAAACTTTGCTGCTACATTCTCTAGAAGGTAAATCTGCTGGATTCATATTAGCTGGCACATAATTCCACTTGTCAACATGTGTATATGAACGAATTTCTGGTACTTTATTTTCTATAAAAGTATTTCAATTGGACTTTGTTTTTATCCAGGTCAGTACTACTTTTGAGTCACTCCCAAAAATATGCGGGTATTTTACTAAAGTAGTTTACTTTTTTTACTTCCCGGTACAATCTACACCTTAGTAGAGCACCGAGTAATTCCAGTCTGGGCAAAGTAATTCGTATTAACGGGCTAATTCTCGTTTTGGCTAGAACTAAAGGTGTATGAACTGTATCCTTTTCTTTAATTCGTAGAAAAATACACGTTGAATATGCAGTTTTACTAGCATCGCTAAATATATGCAATGAAGTGTTACAATTATTAATATTCGCTTCCTTGCAAAACGATCGTAAAATGTTACAATATTGAAGTAGATTAACTTGATCAAGCCATACTCTTAATTTCTGTGAAATGTCTTTTGGTAACTCCGTATCCTATCCTAGCTTTAGATTCCAGGTTTTTTGTAACAATAATTTCGAGGCTATACCGAATGGACAAGTAAATCCGATTGGGTCGAACACACGCTGCGCTACTGAAAGTAGTCGTCTTTTTGTTACAGGTGTTTCTTTTAAAGTACTAACGCTTTAAAGGTCAAACTTTGTAGAGTTATACACCCATCCTCTTAGGTTAAACGATGCCATTGACATTACTTCCTGTGACTCTGTAATAAACGTTTTTAATTCATTTATATTATTTACACTGGTATTACAATTATCTACATAAAATGAACTTTTTAATTTATTTGCAGTAGTTTTATAATTTTCTGTCACCTTATCTAAATGGTCACCTATGGTCGCAGCTAACAAAAGTGGACTGGAAGATACACTAAATACAACTCGCGTGTGTTTGTATATTTTTAGATTTTTAATGTAGTATCTTGCCACCATAAAAATCGTAAAAAAATTCTATATTCTGGTGCTACACTTATCTGTAGGAATGCCTTTTTTATATCTGAAATAACTCCAATCAAACCTAGTCTAAATTTTATTAAAATTGAAGGAATTAATTCAATTAAATTTGGTCCCTTTTCCAAACAGTCATTTAAAGAATAACCATTTTTATCCTTTGCCAAAGCATTAAATACTGTTCTTATTTTAGTGGTACAACTCTCCTCTTTTATTTCTGCATGATGCGGCAAGTAATACCCTATATCTAACATATCTTGTTCTTTAACTTCTTTAATAATACCATCCTTTAACCATTTCCCTAAAATATTTTTATAGGCTTCGAAATTTCCCGTCTTATTTAATGTTTTCGTTGTTGAGTTTAACCTACTAATAGCCATTTCTTTATTATTTAATAATTTTGGGCAACCTTCGATCCATGGCAAATTTACCTCATATCTACTTTTTTTTAACTTAATAGAATCGTTAAAATATTCAAGTGTCTCAGCTTGTATTGCATCTCGACTTTTTACTAAAACGGGATCTCTAATACCTAGTACATCTAACGTCCATAAATCGGAAATAGAATTTGAAAAACAAGAAATAGTTTGTAAATTACTGTTCACCTGACACGGTCCATTTATTGTCCATCCAAAATAAGTTTCAATTGCTACCAAACCATTTTCTAATTTACCCGTAAATATTGGTAATGGGACGACTCGTTGTCGCCGATTTGCTGTTGCCGATTGGCCGTGGCCAATTGGCCTAAGGGACAACTTGCCACGTACTTTCAATGTAATAAAAGAATAAATAAAAAAAAATTGAAAAATTATTCTAGTTCTTCGAATAGAAGTTCAACTCCAGATAAGATCGGTAAGTGGATTCTCTACTGGCAAATTAGTGCCCAGCTCAGCCGTAGAGGGTAAGTGCAAAAAAAAGAGTGAGTCGCGTCACCGATTTAAACGGTTAAAATCGGAAACACCTGTTGGTCCAGGCACTGACCTATCTCACTGGAGATAATTTAATATCTTAGAAACTTAATCAAGATTAATTGAGTTGCAAGTAGGGTAGCGTTAAAGTGAGCTAATAAAACGAAAAATATCAAAACTAGACCCTCCTTTAATAAATACAGAAAAAAAATAATGATATGGGTTTATACGTCTGCTAACCCTAGCGCCTTAACAATGGTTACCTAGTCAAATAGTACCCCTTAATGTGTGATCACACGCTCTATTTAAACTAATAGTTTACAAATTATAAACACCGCAATAAAATATACAATATTACAATCAGAGAAATAGAATAGAATGGAATAGAATAGTATATTTATCATTTTTGATTTACATAGTAAATATAATGAATTTCATAAGTAAAAAATAATATAATAACTTCACTTTACGTCTAAACAAACTGAATTAAAGCAATAAACTAAACTAAGGTTTAACATAAAATTGTTTAGCAATAGCGCAAAGGAGCTGAAAGAATAGTCTAGTTTCTTAAAATAATACCACACATATAATACACAATAAAAAACACATGTAAAACCAAGATATAAAATTTAAAATTGCAACTATATGGCGTTATTAATTGTGATAAGAATATAACATTATAACTCACCTAATGTAATAGGGTTTTTTCTCTAGAATTGCGACACCCCGGTCTGGTAAGAGTGTGTAATAACGTGAGCGTTGCTAACTGTACTGATAGGTGATTCTGTCACTGCCACACTAGGCTGCGATTGGCCGGTCATGAACGGTAGCAAATTAGCTAAACATCTCGCTGACTGTACCGTAATCTTATCTACATTTCGCCGGAAATAGAAAAGAAAGAGAAAACCATAAGAATCGGACAGGTAGAATGAATAAAAGACGGGTTACTTACCAACAGAAGATCTCATAAAAATCCCTCACACGAGGATCATTCGAATCAACTACTCAAATATCATTAGAATCTAATTCCAACAACGATTCGAATGGATAATAAGGTTTAGTTTTAAAAATCAAAAATCAATTGATACAGATGCACTGTGATCTAAAACTTAACCCGAAAATCTTCTGGTAACACTCTAACAATGACTTCAGTCAACGGTCAAAAGCAAAATGGCCTGCTTGTCGGTTCTCAACAACGAAATGACACTTACCGGAAAAAGGAGTCTGACTTTACTTCCCTCAAACTTAAGCTAACCGACCGGGTCGCTGGCTAGCGGCCTTCACCAAGTTGGATGCGCATGTAATGAATTACCTGACTGTAGAATAAAATAAATAAAATAAATAAATAAATACATTTATTTTCCAGAGATGTACAGATACATATAGGATTCGTCAGTACAGTGTGCTCTATAGAGCAAAGAATTCCTCTAAAGGGTATACATTATTGTCATACAAAAATGTCTTTAAACTAGCCTTAAAACTATACAAATTATTAATATATGATATTGAGCTAGGAATTTTATTAAAAATTTTTAAGCCCAAATAGTGCGGTGATCTGTATGAAACAGCATAACGGCATTGAGGTACGTGAGTATCCCTGGCTTGTCTTGTATTAAAGTGATGTATATCACCATTTAATCTAAATTTACTTTTATTTAAAAAAACATAAACACACATTTCAAAAATGAAAATACTGACAAGTGTTAAAATTTTTGCTTCCTTAAAATATAGTCTACAGGAAACTTGTCCTGGAATACCCATGATAACTCGTAAAATACGTTTTTGTACAATAAATACATCAGGTGCTTGAGTTGAAATACCCCACAGACAGACTCCATATCTTAGCCTTGAGCCGACTTGAGCATGGTAAAGAACCAACAACTGTTCAACTGACAGAATGTTTTTAAGATTTATGAATAAAAAGCAAATAGAATTTAGTTTGGATATCAGGAAGTAACAGTGCTCTTTCCAATTTAAGCATTCATCAATTTAACAGTCCCAGGAATTTAACGGACTTAACTGACTTTATAACGGTATTACCAAAGCCAAGACTTGGAGGAGTGCATTGCTTTTGGTAATTGTGGAATCTAACTACATTGGTTTTCGTTGCATTCAACAGTAAAGAGTGTGCGTAGCTCCAGTCTGCTAAGCATTCTACAACTAACGAGCATTTATCTTGTAAATCACTATCGGATCTATCTGACACTAATATATTGGTGTCATCGGCATAACCGACAACAGTGGCACTACCCTGGCGGTAGAAATGGCCATGTTCATCTTCTTTTTCTGCATGCTTGTTATTTTTATTACAATTAACAGTAGTACTGGCACCTGGATCTGCTACAGCAGGTATCCGATTGCTTATTGTTCCTATGGTGTTCGTGTATAGTAAGAACAATACAGGCACAAGTACAGAGCTTTGGGGGACACCCATTATTACAAACTGATCATCTGAATTAACTGTATTTGAGGATTGATTTATACAAGATTTAATAGCCACCCGTTGTTGTCGAGATCCGAGAAAGCTCTTGACCCAACTCAAAACAACTCCACGAATCCCATATGAATACAGTTTTTCTAGGAGCAACTCATGTTGAACGCAGTCAAATGCTTTGCTGTAATCGCAAAAAATACCTACAGGACTCTCACCTGATTCAATTAGCTCGATTAATTTATCGTAAAACGATAAAACTGCAGTTAAAGTTGATTTACCTGGTATGAAGCCATGTTGGTCATTATAAAAAATATTGTGACACAATGCAAAACTCATAAGCCTATTTAAATAGGCATATTCAAATACTTTAGAAAAACAAGATGTAACAGTAATGGGTCGATAGTTTTCAATGAATAGGGGATTATTCTTCTTAAAGATCGGAATTACTTTTTCTAGCTTTAATTCAGATGGAAAGCTACCCGTTGAAAAAGAAAGATTTACGAGGTAAGTAAGAGGCGATATGATATACTGCAGAACCTTTTTAAGAATAAAACTGGGGATTTCGTCAGGCCCAGCAGATGTTTTGTTTTTTAATTTGTGGGTAAGCAGTTGTTGAAGCTCCATTTCCGTGAATGGTTTCAGAAACAATGAACTCTGCACACTGTTTCTTTTATTATCGTGTATCTGACTACGATTCTGATTTTTGAGATTTTCTAATAATAATTTAGGTTCTTTTATGAAGTAATGATTGAAAGTATTGGATATTTCTAATGGATCATCTATCATTTTATTATTGGATATTGGATATTAATGTTAGCTTTTAAACAATCTGTATTTTTAGTCAAGTCAGATATTATTTTCAACAACAGACAACAACATACTAAGTTTTACAAACAGAAGGAGCAACTGTCAAACAGCTGTTTACAATTTAGGTGATACTATTTAAAATAATATATAATGACAACAATTGAGAACAGAACATGATAATAGATAGTGATTGACTATGAACGATAAAAATCAACTTATTCTTAATTCCAAATGCTTCTGTCTAACCCGAATTATGATGCTATACTTACAGTAAGTAGTGACTAATGTTTACTTTTAAAACAATTATTCCTAGCGCGGATTTAGCCCGTGACAAACTGGCCGCCGATATTGATGTTTTTTCAACAACCCCTAAAAGTGATAGGTAGTATGTTGTTACTTTTTCTAAATTAAAAGTACTGTTAAAAGATAAGGTTTTGATTTTCTTAAATAGATAGGTACCAATATAAGAGGTAATTAAAAAATAAATTAATTAATAACACTTTCTTGTGATTTAGCCGTAATGGTATAGTATATTGTGTATCTAGTAGGAAAAGCGATAAATTCCCTGACGACAATGTAAATATTGAAGTCCGGGAACGTGCTTTTACTACGAGATACACCTACTATTTTTTCTAAAATCGCATTAAATATAAATATAGATATATAAATATAAATATATACAAATTAAAAAAGTTTTATATATGCATAACTGTTTTTGAATATAATCTTATTTTCTATGAAACTGTTTTGTTGACATTGTTTATCATTGATTATTAGTGTAACAGAACTGTCAGTTCGGTTAGTTACATATTGCTTAAAATATTTTAAATTATATTTAAAATGGACAATGACGATGATGTCCAGAGGTGCAAAACGCTTCAAGAGTTCCTAAACACCGCTAATAATGTGGTTTTAAATTTATTGCCAAATAAATCCAAGGCAAAATATAAATTTGCTTATAAACGTTTTAGTGATCATTCCCGTACAGCACGGAAAAAATATTTCCGTACAGTAAGGAGTACGGAAAAGTTCGCTGCCCAGCAACGGACTAAAATACGAGAATAGTGTATTTTGCGGCTCGAATTTGATCATAGAAACTAGACGTTTCCAAGCGATTTCAGAAAAAATCTCATTTTGTCGGACAAAGCCAGAAAATAAAAATGAGTCCGGTAAAAGCTTTAACCGGACTATCACAATAATTTTCTGGCCCGGTCCGACAAAATAAGAAATAAATAAATAACAATTTATTGCTTAACCAAACTTTCCTACATTTTACATTGTCTGTCAAGACGAAAAATAAGATTAAATCAGACAACATCTTGTTTTGAAAACTTGGCTAAATATAGAATAGTTTCTAATTTTTTTCTATTTTCATTAAAAATCCTAAGAGTATGGACACAACGGGACCATCGACCCTAGACCATAGCATTATACCCACGACCTTTGCTCTGACCCTTGCTTCGACCCACGCGCACTTTTGCGCCAGTTAAAGCGTGAACGATCGTCTATAAACATGGATTTTTCGACATCCTCTTCTTCGGACGAGGAAGATATTATTTTAAATTCTAAGTGCTAAGACGTGGTACCTACATAAAGGATCTCAAAAGACGAAAGTGCATCCTTTAAACAAAAAACGTATGTTGTATGGAGAATTTCATCATCTATATAAAGATTTAAGAAGAGATCCTTTTTTTTTGATTACATGAGAATAAAAAAAGAAAATTTTGATTATATTTTAAAAGAGTACACTGGTCGAGGGTCAAAATTACTAAGCTCAGTTTTGAACCTGGCACCAAGTATCAGACCTTAGCTCCAACCTATGCGCGGAGTGATGGTCGGTGCTCCAATGTAACCACATAGATCTAATATTATTACTCACTAATTGGCTTTAACCACTCTAATGCCTTGTGCGAGCTTCTTTTTGTACCTGATGTGGCTATTCTCCTTCTTTGATGCCTCACAGTAAGTTTGAGCTTTTTTCTTACTTTTCTTTCTAATTAAAAAATAATTTTTCTTGCAGCTCCTTCGTTTACTGTTTTTAATATTAATTTTAATTTCCCTTTCATTCTCTTCTTCAAAGAGCTTGGAAGTTTTAACTTGTATATGTTTAATGTTGTTTTTTCGACCACCCTATGGTAGTTCCCATGGAATGGTTAATTTTGGATGACTGTACAGTCTACTTTTCATTTTCTCCCCTGTGGTATTGATTTACCTTGACGTAAGTTTACAATTTGTTTATTTTAGTAAATTGTATCAATTTTTTAATTAGTTTTAGCTCTGATGATGGCCGGTGTTTAGGCCGAAAGCGCTCAGCTAACAATTTATAATTATTTGCAATACGCGCTTCGTAAAGAAAAATACTTGTTTTCCTGTTCCTCTTAATATTATGTGTTTATTTTTTTTGGTGAGCGGAGCCAAGGTGCGATGCTGTGGTCGGAGCGATAGTCGGCGCTCCGTTGTGGCCGCACACTAAGCCTATTGTTTAAATATGTTAATAATTAAAATTAAAATTGGAAAACATATATCGGCGGCCAGTTGTCCCTACGGCGAGTTATCCCTACGTCTAGTTGTCCCTACGGTCAATCGGCAACGGCCAATCGGCGACGGCGAATTGTCCTAGACCCGTTAATAATTGCCCATACATATCTGCGCCTATCAGTAAACCTATTTCTTTTGTTTCGATATTAAAGTCAAAAATAAAAATATTTTTTGATTTAAGTTCGTCAAGAATTGTATTAGTATCTAAAACTGGGACATTGCTACCTATTTTACTTTGTTCTAAAGCAAATATTCGACACTGAAATGAGTCATTTAAATTCTGTACTTTTATTTCCTAAAGACCATGACTTTTTGGTTTTGATTGAAATCCTCAAAACTCATTTTGATAACATTGTTAAAATTAATCAGAAAAAAGTGTAAAATTTGTCAAAATCCAATTAGAAAAGTGTCAAAGATGTCAAAATTCGATCAGAAAAGTTTGAAATGTGTCAAAATTTGATCAGAACAGTGTAAACATTGTGAAAATTTAATCAGAAAAGTTTCAAATGTTCTAAAATCCGATCGGAAAAGTGTAAAAGATGTCAAAATTTGATCAGAAGAGTGTAAAAAATGTCATAATTTGATCAGAAAAGTGAAAAAAATTAAAATTTGATTAAAATCCGACCAAAAAAGTGTAAAATATGTCAAAATTCGTTCAGAAAAGTTAAAAAATGTCAAAATTTGATCAGAAAAGTGTCAAAGATGTCAAAATTTGATCAGAAGAGTTTGGAATGTGTCAAAATTTGATCAGAAAAGTGCAAAAAATTAAAATTTAATCAAAATCCAAACAAAAAAGTGTAAAATATGTCAAAATTTGTTCAGAAAAGTTAAAAAGATGTCAAAATTTGATAAGAAAAGTGTAAAAATGTCAAAATTTGATCAGAAAAGTTTGAAATGTGTCAAAATGTGATCAGAAACGTGTCAAATGTGTCAAAATCCGATCAGAAAAGTGTTAAAGATGGCAAAATCCGATTAAAAAAGTTTGGAATGTGTCAAAATTCAATAAAAAAAGTCAAAAGATGTCAAAATTTTATAAGAAAAGTGTGAAAAATGTCAAAATCCGATTAAAAAAGTGTAGACTGTGTATAAAATTCGATCAGAAAAGTCAATAGATGTCAAAATTTGTTCAGAAAAGTGTAATAGATGTCAAAATCCGTTTAGAAAAGTGTGAAAACTTCGTAGACTCCAACACTTCAGCTTTATAGAAAAATGATCCCCCAACATTTCCAAATTATTACCTTGTATTACCGGAAAATCTGAATCTGAATCACTTAATCACAATTGAATCCCCATCAAATTTTAAACCTTTTTTAGCTTCTTCTAGTTGGATTACATCATCCATATCATTATAATTTTTCCCTAAAAACTATAATTTATTAACGTACAAAAAGTTATAGGCTATCAAAAGATAGTTAATTTTCTCTCGTTTCTTATTTTATTTAAATTATTTTTCTCAGTAACGTCTTGTATATATCAAACCCATGAGTTTAAGTCCACATTTAGCAGGCTTTTTTGACATAAACATTTTGAATTTACATCGGACGCGAAAAGCAACTAGCGTATCATCAACACAAGCATTGGCCCCACTATTGTACACAGACTTACAATTTAAGATAAAGACATTAAAAATTTTAGAGATAGCTGCTACTGGATTATTTTTTCCGCTTATCTATCATTTTTGCATCATGAAATCTTATACAAGTCAGAATAATGACAAATCAATTTGCGTTCATTACCGCACGAAAGATCCCCTTACCAAATCCATCTGTGGCAAAAATATATCGTATATCCTCATGATTGCATTTCATAATGAAAGATAGAATTAATAGTCCAAGAAAGGCTCGAAGTTCTATTTAGTCTAAATCGCGAATCTCGTTTATTTTCATGATTTTTATATTTTTCGCTTATTTTTTTAAGACGAGAATTAGATGAAAGAAGTATCACGTAAGGTAGAAAGCTTTGGGGATGATACAGCAATTTTTTACGAATGTAATAATTAGGTCTCCTTAAAATCTACTGTGGAATCTGATTTAATAATTATCAAAAACTTTTTTGACAATAAGGCTTTAACCATAAATTTTACTAAAACCAATTAGGGGAAGGTGGGTCACATTGGAACGTCAGACACAGTGGAACAAGGCCAATAAATTGTTTAAAATCAAGTTGATCGCGCCCTCTATTATACAATAGACGTAGTAGGGGAAGATACATGTATTAACCAAACTGTAATAATATAGTAGGTTGCTGTTTTGAAATATTCGGAATTATCCATTTTTGACACATGAATGGTGAAATCTGTAATATGGTTGCATGTTTGTTTGTGAGGAAAGATGATTATATTTTGCAATACTTTTTAGAGCACAATTAGCCTAATATTAAAGGTATGTAATACATAGAAAATATAGATTCAATCAGCAAGTTAACATATGAAAAATTTGTTTTAGTTTTATTATTTCTCTGTGGGCACAGTGGAACACCTGTTTGTGGGGTACAGTGGAACACTATAAAATGCCCAGAAACAGGGTTAGGAAAACACAAATCGGTTCTTTCTCAGAAGAATCGATGAGAGAAGCTGTTAGATTGGTCATTGAGGAGAAGCAGCGCTATCGAGCAGCTGCTGAGAGGACAGGTGTTAAATGCACAACACTGACAAGGTTGGTTGGTATTGAAATTCTACCTATTGACTTTTTCTAAGCAAAACATTTTTTAGATATGTGACTAAGTTCAAGGAAGCTCCAGAGGGTGACATAAAAATGTGCCCCAATTATGCGTGCCGGAAAGTTTTCTCGGAAGAACAAGAACACATATTAAAGGAAAACATTCTTCGCTGTTCAAAAATTAATTATGGGCTAACAACTGTTGACTGTCGAAGATTAGCATATGATTTAGCAGCAATAAATAATATTTCAATGCCTGCAAAATGAAAAGATAATCAGTTAGCGGGTAAGGAATGGCTATTTAGTTTTTTGAAAAGAAATAATAGTTTGAGCATTCGTAAACCAGAATCATGTAGCCCATCAAGAGCCACCTCATTTAATAAACATAATGTGTCTATGTTTTTTGACAAATTGAAAGAGGTCTTACGTAGACACGAAGCATTTGCTGATGGGTCTCGAATTTGGAATTTAGACGAGACAGGGGTAACCACTGTCCAAAAACCAAAAAAACATTTTAGCTGGTAAAGGAGTTAAACAGGTTACTAAAGCCACAAGTGCTGAAAGGGGACAACTAGTGACAACGTGTTGCTTTATTAATGCTTTGGGAGTATCCATACCTCCAGTTATGATATTCCCTCGCAAGAATTTTAAGGAATACATGCTGCAGGATTGTTTTCCTGGAACATTAGGTTTAGCTTCGCCTTCGGGGTGGATGAACACAGAATTGTTTGCAAAAACTATGTCCCATTTTATAAAATTTACCAATAGCTCACATGAAAATCCTTCACTCGTTTTAATGGATAACCACGAAAACCACCTATCAGTTTTTACTTTGGATCTGGCAAAAGACAACGGCATAACTATTCTCACATTACCACCTCATTGTAGCCATAGGCTACAGCCACTCGACGTGTCCGTTTATTTTTCATTTAAAGCGCACTACAATTCTGCAGTTGATAGCTGGATGTTGCGTAATCCTGGAAAAGTGTTCAGCATTTATCAAGTGGCTTCCTGCGTAAATATTGCTCACCAGCGTGCTTTGACACCATCTAATATCATATCCGGATTTAAA
Source organism: Altica lythri (assembly GCA_964028335.1). Classification (NCBI taxonomy): domain Eukaryota; kingdom Metazoa; phylum Arthropoda; class Insecta; order Coleoptera; family Chrysomelidae; genus Altica; species Altica lythri. The sequence goes on from OZ034806.1 coordinate 15,586,220, forward strand.
AATACTGGGATATTCCCATTTGATCGACACATTTTCACCGATGATCAATTTTTGAGTAGTTCTGTAACTGATCGGCCCATGCATAAAGATACAAATTTTCCCGGTGAACCAAAAACATCAAACGCCTCAATAAATAATCCAAGTAGTGTAGTAGTTAACGCAGTCGTTTTAGAAACACCTTCAACTTCTAACTCGTGTTTGAAAGAATTTGTCTCTCCAGAAGTTATACGGGCATATCCTAAAGCAGGGACTAGAAAATTAAAAAACACAGGTAGGAAAAAGGGAAGGTCAATCGTAGCTACAGACACCCCCGAAAAATTCGAGATAGAAAAGAAAGAGCAAGAAAAAAAGCATGTAAAAGCAAACAAAAATGTGAAAAGAAAGGTGGTGACGAAGTCTTCTTCCGAAAGTGAACAGGATGATTATTTCGCTCCATAAAGCTCTTCTTCTAAAGCTGTCGATGAGCCAACTACTATTACCGGATTTGAAGAACTTGAAAGACCAGCAAATATTAATGACTATGTTTTAGTAGCATTTCCAACTAAAGCATCGATAACCTATTATGTCGGAAAGGTAACAAAAGGGAGAGATTGTGATTTCGATTATGAAATTAGCTTCTATAGAAATAAAAAAGGAAAATTTGTTAAACCACATGTTCCAGATGTAGCAACAGTATCAGAACATAACATTAAGAAAATCTTACCAGAACCAATAGTGTGTGGCCAAACTAAGCGACAAAACAGTCATTTAATATTTCAAGTTGATTTTGGAAGCTTAAATGTAAAATAAAAATTAAAAAATTGTTAAAATAAATTAAAAATAAAAATTTATTTTCTGTCTTTAAGTTTATTTTCCTAATAAATGATGTTTGTCATAATTTAAAACTTTTGCATTCTGATCCAGTAGTGTTCCACTGTTACCCACAACTAATGTTCCACTGTAACCCAACGTATGTTCCACTGTGACCAACGGTGGGTTACAGTGGAACATTATGCAAAGTCCCATGTTTAATTTTTTTTTGAAACTTGGTAATTTTTTTTCGGATTCAGATTACAAAAATAAGAACATAAAGGATTACTTTACCGATTTATGTATTAAGAAACAACAAAAAAATTATCTTCACAAGTTACAAAAGGTTAAGCAATTTTCGTTCCACTGTGACCCACTCTCTCCTACCTACCTGTCAGATGTAACGTTACTGGTCTCCCTAGTTTTAACAATCTTGATATATATTTTAATGGAAATCTACACCAACTTTGCTCAGCATCTGCTGTCAAATACCTTGGAGTTTACCTGGACAATCACCTAAAATGGGAAAAACATATTTAATATGTAGTTAAAAAACTTGAAGCTATATTACATACCTTCAGATATCTAAAAAATAACTTAATGATAACATATTTTAAATCACTGTATTGTAACATAGTAGAAACTCAGATAAATTACGGAATTGTAGCCTGGAGTAGTGCTTTAAAGAGTCACTTACATATTTTGGAAGTGACACAAAAAATATTCTTAAAAGTAATATTGTCAAAACCCCTACTATAGTCCACTGAATTACTATACGGTGAAAGCCAAATTATGGATATTCGTACGCTTTTTTTGTTTATGTCAATTTTATCATAGGAATACAGATAAATTAGATCTACATTATTCTTATTTAAATAGAAATCGAGAGCATTAAAACGTACCCTTCGGCTTCGTCACAACGTTTTTATTCATTTACGGGACCTAAGATCTACAATATAATTTACCTCAATCATTACAACGGGCTGCTTCAAATGCATTGTTCAATAGAGGATTAAAAGCATTTATTATGGATAGTCTCCAATTATTTATTACGGAAATCGGTAACTAATTAAAACTAATAAAAAATGAAAATTTTCTTAATATAAACCTTTTAAACAAAAATTTTTCCATTGCGCATATACTAGTTGAAAATAACTCTTTTTTTTGGGCGATTTAATTTCTTTTTACAGGGCTAATAGCCTAACATTTCCTCAACATAACTGTAAATTTTGCTAGCAAAAATAACGTACAGGATCGGATATAAAAGTTTATGTAACGGTGCATTTGAGTTCGTTGCAAATGAAAACTGTCTTAGTTAACATTAAACTGATATGCTTTTGGGTAGGTTAACTATCCAGAAGACTACAGTAAAAATTGAGTTTTTTAAAATTACAGGATTCGCAAAATATATTTGGTCCCATATTTTGTTGTGGATTCTCGTGGATCATTATTATTTTCAAATTAAAATTTTCCAAAAGAAAAGTTTTCAACCGCTCTGATTTTTTATCAGCGACGTTAATGTCGAAATCGCCAGCCAAGATAAGTGGAAATTTATTACAATTTGTACCAAGTATTTTCGACCCTTCTTCAGTGTACTCCAGTAAAGTTCGATGAATACAATGCTGTACTTAGTCCAACTTTGGATTCGGAGAAATGTAAATTGCTACCATGACTATTTGTATTTTATTTCTATCTCCAACAAATGAGCGCCTAACATTAACATTAACACCAAAAATCAAATGTATGTATAGAGTAATCACTTATTTTTCTTCAATATTTTTTCAACACTTTCTTCATTAATAAATGCACTTTGTTTATTCATATTTAAAACACTTTACACCAATTTGGCAACACGGCATTAAAGTTGAATAAAAGTGTTTAATTTTTCACCTACAATTTACCTGTTATACGCGAGTTGTAGTGAGGAATAAATCAGAATAAAGTGCAGAAGTAAATAGGTATAAGAACATATATTTAAATGTTAAACAATATTTTCGAAAAATGGATCTAATTAGTTAACAAAAAAAAACAGTAACAGTAACAAATTTATCAATATCAAGCAAAAATAAGAATACTTATTATTATTGAGGAAACCTCTATCGAAACTATTTGCGCTGTTATCAAACTGGGAAAAATATCAATAAGCTGGTATTGATAAAAAATAATAAGACTAGAGAACGTCTGAAAAGTGAATTCATTCAAAAACAACGATATAGGTGTTGTAAAAAGAGATATTCTAGCAGCACTGTGTGCATAAACTGTGAAAATATATTCCACATCTCTTGTGCAATGCGAGATTGGGCTAAAAAGCTTATTTTTATAGACAATACTCGCGTAAAATGTTGTGATATTGATAGTGAGGTTAATTCCGACAAAGAAGCCATGGACGTAGAGATCACCTATCTGAAAAGTTTAGTCAGGGAGTTAGAAAGCAAAAACTAACTTTTGCAATATCATATTGTTTTGTTTAAGGAAAAATACACGCCAGTATCAAAAAAAGCAATGGTAAGCGAAGAAATCCCGCCAAAACAAGCCTAGTAAGTAAGTAAGTAATTCTTTATTTAAAAATAGGAAACCCTAATATAAGCATAAAAAAAATCAATTAATAAAATACAGTAAAAAAGTAGTAGTTGTCCATAAATTAATAGTAAAACAATACAAGTCACCACACTAGCACTTGCTATGTTTTAATAGTTTCTAACAGCTTATGTTTAAAACTATTTATTGACTGACAATTTTTAATATAAGTAGTTTATTATATTGATCAAAGCCTTTAAAGAAAAGAAAAGTCATGGTAGATTTTCTATTAGTTTTGGGAATATAAATATTTGTGTTGTTTCTTGTAGGATAGCTGTGGATGTCCAAGTTGTATGTGATGAATTCTTTAAAATAGGAGGGAGCAGCATTGTTAATTATTTTATAAAGAAAAATCATCGCTAAATAGTACACTCTTTGATCAATAGAAAGCCATTGCAAAGAATTTAGCATAAATGATATAGGTGTAAGTCTGTTGCATTTTAATATGACTCTCATACCTCTGTTTTGCAGCTTTTGCAGTTGAGCTTTTTGATTTAGATTAAATAAATAAACCATTGATGAGCAATAGTCAAAATGTGGTTGTATAATTGATTGATACACTAAAATCTTGGTTTGCATTGATAAGTTCTTAGATACTCTAGAAAAGAAGTATAACTTTTTTGATATTTTCTTAACCATATAATCACAATGCTCATTAAACAAAAGTAAGTTGTCTATCTGAAAACCCAAATATTTTATTGATGTTATAATTTCAATTTTTTCGTTATTTATTTTAATATTTAATGAGTCTAAAATTAAGTTATTGTATTTGTATTTTGTTGTTAATATCATTGCTTTTGTTTTTGAAATATTTAACTTTAATTTATTTAGGTTTAAGTATTTACTAATAATATCAAGTATGGAGTTTATTTTCTGAATTGCTACGTCTAAATCAGAATCAAAGCAAGCTATGAGCGTGTCATCAGCAAAAATATTAATAAAATCACAGTTCACAAATAAATTAATATCATTTAAATATAAAATAAAGAGTAAGGGTCCTAAAACACTTCCTTGAGGTACACCCATATTATTTATCATCTCACTTGAAACAGTTTCATGAACCTTGACTTTTTGTCTTCTCTCTGACAAGTAATCTGACAACCACCCAAAGACTTTACCATTTATCCCATAACCCTTTACTTTATTTAAAAGTCTCTTCCTGTCGATCGTTTCGAAAGCTCTTTTTAAATCCAAGAAAGCCGCAACAACATATTTGTTTTGATCGATGGCTTTTTTGAATTTACATAGTGTAAGTTGTAGGGCTGACTCGCAGGAGTGCTTTTTACAAAAACCCGATTGATTCTCCATTAATATATTATTAGTTTCAACATGTTCAAGAATTTGTTCATAAACAATAGTTTCAAGCACCTTCTCAATGGGAGGTAACATATTTATAGGACGAAATTCATTTGCTTTCATTGTTCCAGTAACTTTCGGTATTGGTACTATAGTACTTATTTTTAAATCACTAGGAATTTTCGCACTTTCTAATGATGTATTAATAAGATTTAAAATGACATGACCACATGTTTTAAATATTTGCTTTAACATTTTAGAGTTAAGAATTTCATATAAATTATTTTTATTATCTAATACCCTTATAATTTCTCGCAATTTACTCATCGATACTGTCTTAAAACTGGAAAAATTCCTATAAACATTATAATTACAAAACGATAAACTATTATTCTCTTCAATACTGTCTGCTAAATGTTGAGTGCTAGTTATATAATATTCATTAAAGTTATTAACAATATCAATCATATTATGAACTAGTTTAGATTCTTGATTAAAACTAAATTCAACACAATGTGGAAAATTTTGGTTACCTGGATTAATTAATTGCTTTAAAGTTTTCCACATTAATTGTGAATTATTTCGGTATCTATCTATCTTGTTAAAGTAGTACTGCTCTTTTTTTATTTTTAATAAATTTACCACATGATTTCTCTGTTCTTTAAATAATTCCCATTTTTCTATCTTAGTTGCGTCTGAACAATATTTAAAATTTTTGTATAATTTGTCACGTTTTTGAGTTTCAATATATGATTCAAAATCAAACCACGGCACCTTTATATTATAACTTACTTCTTGTATAGGTGCAACACTGTTAATTACTTCCTGATAATTAATTATTAGTTCATAGTATATATCATTTACGTTTGTTGAATTTAAATTCCAATCTACTGATAACATGTTAATTTTAATTTTTTCTAAATTTTGTTCATTTAAGTTTCTAAATTTTTTGTGATAAGTGTTGACATTTCTTGTGCTATTAGAAATTAAAACGGATATTAAAAAATGATCACTGATTTTTGGAGTGTGGTGTACCAGTGTGGTAGCAAAATTATTGTTCACTAATACATAGTCAATTAAGGTCTCACTGTCACATGTTATTCTCGTCGGTTCTTCTATTAGCTGGTCAATTCCATATTGCAACAGTAATGCTTTAATTTTATGGGTATAAAATGTGTCATTTAAAAAGTCTAAATTAAAATCACCGATTAAAATACTACGCATGTTGGTTGTAAACAGATGATCACATACACTTTCGAAGTTTTCTAGAAACTCAGCATGAGAGCTAGAAGGAGAATGATAAAGACATCCTATGTTCCAAAAAACTCCATCAATATTAACTTTTATAACTTTGCACCAATAATTATTTTCCAATATAAACACTTTACTTGATGAAAATTTAAAATCATCTTTAACATAAATAATAACGCCACCTGTTTGTCGGCTTGATGAATTACATCTAATAATATTGTAGCCATTTAGTTTAATTTCGAAATCCTGGATTTCACTTGTAATCCTTGCTTCACTAATTAAAATAACTTTAGGTGAGTAGCATGTAATACTTATTTGAATTTGATCAATTTTGTTCAACAAGCTTTGGGCATTTAAGTATATAATATCAGTGTTAAACATTATATTAGGGTCTTTTATTGGTTTTTTTGAGCTACAGTCTTATTCACAATGGTAGGTTTATTATTAATGTACTTGATTGTCTTAGAATTATCACCTTTTGCTATGAGCTCTTCCAATTTTGCTTTAATTTGTTTAAAATAGTCCTGTTGGGCTTTGGTTTGATCTGCTGCTATCTTCACTCCTGGCACTTTTATTGATTTATTTTTCAAGACTATCTTAACATCTTCAGCTGAGTTTAGGATTACTTTAATTGGTCGAACTTTATTATTAGTGAACTTGCCGAGTCTAAATAGTTTTAAGTTAATCTTGTTGATATTATAGTCTTCCAATATAGTTTGTACAACTTGTCTATCTTCTAAGTTATGCTCATTTTGTGTTGATTTATAAGATTCATTTACATTGAACAGAATCAAGTTTGAAGCTCTATTTTGTCTGTCTAATATTTCAGAAATAACATTTTCCATAGAATTAGGCATCATATCATTTGAATCTAAGGTGGTATTTGGTTGCACAACATTATTCTGGTTCGTTATCTTATTAATAGCTTCCTTAAGTTCACTTACCTCTTTTATCAGAGCTGGTACTTTAAAAAAGCCATCTTCACATACTTTACAAAAGAATTTTAATTTTCTCTTGTTTTTCAGTTGCAAGCATTTTATTTCAGATGCAGTTAAACTTCCACAGTTAGAGCAAAGTAATGATTTGCAGCTATCACATGAGAATAACTGTGAACTATCAAAGTCATCTTTACACTTTACACAAATTTCCATTTTATTTTTATTTTATATTAATGAACAATTTATCTCCGCCACTGCTTAAAGAACCAGCTTTGCTGATATTATCATTCACAACTATTATTGTTTTTTTCTCTTTTTTTCACTATACCTATTTTCTTGAAGGAACAGTGTAGTCCTTTTCTACGTAACAATAACTAGATATCTTTGCGATTTGTAATCCACTAATCACTTAAAAAAATTCCAATATTTTGATACTAGTTTCAATAATTAAATTGAGAAAATAACTGTGTAAATATACAAATTAATTAGAGAAGAAATTTTTAATGTTGTAGAATGTACAGTCACACTAATACTTAAAAAAAGGTAAACGATCCTCCTCTTCTCCCTTCGCTGAGTCGATTGGTATGGTTGAGGTTGATGACACTGAAAAGCAACAATCGACGTTGAATGCGGGACAAATGCGGCGGTAACAATTTGCGGCGGTGAGACAATCGCGGCGGTATCCCTAATTTACCTGACCGCAATAAATTCAGATAAATATGAAGTGGGACATTTTCGGCGGTGCTTTTATATACTGTATACAAATTCAAAATTTATTACCTATTAATAATGTTTTATTGTGGCCTGCATCTATATATATAAAAGCGAAAGTTCACTCATCACCGTATCTCAGAAACTATAAGACGTACAAACTTGAAATTTGGCAGGTAGGTTCCTTATAGGGTCTAGACGTCCGCTAAGAAAGGATTTTACAAACCTCTACCCCTAAGGAGGTAAAACGGGGGTTGGAAGTTTGTATGAAAGTCCTATGGTTTTTGAAATAAGGGACTTGAAAATTAAAATGTTTTCTCTAGAGATTGTGGAGGTGTACAAGTTTCGTTCCAAATTAGTTAGTAATATTTGTTTTTTCTTCGTTGATTAAAATTATGTTTATTTCAAAGTTTCATGTTAATTAGGTGAAAGCTTAGATTTGTTTTTTTTCATTAATTATACTGACGTTTATATCAAAGTGTCATATCGATTACTTACTTAAGAAGTTTGTATTTTTCGCTAAGTAAACTTACGTTTGTTTGAAAAATGGATGGAGACAGTCACAGTTGAAGGTTTAGCAATCCGATGTAAAGTGAACGAGATACCTGGCGATGGAGCGTGTTTATTTTCATCTCTGTCTTATTTGCTTTATGGAAATATTTCAATGGCTGCTCAAGTTAGAGCTAATATAGTAAGCCACGTGTCCAACGATTGGCAAAGATTTAGGTGTTTTACTATGGACCAATCCGGGACCCCTTACGATACAAAACGCCTTTATGTAGCCGATATGGGTAGGTTGAATACTTATGGCACAACTTGCGAACTGAAAGCAGCTGGAGATATATTTCCATTTGAATTACAACTGTTTCAAGGTAGCAGACTTAATGCCAGATTTGGAGAGTCGATACAAGGGATAAAAAGAATGCATTTTAACGAACATTTTAACGAAGGACATTTTGACGTATTGATTCCTATTAATCTCATCACCATTTCTCAGAAACTATAATGCCTACAAACTTGAAATTTGGCAGGTAGGTTCCTTATAGGGTCCAGACGTCCGCTAAGAAAGGATTTTACCTCTAAGGGGGTCAAACAGGAGTTGAAAATTTGTATGAAAGTCCTATTGAAATAAGGGACTGAATTAAAATGTGTATTATTTAGAAGTTGCGGAGGTGTACTTATATTGTATCTTTAGAAATTATCCCCCTTCATAGGGGTTAAACGAGGATCGGATACTTCCTATACAACAATCAACACGCCACGTGAACGACTTCGCGGGTACATCGATTTAGAACACAAAAATTTGCTTAGAATTTTTTTGTCTGTCTATTTGGATATTTGTGCGCGCATCACATGAAAACTACTGATTCGATTAGAATCTGGTGTATAAAAATTTTGGAATGATTTTTGTATCGGGATAGTTGAAAGCATGAAGAGTGAAATAGGTTACTTTTTATACAACAATCAACACGCCACGCGAACGACGTCGCAGGTACATCGATATGAAACTCAAAAATGTGGTTAGATTTTTTATTGTCAGTCTGTCTGGATGTTTGTGCGTGCATCACATGATAACTAATAATTCGAATTGAATGTAGTTTTCACAGATGTATTTGTCTTCTTTTAACTGGTGTATAAAAATTTCTTCTCCACCCCTTGAACCAGAAAATTGAGGGGGTCAGATTTTGTATAAAAGTATCGCATTAATACATTTAAAAATACCACTAAAATAATACACAACATGCATACATACGTGTCATAATTTAGTTTTGATATTCGAAACTAGATGACGTAAAAGGTTATTAAAACGCGCTATTGTTGTTTTTTATCGCAAGTACATATACAAATGACACACAAATTTCTATATCAATATTATAAGATAGTCATAATCGGTGTTGTATGATTTATTATTATCAAAATCTGTCCAGTGGTTGCAGCGTGATTGATTGACAAACATGAAATTTTAAATAAAAAAAAAATAATAAAAGTAGTTATAGGCCAGACTTATTTTACTAAGGATATACCTACAGAATAATTAAAATTAAAGTTTTATATGTAAAATAGACAGTCATTAAATCATTTGTGAATGTCCCAATTCCACGCGAGCAAAGCCGCGGGTAAAAGCTAGTCAAATATAATTCTATTTGAATTTTTTCATAACTTTTAAGTGAAATTGAATTTTATTAGTACCTAAATATTTTTGTTCGTTTACATTTCATTCACAATTTTATAGGAAATTTGTAGTAGCAATTATAATTTTAATTTCGTTTCAAGAAATTTTAATCTCTTTTACAAATGTCCCTTAATTTCACAGAAAATCGGTAAAACCCATTGCAGTTTAATTTGTAAATATCCCTTAATTTCACAGAAAATAGGTAAAACCCATTGCAGTTTTATTTGCAAGTATCCTATTGGTCTTTTGATGATTAAGGATATCTGAGGGAAGTATTAAGCCAGTTTATCTATTTAAGCGAAAGGGCTTTTGTCTTCAATATAAAATTCATTCATAAATTTCGATTCATCAGTTCTTAGTCGTTTTGTTATTATCTTCTAGACACCTTCTTAGTTTTAATACAAGATGAATACTGAAGTGTTGAAATTAATTAAAACTTCAGCAGATAGAGAAGTAGCAGTGTTCGGAGGCTATACCTACAGATTTATAGAAGTATATAAAAATGGCAATAGAAGATGGGTATGTCAAAAAGATAAAAAAGAAAAATGTAAGGGAGCTTTAATTACGTTTGAGACGACAGTGATAAAAACTGTTAACCACGTTTGTAAAGTCGACCCGGCAAAATCAGAGGTTTATCAACATATTCAATCGTCCAAAAAAAGATCCAGAGAAGAAAACACGACACCACAAATGGTTTATCAGGAAGAATTTGGTGCTCTATTAGATAAGGGGTACGATTTTGTTACTGAAATACCGTCGTATTCAGCTTTTAAGAGGAATTTTAACCGCTGGAAATTAGAAGTGAAAGGATACCAAAAAGAGCCCTCTACTTCAGACAAAGTCGTATTTCCTGATGAAGTGATTCTACTCCGAGACGGATCAAAATTTATTGTTGCTGACGAATTAATCGATGAAGAAAGGATTATAGTTATGGCTACAAAGAAAGGAATAAATATAATGGAAACATCGAAAATTATTTTGACTGATGGAACGTTTAGAAGCTGTTCAAAACAATTTAAGCAAATTTATTCATTTTATGTAGACATTGGAAGTACTCACGAAGAAACAAACATAGTGTCAGTTATGTTTGCCTTATTGGAAAGTAAAAAATCGAAAACTTATGAAAATTTGTTTCAAATAGTGAAAACAGTTGTGAGTAATTGTAATCCTAATATAATTAAAGTAGATTTTGAATTAGCAGTAGCAACGTGCCTTAAAAAATGTTTTCCAACTGCTAAAATTAGTGGATGTAATTACCACTTTAACCAGTGTCTGTGGAGGCAAGTTCAACATCTTGGACTAACCACAGATTATATTAATGATTCTGAAATACGCCAACATGTTAGAATATGTGCAGCACTAGCATATATTCCACCGGAAGATATAGATGATGCTTGGCTCTTGATAATGGAAAATGCACCAAACACTGACAGGCATTTATGGATTATTTTGTAAACGAGTGGCTTGAAAATCCTAAGCGAAAGGATATGTGGAATGTATACGGTGAAAGACATCGATCAAATAATGCTGTTGAAGGATGGAATCATCGTCTGAATGCAACCTTAAAAAAGGCTCATCCACATATTTTTGATCTCGTCAACGCACTCAAGGAAAAAGCCATCTACAGTGATATGCTATGCGACAGGAAATATTTAAATATGGAGGGTAAACGACGAAGAACCAAATATACGGTAATTGACGACAGACTGCAAAGAATCCTTAGTGAATATAAAGCTAACAGAAATTTAAAAAAATGTCTCGAAACTTTAGCCTATATTCAGAAACTGGAATAAAGCTGAATGCAACTTCCATTGTAAAGAGTATTGTACATAGTTGTAAGTAGTTTTATACATATTTGAAAATAGTTTTGTTCAGATTTGCAATTAATAATAATAAAAAATATAGTAAGAATAACTTTTATTGTAAAAAAAGTATAAAAAATGAGGTTTTCCTAAGATAACTTAGAGACAATAGATAATTCAAATTTTGTTTATTACTAGAATACATAAAAACGGTCCAATAGAAACTGGTTAAATCAAAATTAACTAATAACTTGTTTGAATAAATGCAATTTGATAAAAGTACTCTTAAAACTATCTAAATATAAGCTTTATTTATGAGATATTTAAATTGTTTATAAGAAAAGGGTTAAGTATTTGACAAAAATTTACTTTGTTGATGTATTCATAGGAGACTCATTAGATACTTATTTTTTTCGTAGAAACTTATGTTTTTTATATTAATTGATTGTTAAAATAAACTTCCACCCGACCAAAATTAAATCCCTTGAAATGAATTCTTATTTAGACACAAAAAAATCGATTTTTCAGTATTAGAATCTGTCGCTAATTACAATAAATTTTGAGTATTTTTGGTCTAATTTTACTGCAGTAACGTCAGTGCTACAATGTTACAATGTTCATTTGTAAAAACACTTTATTGAAATTTTCAATGTTCAAATATTAATTTAAGTTCAATTAGAATATCGATATTTTTCGCAAAAGTTATAAGAAAAATCAATTAGGATAATATTCTATGCAGGCCGCAATAAAACATTAGGAGAAGAGGAAAAGGTAAAAAGTATGAATTAAAATATATTTTTTAATCCATATACTAAATTTAATTACGTACCGCCGAAAATGTCCCACTTCATTTTTACCTGAATTTATTGCCGTCAGGTAAATTAGGGATACCGCCGCAATTGTCTCACCGCCGCAAATTGTTACCGCCGCATTTAGTCTGACACCATCGACGTTATCGCAGCTGCCAGAAGTCTTTACTGATCTACCGATAGATGGACCCACCAAGCAAGATGATGTTTCTGACGTCGAAATCTCAAGAAACGAAAATTAGACCAAGGCGGATCTGTTTTTTAGTGGATGTGAGAGGTGGCATTCGGATTTTTGCAGAAAAAGTTGTGTGATAACTTCAATAAAAATAGTCTGGTTGCCTACCTCTCAAACAGGTCCGGAACATTAACAAAAAAATTAAAATGTTTAAAAATAGTGATTTTTTCTACTTTATTTGCTTATAACTTTAAAACGATTCATTTTAGGGAAAAGTTGTACAATATTAGAAGTTGCGTAATTAAATTTCCTATAAAATACCATTGGTTAAAATTTTTTAAATTTATTACACATGCTGCAAAATAGCAATAAATACAAAACAAAAGGGGTAAATTGAGTCTTTTTTATTCAATTTTTTTCAACCATTTAGATTTCATGTAGGACCTTCATAATTCGGCTAGAAAATCTTTATAATATAATAAAACAGTCCATTAAATTTCATTAAAATGGATTTAGTTGATTTCGCATAATAATTTTGCAATCTAAATTTTTTTTAAAAAAATTGGTATCTCGCACAACAAAAACTAAACCACACATAGGTTTGCTGATTTTTTGACATATAAAGGAGCGGTTCATTCCTAACTCGTACACTTCTAAATTTCAGGTAAATTTTGTCCTAACTCGTACACCAGTTGCCTCATGACGAATTTGCAATTCCGAACTGGTACACTGTCTTGTTAATTAGCAAAAATTAGCAAAACTCTGAAGTACTGAAATATCATACATTTTTAGTTTATATAGAAACTTATCTATAAAACCTCTGAAAATTTTAATTTGGGATGTTTTCTGGTTAAAAATTTGACAATTAAATAATAAAATGGAATTATTTAAAGATATTTTATATATAAAGAATATAAATTTTAATACCTTAATATGAAAAAAAAAAGCATTGTGTGGTTTTATGAAACAACGGTAAAATAAAACTTTTTTTCACACTATAGACATTTAACTAAAAATTTTTCGAATAATATTCCATTAAGGGTATAACAATCGCTTTATCAATTTTAATTTTATACTTGATAAAAATTGGAATGGAACGAATATAAATAAAATATATAACAAATTCAAGTACTCAAAATTAAAATAAATCCATAGACAACAACATGCACCAGCAAAAAGTTTTAACAATTAAACACTGACAAAAATTAAACACAAATAATATAGCGTGGAGCACTGGCACAAATGAGTAATACTATACACTACACGGTCAGCTGCTGACAACTATAGGTACCGCCTACTTTATACTTTATACCAACTCGGCGGTCTACCGACATGCATGTCGACCGACATGCGACATGCGCTACACAGAGCAAAAAGTTTGGGACGATGTAATAAAAGTTTCACTTTAATATTTACATTTTTATTAAATACCCTAAACGAACCAAGCAATATTTCACATTGTTTTGTTGATTTATAATTTCATTTTAGTTTTACGTCTTTTTGGCATTTGAAATAGTTCCAACTGGCTTCTTACATTGTTTGAATGTTGTGATTCTTGTTTTAAAGCTTGCACAAGCACAAAAATATTAGAATGTACATTTGAAATTCTCTTGTTTAAACGATTATGCCACCCTTCCACTGCATTAGTGGATCTGTGTTGACGTCCATAGCAGCACCAAAGGGGCTTCAAAAAATCATTTTCCAACCATATTTCTACGAAATATTCATTGAACTCTCCTAACAACGGTTTATCTGGATTATCTTCTATAATACTTAACCAACCTTTGTCCGGTGGTAAGTAAGCTAGTGCAGCACACATTCTTACGTGACGTCGAACTAATTCATTTTGGACATACAAAGTAGACAGACCAATGCTTTAAACTTTCCTCCATAAGCATTGCTTAAAATGAAAATTACAACCGAAAAGTTTTATGTCTTCATAACATTTTCTGATCGCTGATATGCACGCGGATTCGTAATCGATCGTAGATGTTTTGGGATTCCATTTAACCAATTTCTTTAAAAGAGTAAAAAGTCTAATATAGGTCGATTCTTGTTTATCTGGTTAAAGTGCATATACGGCGGGCAAAATATTCGTTTCATCTGATGTACTTCTGATGTCTACATGTATCGTATACAGTTGTGCAAATTGCGGACAACAACTCTTGAAAGTTCCGTCTCCAAAAAAATTTTCGTTTTCAGAAAGCACTTTTAGATCATCTGAAGAAGCAAAAACTAAAATTTTGTTGTCTCTGCCATCGTCACAAATCAGAAAATCTTCAGTAAGTGTTAAAGGAAGCACTATCTCTTTCCTAGATTTGAAGGAAGCACTATCTCTTTTCTAGATTTGAAGGAATGAATACCCAAAATTTTCCGTCTAGCACCATATAATCTACCTTTAATGCTTCTGAAATTTGGGATCTCGGTAACAAACTCAAAGCCTTTTGAAAAAACTGGCACCATTTCTTCTTCGAATATCTGAGGAACCGATGAGCAAATTTCTTTACGAGCTCTTTTTTTGGATTGACTCAAACATATATCTACGTCTTCCTGGGCAACGTTTGGTAGACATTTGTGATCCATTCGTCTTAAAATTTCGTCACTGAAATAATAAAAGGAATTAGTCAGAGCACTACTGTAGAGCAAGTTCATCAATGAAATAATTAATTTAAGAATAAACAAATTAAAAATCCCTTTGGCAACCACCTGTACCGTAGATCTTTCGTATTACGCCTACTATGATAAAACCATACAGAAAAATATTAATAAAAACTATAAATGTTAATATATATTTCAAACACTACCAACTTTTTTAGTTCAGTATGTCAGCCAACATATAATTGAAAAAACTCACATTTTTATCTTTTACCATACTCACATTAAAGTTTTATTTTTAATAGCAGTTTTGGTATTGTTTAAAACTAAAATCTACATTTAATAAAAAAAAAATATAGGTACTTACTTCCTAACTGTGATAGTTGCAGAACAGTTTTTCCGATTTCTACACACCCATAGTTGTGATAAATCTTTGTTTTTTCAAACTATATTGAAAACCCAAATCCGATATAATTTTTTTTCCACGTTGACTCTCAATTTTCTTAGTTAAACTTATCTTAGTAAAAAAAATTACTAAATAAACTCTAACAAAAAAAAGTGTTAACTAGTCGATTGAATCAACTAGAAACTAGACTGATAATAATTTCTTCATGAAATATATACCCCATAAAGAAAATAATAAATATTAAAGACAAATTAAGGGATTACGGTAAATAGGTATTTGATTACATTTCAATGATGGGACATCCACTGCAGCAAAATAGGGTAAACATATTACTCCTTTTTCGTGGAATTCACAATTTCTTACAAAGCGAACTTTTAGAAGATAATGAATAATGAATATTAGGGATTAAAGTACCACGTACACGTAAGTGTTTATCTAATTAACAAGATAGTGCACCAGTTCGGAATTGGGATGGGTTATTAAGCAACTGGTGTACGAGTTCGGACAAAATTTACCTGAAATTTAGAAGTGTACAAGTAGGAAGACACCAAAGGAGCACTCCACCTATCAAACGCACTTTATAGAATTAAAATTGGATTATTTGGGCGGCCTCAGCAATGTTTTAAAATTATAAACAATTTTTTGGCTTATAAACAAATAGAATATCTCGGTAACTATTAGTTTAAATTAAATTTAAAAAACGGCGTTAGAAAGAACTTGGAAATACGCTTCTTTAAACAAAAAAAAAGTTCATTTACAAGCAGTGGTTCTTGAGATACTACCGGTCAAAGTTGACCGGCATTTGCGACGAAGTTATAAACAATAGGATGGTAATCTTTGAACCACTATCTTTCTCTTTCGTAGCTCCTTTTCGATAAACATGTTCATGTCTTTGAGATATCTATAACATATATTAAAATAATAAAAACTATCGATATTCCGCGTGAAAAATACCAAAAAACCAGGCTGTGAAAATTTAATTTCAAGGTTCAAAATCGGTATGCGTAAAAAATACATTTTCTCAGCTTCCAATAAAGCAATTTTCTTCTTTATTTTTTTAATCTGATGTAACTCGAATAGAAAATACCAAGTAACGCATTACCAAATCCAAAAGATGCTTTCATATTGTTATAAATAAATTTATTTATTTATAACAAATAAAACTACATATGATTTTTTATTTTGTAGACTTTTTTTAGAAAAGTTTACTAAACATTTTAAATATAAATATTTTCATATAATAGCTTTATAATTATTTAAACAATCTTTGTTTAAACAAATTATAAAAAAAAACTTTTTTTAATCAATTTTTTTATGATAACTACACTAATAAATCGATTTTAATGAAATTTAGTGGACTGTTTTATTATATTATAAAGATTTTCTAGGCGAATTATGAAGGTCCTACATGAAATCTAAATGGTTGAAAAAAATTAAATAAAAAAGACTCAATTTACCCCTTTTGTTTTGTATTTATTGCTATTTTGCAGCATGTGTAATAAATTTAAAAAATTTTAACCAATGGTATTTTATAGGAAATTTAATTACGCAACTTCTAATAGAATAATGGTATGAAAGAAAATTTTAGATGTGACAAAATTGTAACAAAAAAGGACAAATACAGAGCTTCTTTTAGACTCACTGTTCCCTATAAGAAGGCAAATGATTACCTCTCATCTACCCTGGTGTCCTAATTAACCATTTTATGATCATTCAGCGCCGGTAAATGGTAATAAAAATGTAAAAATAAAAGTTTTGATTATCAACATCAGATCATTAGAAACAAATTAAATGAAATTGAACTAGCAATTGTGGACATGGACATTGATGTCTTATGTATTACAGAACACTGGCTGAAGATGGACATAATTGAGAGTAGTGAAGCAAAGCCGCCACGGCTTCACTACTTCCAAATTTCGCCGCTAGATGGCGCCACAGGTGGCGGCGCTGTAATCTGCTATTTATTCGAGTGGCCTTTGACATTTGGCACAAGCAGCCAATTCTTCTTTTTTCAAATGGCCTTTGACATTTAGCGCAAGCAGCCAACTCTTCTTTTTCGAATGGCAAAAGGGCATTAATGTTGTATCTCGTAAACGGCCCAACAGATTTCGTCACGTGACATATCATTGTAAAGGGGTTGCAGTATAGGGTAAGATGAAGTGTCAAAAAGACCGTATCGATGCTGCCAAAAGGGCATTAATGTTGTATCTCGTAAACAGCCGAACGGATTTCGACGTATGACGTATCATTGTAAAGGGGTTGCTGTATAGGGTAAGATTAAGCGTCAAAAAGACCGTATTGATATTGTCAAAAGGGCATTAATGTTGTATCTCGTAAACGGCCAAACAGATTTCGACGTATGACGTATCATTGTTAAGGGGTTGCGGTATAGAGTAGGATGACGTGTTAAATGGGATTGTAACTTGGCTAAAGCGCTCCAAATTTGAATTTTTGAATCTATAGGGGGCGCTAGCAGTCAACTGTCAA
Source organism: Altica lythri (assembly GCA_964028335.1). Lineage (NCBI taxonomy): Eukaryota > Metazoa > Arthropoda > Insecta > Coleoptera > Chrysomelidae > Altica > Altica lythri. The sequence continues at coordinate 15,604,229 of OZ034806.1, forward strand.
TAGTTTTCGAACATAACCTCACTTTTTTCAAGAGGCAGAACACCTATCGTTAGCGCTCGAGCCCTGGCGCTCTGACAGTTCTTCTTTTTTCGAGTGGCCTTTTACGTTTGGCACAAGCAACCAATTCTTCTTTTTGTTATATTTTTGAATTTTTCACGCTTTGCTGTCATCGTACCAACTTTACATGCTACCAACTTTACAGTGCTACCAACTTTTGCGTTATAACAATTTAATTAAAAAAATTCCAAGCAGAATTGAACCCGGGTCCCCCCGTATTTTTGTTTAGATGGTTCTTTACAAGTCTTATCGCAATAAAGATAACAGACTTGGAAATATTTTAAATTAGTTTATTCCAAAAGAATTTTATGTTTGACGTATTGTTTTAACGGGTAATGGTGTAGGGTAAGATGAAGCGTCAAAAAGTCCTTATTGATAGTGTCAAAAGACATTATAACTATATCTCGTGAATGGCACAACGAATTTTCTGTGTTTGCCTAAAATTTTTATGTATACAATAAATTTTTTATCTGAATCTATGGTGTATTATTTCTTTTTAATATGTTCCGTTGAAACGACCAAAAAAACGTTTAAATTCATCGTGTTGACGTCTATTTTTTGACACTTTGACGTTTATGAATTTAGGAACGATAAAAGAGCGAAAACTGACCCAATTTTGACACTTTGAAATTATGTTTTTCCATAAGAAATACATGTAAATCGTAAATTTCTTTTTACTAATTTTTTAATACGTTATTGCGACAAATTTTAACGCTATCTTGACGTTTGGACGTTTCACATTTTAGAACTGTGACATGCATAAATTTTGCCTCGATAAAATAACATTTTTGACGCTATAATTATCGATTTTGAAATAAAAGTCATTATTTTTTATAAAAGTTTATTACATTATCTTTATAAAATAAAAAACAATAAAGTTTATAAAATATTAGATTTTTCGATCCAGCTATTATGCGAACTATCGAACCCCAGCCATTTAACGTAGATTTTATTGCCTTTTTTCCTCAGCACTTTTTCAACAAGGTAAACATCAGGATTTTTTGCCTTTTGTAGCTCTTCCTCGTAAAATGCTCCTTTAATTGGTGATCCATGTAAATCTTCCAACATGTATGTTACGGGATTAGTTATGTTCACTTTGGTAATTTTAAAAAGCTCCGTAGTCCAAATAGGTGTATATCCTTTATCGAATAGATGCTTTGCCTTGCTTATGCGCACCACATCTCTAATTTTATATTTTCGCGGGCCTGCTATTTTCAAATGATTATAATGTTGCTTCAGAATCTCTTTTTCATTGGACTTGTTTACCTGAGACGGCTTTTGATCAATCGTTCTATGTTTGCTTTCGTTGTACTCTTTTGTAATTTTCGGTAACACATCTATCCACCTGTACGTACCGTTTAAGCTAAAATGCTTGTACAATTTCGTTTTCAGCGTTCTAATAACTCTTTCCGCCATACTTGCTTTCATCTTGGTAAATGTACTATAATGATTTATGCCATGTTTCTGCATTAGATTTTGAAATTTTGTGTGTAAAACTCTTTGCCCTGATCAGATTGAAGATTTTTCGGTTTGCGTTTTCCTATAATATCGGCAAAAGCTTTCGTGATTTCTTCGCCAGTTTTCGATTTCAACGGTCGAGTCCAGAGAAATTTCGAGAAGCAGTCAATTACCACTAGAATCATTTTAAACGATCGATTTTGAGTTGCGTAAGAACTCATTTCAGCCAAATCAATTTGCCATAAATCATCCAAACCTTTGATAATTGTTCGTCGTCGAGCATAATTTTTTCGAGCCGGTTTATGCAGCTCATTAACGACTTGAACCTTTTCCTTTGAAAACATGACTGTGACTAAATCTAATGTTTAGGGATTTTGTACTAACCGATTCTCCAATGCTTTAATAATATTTACAACATTTCGCAGATTATTTTGATTTATAGTTATTGTATTAAGCAAATCAGCAATGTTTTTTTCAATAGCCAAAATTTTTCCAGAGAGTACATTAACATTTTTCGTTACAGAGTCAGTTCTTTTAAGAATCTCATCGAACAAATCTTGTCGTATATCTGGAATATCCTGATTATATAATTTTATTATCGCTTTCTCGATTTTATCTTTTAAGTTTTCTACCGTATTTGTTTGATTTACAGCTAACTGTGCAGAGTTTGCATTAATCGTTGCTATTTGTGATTCTAAACTTTTAAGCGAATTTTTGATGTCTGCTCGTAGATATTGTTTTGAAGCAACAATCGATTCATCAACATACTTTTTGGTAGCCATATGTTTGCTGGCTAACGGAGGATCTCTTGATATAAAACTATTTATGGTCATCAAGTCATTATTGAATGTAAGTTTCATAGCATTTACGTTTTCAGTCAACTTTTGCAAATAATTATCCATATATTTTTTATTGACGGCATCGCTATCTGAATCAGGATTTTTAACATTACAAAGTTTTAAATTTTCAAAATCAATATCACCGTTTGCAGTATGGGCTAAGCTTGGTTTAGACATTAGCAATAGTTTTTTATTGCCTACATCCCAGTGCCCGAAAGTTTTCGTAAGTGAGAGGTAGCCAGAGGTTTTATGATATGTGTGTATTTAAATCGGTTTGTTCCTTTAAGGTGTCCTTTAATGTTTTTATGAGGATTTGTTAATTCTAGTATTGTTCCATAACGCTTTAAATCATCATCATTGTAATTTTCAGGTTCATCATTAAAAATTAATTCATATAGACCCGGTGTACCTCTTATCTGTTTGCCTTCTGTAATAATAAATCCATGAGTTTTATTAAAGTCGATTTGTTTGCCACCCAGAAACCATTTAGAAGTATGAGCATCGTAAGTAGGGCCATAAACCGGGTCTATATTATCTTTTTTCGCCCAATGATCCATAATATATGGATGAACCATTGGGGGATACTGATCCAAGTATTCCTTAATAACCTCTTCTGAATTGTTTAGATCTTTAACAACCTGTTCATCGTCTTCATAGAATACTTCATCATCATCATCACTAGTAGTTTCGGCAACATCTTCGAGTTTTACAAACTCAGGTATACTCAATTGCTCTTTTTGTTTAGGTGATTCCTCTTTTTGTTTGGGCGGCTCTTCTTCTTGTTTAGGTGGTTTCTCTTTTTGTTTAGATGGTTCTTTTTTAGGCTCTGGCTCGTTGACTGGTTGAGGATGAGAGATCACTGTTTGATTTAGAGAAGATTTTACAATTTTGTGTAGTTGTTCCGTCACAGCTTTAAGCAATTTACTTAGTGTCTCATCCATTTCAACTCTACCCAATTGTAACGCTTTATATTTTTTTCGAATCGATCGAGCAAGTTCGTCAATTTTTCTCTTAGGAACGGCAATGTCAACTGGATTGCACGACATGTTGTTGAATATTGACTGCAATGTTACAATTTTATGTATTTATCGAAACCGATTCGATATCGACCGTTGTTTAAATCAAAGTTTTTTGCAATAACCATTGTCCCATACTTTTCTTGCCAACATTTTGAACACAACTGTTTGAATTCTTCAAAACTCATATCCGGTGACACGTGTTCATCAAAGACATGTTTCAAATTGATAGGATCTTGTTTAAAAAGTACAATTAGGTTACTGTTATCTCTACAAATTTGTTTGCAGCATTTCGAGTAGGTCTGCGAAAGAAATGCGCTATCTATATCCCGATGTCGGCCCATGCTGTAGTATTCTCTTTTGCTGGTTCTCACATATGACGTCATCAAAAATAAAAATTGAATTTGGTTTAGCATCATTTGGGCTAATTATTTCATCGTTTTCTTTAAACGGAAAATATCCCACTCCTTCAACTTTCGACAGCACTTCTTCCAACAATTTATACTTGGGCTGATATAATGACTTTGAATAAACGTAAATATTTTTAAATTTCGCGCCATGTGGATGAAACAGTAACGATAACATAACGTTCGTTTTGCCACACCCACTGGGTCCACAGATTAGCGCCCGAAACGATTTTGGTAGCAATGGTCCATGTTTACTGCCAGCGATTCGATCGTTTCCTTCATCTAAATTTTCAATCGGAAGCGTCTGGTCTTGTTGAATGATCTTCATTGTTTAACATGTTTTTTAATGTTTCAATGTATAAGTAGAGTAGTAATTCTTAAATCATTTCATTTCTCATATTGGTGTTTGAAGGTGAAGGTGTGCTCAACAGCCTTATCAATAATCTGCCGTTTGAGTTACATTATCCCAGTTACAACTTTTTGGGACCAGGCACCAAATTACATAAAAGACTTGCACGTGGAGATACGGGGGTTAACCTGCTGGACGACGCAGCCAGAGAACACGACATTCTAAACATAAAGATTTAGCGGAAAGACATAAAGCAGACGAGATTCTGGAGAATAAAGCGTGGGAAATAGTAAAGTCCAAGGACGCTTCAGTTGGTGAAAAAGCCGCAGCTTGGTTAACTACCACCGCAATGAAAGCTAAACGTAAACTTGGCATGGGTGTTAGCAAACCCAAATCGTTTAAACGCAATATTATAAGTAAAATACAAAGAGATATAAAAAAAGCTGGTCCTTCGGCTACATTAAAACGAGCAACCAGTATTGCTCTAAAAGCAGCCAGGGTAGCTGTTCAAAATGCTGGTGGAAAAAACAGGTTAAAGTACCTAGGATTATTCCCATCGAACCAAAATCTGGAGGCTTTTTACCGTTAATTCCGTTATTTGCTGGACTAAGTGCACTCGGGGCGTTATCCGGTGGAGCTGCTGGAATCGCTAAAACTGTGATTGATGCGAAAAATGCACAGAAAAAATTAGAAGAAGAACATCGACATAACAAAGCTATGGAATCTCTCGGTAAAGGACTATATTTACGAAAAAATGCCAGAGGAGGCTTTGGTCTCTTTCTAAAGAAGCAAAAAAACTAATTACGCTACCCAATCGAGGATTATATGATTATGAACTAAAACGATATGCTAAACGTCTAAAAAAACCAAATTTTAGAGGTGTATTTATGCGAGACACATTGCCTAAAACCGGTCCTGTTCAACGCGAATGCGCAATCATAAATTTGGATGAAAGCAAAAATCATGGAACTCATTGGGTGGCGTATCGGAAGATTAACAATAACGTTAAATATTTCGATTCATTTGGCAAGTTGAAACCAGCGAAAAAACTTGTACAGTATCTGGGACCTGCAACGAATATTGTTTACAACCACGATCCTTACCAGACTTTTAATCAAATCAATTGCGGCCATCTTTGTTTAGAATTTCTATACGATGGAGGCTGTTTTGGCGTACATTAATCGTGAAAAGAACCTGATTGACTTTACTGAACAGGAATTGGCTTGTTTTCCTATATGTTATTTGAAAAGATACGCAAAACCTTGTGAATTATTACAAGTTTGGTGCAAGTTGCCGCTTGAATATAGATTGGATTTTGAATTGCGAACCTGCCTGCCCTGCTTTGTTCATCATAATCGTCCTGAATGGACCACCCATGTTGACGGACCTGCGCAATCACAAGGAAATTGTCATATATGTAAACTAGGTTTAGAAAAATGTAATGAACTTGTAAAAAATTATTTAAATAAATGTTAAAGATATACAATTTTATTTTTTTGTTCAACCTCCAACAGTTATGTTGTTAACGCTAGAGAGTCGTGATTATCAATTTGATTGGACTCCTCCGGTTCCGTTAAGTTTAGATCCAAAGAAACAATACAAGTTGGCGTTTCTGTTTTTCTTTTCATACAACAGTATACCAAATGTAGAGATTGGCAGTAATGCTTTTTACTATTATGAAAATAACAATAAAACTAAATTGCAGAAAATAACCTTAAATACTGGTTGCTATGAAATTTCCGATATTGAAGAGACGATCCGAAATTTAATAAATATACCGCCAAATGCAAAGATTGAAGACGTTTTTTCATTCAAGCCCAACAATAATACACTAAAGTGTGAAATATTCAGTAGTCAACATGCAATAAATTTCGAGCGTGAAGACAGTATAGGTAGAATTTTGGGTTTCTCAAAGAGGATTCTGGAACCGAACGTAAGACATAGTTCCGATCTACCTGTGGAAATTGTTAAAGTACGAACGATTCGTTTCGAAACAAACATTACCACCGGAGCCTTCTACAACAACAGACCTACTCACACTATCCACGAGTTTGGTATATCCGTAGACCCTGGTTACGCTATTGACGAAATTCCGAAAAATATCACGTATTTGCCGGTGATTGATATACCTGAGATTACAAATATTACTATACTGGCATTGGATCAAAATTCAAGACCTGTAAATTTTCAAGGTGAAAGAAGTATATTGGGTTTGGAGTTGAAAGAATGGGATTAATTTTCAACTATATAGCACCTTCATATTTTCAGAAGCCTGCAGTATTGAACAAGTCGTTAAAGTGTTCAGTAGGACGACGGCGACGACAACTTACTAAAAACAACGTTTTATTTTTGAAAGCTCTTGGTTTCAAAGTTATTAACAATAATAATAATAATGAATCGTATACGAACAATTCAAGATCCAATGTTTGATCTCTATCGAGAACCGACTTAGGATGAATCGATTAGAAAATCCGAATACCGATCTTACACACCATTCATCAAATCGTTTAGCTGCAGCGACATTGTAGAATTTAGTGTAAATCAGGTGGACTCATTCTTTGCAATGCATGATACGTTGTTGGCTATTAAAGGAAAATTGGAGGTAACTGGTAATGGCGATGTTAGTTTGACACCAAACTTTGGAGCATTTCTATTCGACTCGTGTACGTATAGCGAAAGTGCAAGAGAGATAGAAACAGTTCGAGATCCTGGAATTGTTAGCACTGTAAGAGCTTTAACATGTTACAATGAAGAAGATTCTCGTCACCTCGCCATTGCTGGTTGGAATTATCCCGTAAGTCCCATTCTCAATCCTGATGATAAATCATTTAGTTTACTGATGCCGCTTAAACACATCTTCAACATTTTTAATGATTACCCAATGGTAACTTGTGGACCACAAACGATTCGATTCGTTCGAGCTCGTAATGATCTCGATAGCGTTATTGTAACAGAGAAACGAGATGCCAGCAACATACCTACTGTTACAACCGTACAAATTATGATTCATTCGATGGAATTGAAAGTTAAACATATTTATCCAAATGATTTTGTTAAAGAACAATTAATGCGATCAATTCAAAGCGATCGTCCAATCGTAATTCCGTTTAGAAAATGGGAACTACATGAGCTACCATCTTTGACTACATTACTAACAAAACAAGAAATTTGGGCTGTTAAAACGACGTCTGCAATAGAGAAACCTCGATATGTTATTGTATTTTTCCAAACTAATAGGAGAAATCTGAAAAATGCAGATCCTTCTTTATTTGATCACGTAAATCTACAAGGTCTAAGACTCGCATTGAATGGTGAATATTTTCCCAATGAAAGGATGCAACTTGATTTTGAAAAAGGTGGCTTTGCGCTAGCTCATTACAACTACAGCGAATTCAATTCCAGTTACAACAGAGTATCAATGAAACGACCATTAATGGATTTTCTAGCATTTCGAAATCGTGCTTTGTTTGTTATCGATTGTTCTAAGCAAGAAGAATCGATGAAATCATCGACTGTTGATGTACGACTAGAAATTGATGCTGACACAGGATTTCCCAAAAATACTAAAGCATATTGTATTATAATTCATGATTGTTTATTGGAGCATTATCCCCTAACGGAAGTAGTTAAAAATATAATATAAACTGCTAACTATTTAGTATTTGCTCGGCTTTCAAAGAAGTTTCATCGTAGTCATCATGAGAATTGCAGTAGTCGACATTCAAGGATTTATAATCGATGAAGTTTTTTATCCAAAAGAAGTCGCTATTCAGATTGGTGGTATAAAATCGAATTTTTTATTTAAACCACCAAAACCATTTCACGAGTTGACTGCTAAAGACAAGAAAACTACGCGGTATTTGGAAAAAAATTTGCATGGAATACGATACGATTCTGGAGATGTAGATTATTCCGATGTCAATGCAATTTTGGAGAAACACCTACTTGGCAACGTTGATTTGATTTATGTTAGAGGAAATCAAAAAATTGACTTTTTAAAAGCAAAATGTGAAGAACTTGGACTCCATCTATTAATTTATGATGTTGCAAATTATGATGGGACACCCTGTGCAACGAAAAATTTTGAAGCTGTATATTCAGGATGTCCTCACCACGCCAACGGTAAATTTATGTGTGCATATAATAATATTCTTTCTTTGTATAATTGGTTGTATTATACTGTATTACCTAAATAAAGCTATAAAACAAAAATTAAGGTTTTTTATTAAAACACCTTTTACAAGTTTACAAATATTTATTGTTATTAATATTATTTAAAAATACATTTCATCGCTTCATTCTTCTTTTGGTTTCTTTAGCCAGAATTTTCATTACTAACAAACAAACTCCTGCTAACGTTGCCCATGTTATCTGAACTAATTGACATATTTGCTTTTGCATTGGATCCTCCACAGTAATTTCTAGTTGTTGCATTGGGATTTGAAGATTTGATCGCCATTCCCCCACTCCTTCTGAGTTATCTTTAAAGATTAATTTTAGCTTGTAGTTGAGAGGTGATTCTGTTAAATTCAATGCAAACACCGGCATTTTTCCATCATTTACTGTTGACAGACTCATCATTTGCCATGTATTGCACTCTTGTTTTGTTCCTTTTGTGTCTAAACACACACCAATATGTGCAACGTTTTGTGGAACGTTAACATAAAGCATGTTATTTAATATTGCTGTTAAAAGAACAAAATTTGCTTTTAGCAAGGCCATGGTTTTATTCGTCTTGTGGGCGTTGATGATGTTGGTAAATATTTTTCAAAAACTTTGTCCCACAAACTTAAATTTTCAATCTTTTTTAACACTTCTTTTTGGTCTTCGTACATACAAATTTGTTTATTTAATTTTCTTATATTTTCACAAAACTCTTCAAGTTTTTGACTGTATTCTCTCGAAGCCATTCTAAAACTAAATATTTTCCATGATATGTTTTATTCTTAATTGTGAAAGCAAAGTCTGTTATCACTCTAACACATCAGTCGATTACGTCACACACATCGCGAACCTGCTATATAATATAATGCCTTTTTGGCAGCATCAATACGGTCTTTTTGACGCTTCATCTTACCCTATACAGCATCCCCTTTACAATGATACGTCATACGTCAAAATCCGTTGGGCCGTTTACGAGATATAGCTATAATGCCTTCTTAGCAGCATCAATACGGTCTTTTTGACGCTTTATCTTACCCTATACAGCAACCCCTTTACAATGATACGTCATACGTCGAAATCCGTTGGGCCGTTTACGAGATACAACATTAATGCCCTTTTGGCAGCATCAATACGGTCTTTTTGACGCTTAATCTTACCCTATACAGCAACCCCTTTACAATGATACGTCATACGTCGAAATCCGTTCGGCCGTTTACGAGATACAACATTAATGCCCTTTTGCCATTCGAAAAAGAAGAGTTGGCTGCTTGCGCTAAATGTCAAAGGCCATTTGAATAAAGAAGAATTGGCTGCTTGCGCCAAATGTCAAAGGCCACTCGAATAAACAGCAGATTACAGCGCCACCTGTGGCGCCATCTAGCGGCGAAATTTGGAAGTAGTGAGGCCGTGGCGGCTTTGCTTCACTACTATTGAGTTTTTTTATCATAAACATAAGGTTGTGGCTACTCATCTCGGGAACAAAACATTGGAGGTGGTACTATGATTCTTGTGAGGGAAGAAATAAAAGTAGCTAATCAAACTGTTCATGATCTTATTAATATTGATGGATGTTGAATATTGTTCTGTTTATTTAAATGATTATAATCTGTATATTTTAGCTGCATACCGCTCACCCTCGGGCCATTTTGCCACCTTTTTGGGTGCATTGGAGGGTATCCTTTTTTTTGAAGAGGGGAAATGCTTTATGCACGTCACGGGTATGGTTCTTCCTTCCCGTGATAGTGTAGGACTTCATGTTAGAACATGCATACCTACTAAAACCCCTCTTTTTCTCTTGCACAGCTCCTGGAAAACCCTCTGCAGTCAACCCTCGGAAGCTGTCTTAGTTTACTCTGAACACTCTCAAGCAAGTATCTGTATGTGAGTGTGCTTAAAGCATCCTTCCATATTGGGGTGCAGTACAACAATATGGAGTTTACCACGCCGGCTACTACTTCCCTTTTACGGCTGGTGGGCCCACTGATATTTGGCATGAGCCTTGAAAGTTTGGCGAGGCGGTCCTCTGCTTTAGCACACACTCTTTTAATATGTTTTCCAAACGTTCTTGTGTCTGAGAGGGTTATTCCCAGATAAGTGGTTTCTTCTTTTAGTTCGATTACCATTATTGGTGGCTTCTAGGTTGTTTTCCAGTGGATAGCCTACTCGAGTGGTATGCCTTGCTTATGCAGGTCATGATACCTTCTACTGTATTGTTGTAACCGTTTAAGTTAATCTGGTCGATTGCGGCTCTGAATTCTGTAAGGGTGACTCCATTGTAGCCTTTGTTTTTGTGTTGGCTTGATTCTTTTTCTTCTATGGTAAAGGATATGGATTTGTGGTCTGTAAATATGTTCTCTTTGTCGAGTACCTTCCAGTTGTGGATTTTTTTTGCCGCCCCCGTGTTCGCGAAGGTGACATCTATCTATGACTTGCTGTCGTCTCGGACGAAAGTTAGTGTCTTGCCATTGTTTGCCACAATCCAGTCTCCAGCAGCTATTTACTCCCCTACTTGTGTCCCCCGCTTATTAGTTGTTTTGAGATCCTCAGAGCGGAGATTTTGCGTTTATGTCCCCCATTACTATTATATCTCCTTTTAGAGAGGAGAAATATGTCGAAAGGTCTTCAAGTTGGTCTTCAAATAGTTAAAGACTTACGTTCGGCAAAAAGTAGGTTGCCACAAGGTGCGTATGTCCCAGGTCCACATGGACATATCCGTCCTTTGATGTGGTCTTGCTCACCGGGATTCCTTTGTTAAGGATTCCGATGACCACGACCTCGCTATTGTCTTTAATCCATTTTTTTGCGGAAGCTATTTTCTTGTTGAGTTCGCTAGCAATTATTATATCTGTCGTTGAGTTAGCAGCATATTCATCAAGGATGTCGTGCGCATGTCTAGCTCTGCCCAGGTTTACTTGAGCAAATTTTATGCCCATTTCTGCTATATCGATAGAAAGGTGTGAGTAAAATGAAAGACGGTAAGGAATAAATAAGAACAGATAAATAAATATGTATAAATAAGAGTATATGTAAAAAAACGGACGATGTTAAAAAACGAGCACAATTGTGGTATAAACGTAGACTAATAGAGATAAAAAAGTGTAAAAAAGGTGTAAACAATAAAAAATAAGTAGGTAGATATAAAAATTTAAATAACTAGGTGTATATGAATATATCACAGTTATAATGTAGAAGTAAAGATAAAAAGTAGTCCCGTTTATATTAACCAGGTACTTTATGTTATCACAGATTATTTATCACTGTTTCCCACTTATCACAGCTGTGTTTCACGGCGTTGTGCGTGATGAGCCCGCCTTTCTGATCTCCTCGCGCAGTGCTGCCTTATATTTGGGGCATTCCCTATTACCATTTCGGTGCCCTAGCTTTTCGCAAGTCCAACAGTACGTCTTTTCAGACTTACAGTCACTGGAGTTGTGATTTTCTTCTCCGCACTTCCTGCACCTGTTACCCCTTGCCCTATCTATGCCTCGGCATCTTCCAGCACTTGTAGCACCTTTCGAAAACTATTTTTTCCCTTATTCTGCAGCTTGATAGGCTTACTTTTATTGTACCTAGGAATATTATTTGCTGGGCCTTTTCATCGGTTGCCAATAGGGTAGCATTTTGTCTTTCATCCCTCGTGCTTCTGAGGGCTATTATTTCGAATCCTCCCTCCCCTACTGCGCTTTGGATGACTTTCTTTAGCTCCTATTTCGTGGTCACCGCATCCAGGTTCGAAATATAAATCACCTTTTTTCTATTGCCTGCCTCCGTCACTGTCTTATTTTGGAGTTGGTCCTCCAGTGTTTTTTTGAGGTCTTTTATTTTATCGCTCTTGCATTGTAGAGCTGCATTGTCTTTTATTTCTTCCAGCAAGTCTGCATACGATCTTCCTTTGGCCTGTATGTCGATTGCAGACGTGTCGTATTTTTGGTTATTTTTTTTGTTTTGGGTCAGTTTTCATACCTCACTAATTTTATTTAATCTGCCCGTGTCCACGATGGAGGCGTTTAATTCCGAGTCCGTTCGGACCACTTCCACAATGTTCCTCACAGCTGTGTTTGTCCAGGATAATCTTGATATTATTCCTTTGTTTTTGCTCTGTTACTTTTCTGATCTTCTTAGCAGCATTGTAGACTCCTAGAAGTGCTGGTTCTCCTGCAGTTATGGGTAGGTAAAGCGTATAACTCTCCTTTTCAACGTTCCCGCCTTCCGCATCTTCTAGTATCAGAGCCGTTCTGTTGACCATGACAGCCACTGTGCCCTCCCTCACCAAGTCTCCTTGGATGACATTTGCGATTTCCTTATTTCCCATTATTCTAAATCCGTGCTATTCTACTCTGCGGTCATATATTATCGCTAGGTCTCCTTAAACGTTTACCTGATTTTCTTGTTTAATAGTTGTACGGATATATGCTTGTTCAGCAAATTCCCTTCCTGCCAGTTCTTTGATTTTTACCTATTCGCTGCCAGCTTCCTTGATCTGGTTTTTAAGATCCACGTTGTCCTCTATTTTATTTATTTATTTATTTATTATACGGGAAAATCCATTTAAAAATATACAAAACATACAATACAATATCTAGTTGTGTAACTTAAACTAAAATTAAAACAAAATAAAAACCACGTAAGAATTTTTCATAAAGTGCATCTCGTCCTGTCTGAATTGTCCGTAAACCATCTATAAATTTCCATATAGAGGGATGATCCACGTCTAATTGGGACTGTAAGCTACGATGTGCAGCCTCTGCAAAGTTATTTGTACGATCTTGGTTGTTTAGTACCCTTTCGTACATGTTCCAAATATTAGATGGAAAAAGCGCCCTTCGTCGTGTACCGTTCCTGTTTCGCCTGCCAACGTAATTATCTTCCAACCAATTTAAAATTGTTTGCAGTTCATTTGGAAGATGTCTGGATAATTGTTTAATTGCATCATCCAGTTGCTCAACAGGAACGAAAGCTAAGGCAGTTATTTCACGTGCGCTTAACGCAAATTCAGGGCTGGTGTTATATTGTTCCATCAATCAATTTTCACATAGTTGTTTTTTAAAATTTTTTACAAGGTGAAACAGACAACCATGTAAGTGGGCTGTTGGAAAAGCCTCAGTAGCTGATTCGATTACAGCCATTTCAAAATCTAGTGAAATTGTTTCAGGTTGAAACTGTGGCCACATTTCTTTAATAAGTGAAAATAGTCTATCATAGGTTTGTCGTGTTTTATTTGGTAAGAGAGTATACAAAACTGGAAAAACGAACCCATTCCTACTGGTAAGTATCACGTAAACTTGATGAAATAGTGAAGGTGCTTGTCGAAATGTTCCATCCATGAAAATCTGCTTCATATGTTCACTCTACCGTGTATTATCTTCTCTTGAAAATATTAGGATTCTCTGTGGATCGGGATGTTCTGATCCAGTATCCTATATGAGAAATAATTCAGTTTGTCCAGAAGCAAAATCGTAAATTTTATAGGATTCTGGAATAATTAAGGTTTCCAAATGTAATGGAAAAGGGGGCGCACCAGCAATAAAATTTCGCGTTCGCTGACACATTTTCCTAATAGCATCTTTTTTGGGCATTTTCCCTTGAACAGCTGCACCAGTATTTTTTAACACTCGGTTTAGTATCTGACCTGGAGTATCCATCGTGTCCTCGGCTCTTTTTTCATTAAAACTTTTATTTTAGCAACACATACCCCTGCAGCGTCAATATCATGGTTGTGGTTTCTAACAACAAATAAATATTCATCGTTTACAGTTGTATGTAGACGACCGGGACATTTATCAGCTTTCCTCTCACATCTCCAAAACTTCTTCGTTCCATCTTTGCTGGTTTTATCAAAAACATACATGTAACCGTTAGAGCAGACCTTCTTTCGGTTACGGCTGGTTTTTGTCACTTCCATAATTTTGACACCACCAATGAGCAACTAACACAACTATTGGCAAATAGCAACTGGAGACAACTGAAGAAATATTGTAAAATTATTATAGTGAAATGTATTATGGGGAAGGGTTTTTCTCAGAATACTTATACAAATTTATCAAGGAATAAAGGCCCTAAACAAACAATGCAATTAACAGTTTATTTACTATACCTTTAAAATAATCTTCTTAAGGATTATAAAATATTTTGAAATAAAATTTTAATCCAGTATCGAAAAAGATTTAATTGTGAATTTCTTAAAAATTATTCTTATTTTCTTTAGCCCAAATAAATATTTGATATTACAAAAGCTTATTTATGGTTTTTTACTTTCCCTCAACATTTTGTTAGATATGTAATATAATTGAGGGAAAGTATTGTGAGACTAAAAAAATTTGATTGAATTTCACGACTAGTTCAGCATCCTTTTATTGTTCAGTTTGTATATTTTTTAATATCTAGATAAAATAAATGTATATTTTCAATAAAAAATATGCATAATATGTGATTATTAGTACAAAAAAACATTATGTGGAATTCTGAAAAATAATTAAACAATATTACTGTTTTTTTTTATAATATATATTTACTACTAGCGCCCAAACGTTCGGCGGTCAAAAATCCGGAGCCCAAACGGCGGCGGACAAACAGCAGCGGACAAACGGCTGCGCCCAAATGTCGCGTACCGGTTTGTAGCTGCCTCCGCTCTAGCCGTTTCCTCTTTTTTATCGTCACTGATCGATTCATCATCGCAGGTCCTGATTTTGGTTCTGACTTGTTTGTAAGCCTTATTTAATTTGCTTGTGGTGCGGTCAAGAGTGTCTGATTTTTCTTAAATCTCCCTCTTCTTTGTATTGTTTTTTATAAGTTTCTTCAGGTCAGCCATACTATTTGTGAGTTCCCCTTGTCTACGACAGAAAATTAAAAGAAGCGGCAACATGGTTCGCTTTCGCGAACGATGGGTTGGGTTGGACGAGTCCATTATTAATTATATAGACACGAGTTTTTGAGAACAGGCATAAAGTTAGTTATATTTTAATTTGAGTTTTTATGCACTGTTTTGTTAAATTTATATGTATTTTCAATCAATAAAAGTTGTTGAGTTATCATAAAGTTCATTAATGAAATACATTTTGGTCCAAACGAGCAGGATGTAAGGAATAGAAGGGAATTATTACGAAGTTAAGTACCCAGAGAGGAAAAGGGAGTTATCGCTGTTTTATGAAGTGCCCATCCTATGTAAGTCTTTCCTTTACATACCTTTTATATATTTGATTTGAATAAAATTAATAATTGTGTCAAATTTCATTAATTTATTTGATATCAGTTGATATTACTCGTTGTTAACTCTATCTGAGCCAACATGGTTGACGCTCTGAACAGCAAAAGAGTACTTTGAAAAGTGTTTTAACTAGGCAAATTAATTTTGTAAAAGGGTTAGATTTAAAAAATTTAAATGATACAATCATAAATAATTTGCAAACGCGTCTTGAAAATTATAAAAACTTATTAAAGGAATTTATTGATATTCAGGGTCGTATTGAGGAAATGGACGCACACGAATTCCCGTCAGGATAACCAATCTACCTGTTTCATAATTAGGGTCCGTTAAGCCGTCACTCGAGTTCCCGTCAGGGTGAAAACTGACCTGTCCAAAAGGTGTTTATGGTAATTGCGGTAAATTCCCTTAATCATCTGATATGTAGCTGTGTATTTATTGCATATTATTGTAATAATAACAGTTATTATAATAGTAAAAGTTTTAAGTTCGTTTTTAGATGTATGAAATAAGAAATAGTTGTAAATAATGTTTTATCTTTGGCACTCTTACACGATATTATTTTACATGGTATTATTGAAATAAAATACGGAATTTTAATTTTACAATTTTATTGCGTACTACTACTGTACCATAAATACATACATATAAAGAAGTCATGCTGTTAGTTCCCAAACTATGAACCGCAACTTGTTTTTAAATTAATAAAAAAAAGAATAATGTTACGTTGACAACACTGTCATAACAAGAATTTTCTTTGGTTTTCTTGTCAAAAAATTTATTGTACTTATATTGTATGATTTTCATAAACCAGTTAATTTGTATACAGTAATATACTGAAAGCATAAAATTAGCCACAAGAGTTTTATTCTCCCATAAGGGAGGCAGTGCATCCCAAGGAGAAGACATGCTCTAAATGAGGGGCGCTGCAAAGTGTGTGTGGGATCTTCAGAGGAACCCTACATAATTAATGGTCCAATCGAGCCGGATCGGCAGTAATACTATAAGGTTAGTCCTTTCCAATTACTACCATATGGTCTATATTCAACGTCAAAAAGCTATATAATCTTTATCGCAGCTATCTGAGTGTCAGGTATTGACTCTTACACATCTCACTTTCTACTTTTACAATAAAATCAGATTCTGTTATACACTACTCAGCATTCATCATATCTCTATAGGTACATTATTTAGACAAATCAGACGAACCTGATTAAACCACTTACGACTAGTGATATTAAATGCACACTTATTAATCTACCTACATATTTACATACATAACAATTATCTCGTCATATTTTGAAACTCCATAAGGTCATAAAATGGCTACAGCTACAGCTCCTCATCAAGTCAAGTATGATGATACGTTAAAATCTCTTGTACTTTGTAGAGGGCAAGTAAAATCACAACTAACTAGGTTTGATACTTTTTTACAAAAAATAACTGCATTGCCGGAAAATCGTGATTCAGAAATTATACAAATACAAACCCGTCTCGATACAATTCTTGATATCCGTAATGAATTTAATAAATTTCAAACTGATATCGAAATGCTTGATCTCGAACAAGATCAATTTGATGCTTCTTTGCGAGAAGAAGAACGGGAAGAATTTGAAACAAAATATTTTAATGTAATTAGTAAGGCTAAGCAAACATTCAAAATGCTACAACACAATTCAAACACTATAACGGCTAGTACTTTACACTCTTCGGATAATACCAAGTTACCTCCTATATCAATTCCGGAATTCAGCGGGTCGTATGAAGGATGGTCGCAATTTCATGCAACATTTGAAGCGTTAATTAACAAAAATAAAAATCTCACAAATGTCGAACGTTTTTATTATTTGCAATCTGCTCTCAAAGGAGAGGCAGCCCAAATAATTTCGTCTTTGCCTGCTACTGACAGTAATTATACTGTGGCATGGCAGCTTTTAGCTGACAGGTATCAAAATAAAAGGGCTATAGTTCATGCACATCTTAAATCTTTGTTTGATTTGCTTTCGGTACGGTCCGATTCACATAGTCA
Source organism: Altica lythri (assembly GCA_964028335.1). Taxonomy (NCBI): domain Eukaryota; kingdom Metazoa; phylum Arthropoda; class Insecta; order Coleoptera; family Chrysomelidae; genus Altica; species Altica lythri. The sequence continues at coordinate 15,621,749 of OZ034806.1, forward strand.
TTTGCGCAAATTTTTAGATGACATGCAAAAACACATTAGATGTTTGGGAAACATGCAACAGCCAGTAAATGGCTGGGATACTATTTTACTTTACTTATTATGTTCAAAGTTAGATGTTGTGACTAGAAAGGAATGGGAAAATTATAGCAAAGATAATAAAACACCTACATACACGCAATTTACAGAATTTCTAACACAACGTTGCCGATTTTTAGAATCAGTCGATTTTCAGATAAATTCAAAAAACCCACTCAAGGTTGAAAGAAAATTTTTATCACGAACACTAACTCATGTAACGGTTAACAATAATTTGTCTTGTCCTTTGTGCAAGGATCAACATCTTATATATCAATGTAAAAGATTTTTGGACTTGTCTGTAAAAGCTAGGTTTAATGAAGCAAAACAAACACATTTGTGTACCAACTGTCTCCGTTCGGGACATTCCGCAGCGGATTGTAAATCTTTAAATACTTGTCGTGTTTGTCAGAAAAGACATCATTCTTTACTACATTTTAATGCTGACTATCAATCTCAAAATAAGGCTAATTCTCATCAAGTACAAGCTAAGTCAAAACTTGAATCTGACAATAATGTAAACACTAGTAAACATGTTGTTGAAACTCCCGCTTCTGAGTCTTGTTTAATTGCTTCTAATATGATTGACAAAACAAATCATCACATAAGGAATGAAATAACAGCATATACTGAACATATCAACACTTATACTCTACTATCAACAGCGTTTGTATGGGTTTTAGACGCAAATAATAAATTTGTTTCATGCCGTGCTCTTTTAGATAATGGATCTCAATCCAATTTTATAACAAGGGAATTCTTTGACAAATTGAACATACAGAGTAAGCCCATAAGTCTTCGGGTTTCTGGTATTAATCAAGGTACAGTAAAAATTACTGAACGAGTAAATCTGCATATCAAATCAAATGACAATATGTGTTCTTTTCATGCATCTTTTTTAGTTATTAACAAAATCACAGAAATAACTCCTCCTGTGAGATTAAACTGCTGTAATATTAGCGTACCTAATAATATTAATCTTGCAGACAAGCGATTTTTTGAACCCTCGGAAATAAATATGCTGCTTGGTGTAAATGTATTTTATCAGTTGTTAGGCACTGGTCAAATCAAACTGGGTAACGGGAATCCCATTTTACAGCAAACCAAATTAGGGTGGATCTTGTCAGGTTCCATTCCATTAAACAATGCGCAGGATCAAATCACGACGGTTAATATGTCCGTTTGTTTATCAAGTCACTGTGATCTTGAAAAATCGTTGGAACGATTTTGGAAGGTAGAGGAGAATTATAATAATTCTCAGAGTTTGTCAAGGGAAGATCAGGAATGTGAATCTCATTTTTTGTCAACATTCAAACGCACACCTTCAGGTAGATTTGTAATCCAATTGCCCACCAATTATAAATTGGAAAATTTGGGTTTATCTTTGGAGAATGCTATACAGCGTTTTCATTCTATTAAACGTAAATTTGAGAAAAAACCTAGTTTCAAACAATCATATTGTGATTTTATGCACGAGTATATTGATCTCGGGCACATGTCTCTCATAAATGAGAATCTGAACTCGACGTTCCATACTAATTATTTACCTCATCATGCAGTAGAAAGGGTTGATAGTATTACCACAAAAACGAGAGTGGTTTTTGATGCATCGGCAAAAACTTCTACTGGCATTTCCCTTAATGATGTTTTAAAAAAGGGTCCAAATATACAAGGTGATTTATTATCCATACTTCTTCGTTTAAGAAAATATAATTTCATCCTTATTGGCGACATTGCAAAAATGTATCGTCAGATTTTAGTTGACGAACCTCAGCTTGATCTTCAAAGAATTGTTTGGAGAAAAAATGTTTGTGATAAATTGGAATATTATCGGTTGAATACCATAACTTATGGTACGGCTAGCGCATCTTTTTTATCAGCACGATGCCGATGTATTAAGCAAATAGCTATTGATTGCCAGCGGCAATATCCTAAGGAAAGTTCGATAATTGATAGTGATTTTCACGTGGATGATTTACTCACAGGTTCGGATACCACAGCTGAACTTACAACTATCGGGAAAAATATCATAGATCTATTTCGCGGGTATGGTTTTGAACTACGAAAGTTTGCTTCTAATAGTAAAGATGTGCTTGATAACTTGTGCGATTCTAATGAACATATCTCAAACTATATAATCACTGATACACAGAGCACTAAGACTTTGGGTATTGCTTGGAATCCTGTAACAGATTTTTTTGAATATAAATCTATCATTACACAATCATCAGGAATTGTTTCAAAACGCGTAATCTTATCATTAACTACTCAGATATTCGATCCTTTAGGTCTTCTTGGTCCTCTCATAATCCAGGCAAAAGTACTATTGCAAACCCTATGGCTTCGTAAGGTTGATTGGGACGAACCAGTTCCGTCTGATTTATTTAAAATCTGGAACAAATTTATTGTCGGATTAAGCAGTGTACCTTTAATAAGGATACCTAGATATGCTTCAACCGAAAGTCCTCGGTCAGTTGAATTACACGGATTTTGTGATGCATCAATGAGTGCATACGGCGCTTGTGTATATGTCAGAGCACAAACGGTCGAAGGTAACTTTAAAGTCAATCTGTTGTGTGCTAAATCACGTGTTGCTCCAATAAAGGCACTTTCTTTACCTATACTAGAATTGTGTGGCGCTCTCGTATTAGTTAAACTTGTCAAACGAGTAATATTAGACATGCGGTTATCTTTTGATAGAATATGTTACTGGACCGATTCATCAATCGTTCTTTCGTGGCTTTCTGCAGAATCAGCAGCTTGGAAAACCTTCGTGTCAAATCGAGTATCGGAAATTCAGCAACTCAGTGAGATTGATAATTGGTACCATATTTCTTCTAAAAACAATCCAGCTGATTTGATTTCACGCGGTATTAAGCCAGAGGAATTGTCATCATCGTCATTATGGTGGCACGGGCCTCATTTTTTTAGCGAGCCTAACGAAAATTGGCCGGAGATTAAACATATATCTTATTTTAGCAAATCAGGTTATAATGCAGTACCAGAATTTAATATCAAGTCAATTTCCGTAATAGTAAAAACAGATTCTGACAGTTTTAATCCATTTCAAAAATTTTCTAGTTATTCTAAAGCTGTCAATGTAATAGCTTATTGTTTGCGATTTGCAAAAAACAGCAGGTCAGAACGAAACACCCGAAGCGTCGGATCTTTATCGTCATCAGAACGCTTATCCGCTCTTTATTGCATTGTAAAATCTGTATAAATTTCCTATAAATTCATACATGGTTCAGCTCCCGCTTTACATATTTTCCATGAACACACTCATGGCTAGCTCCCATCCTATCACTCAAACGATCCGTATCGATTCTGCTCGAACGTTAGCCCTCCGGGGCCGATATATTAAATTTCTCTCTCTCTGTTCTCAACTGTGGCAGCAAGAGCATCTCAGCTCCGTTGTAAAAATGTGTTCAACTTTTCAATATATAAGTACAGTATGTCTTTATTTTCCAGTTTATAAGTTTTAAATGACTAAGTTTAGAGTCAGTGATTGTGTCCATGTTCTGTAAGTACTTTGAACTTAAATTTATGTACAACTAGTTAGGAAATACTTTTCCATTTTAACCGTCATTGTCGCGCTGTTGCCAAACTGGTGCCGGGTTCTTACAACTTTCGGTATCGTTAAACATTAAGTTTTGGAGCAAAGACACCTTATGATATCTCACCATTGTTATCTCACAATTTATGTAATACTCTTTTAAGTACCTATCTCTGCATATATATTTGACATGTTTAATATAAAGATTTATATCTGAATTCCTGAATTTTATTTATTTCTATAATCAAAACCATTCATAGCTGCTGGCGCTTTTGCTAGCTGGTCCTTCGAAGCTGCTTTTTCTCAACCTCTGCCAACTGAACTTGGCCAGCTTATATTGGAAGCCACTCAAAACATGTGCAAGGAAATCAACCAGCATACCTCGCTACGGCGAGCTCCTTGAAAATTGCACATAGTTTTTGTTGGTCCTTCGAGCCGGATCTGTCACTTTGACATCTCTTATATTTGGCCAAAGCTGCCACTTTCTTTCTCTCTTTTATTAATCTTGATACTCCAAATATCCCGTGCTTTAATTGTACAATTTGTGTGTGAACTGAATTAATTATATCAGTGTATGTGTAATAAAAAACAAAACTTTTACAAATACTTTACCGCGAAAGTGTAAAATCGAACAGTTCGATAAAAGTTGTACGACAAAATTCACGAATTGGCAACAGCGCGTGAAGAGGCTCCTGGCGACGACTTGATGGTTGGAGCTTGCATCGTTTTTACATCGACACCTGCCTTTAAGTAGGGGGGTGAGAGGTGATTGTTTACGTTTAGCCGACAACTGTGAACTGTGTTTATATTCACAACTTCTCTCATGATTTTTGTGAGCTATTTCTTTTAATGTTCAAGATAATGTTTTAATTTATTTGGTACAGTGAAATACCATTATTATAATTTCCTATTTGTAAGGTATGTTGAAGTTTTTCACACTTTTAAACTTGCAATTAGTATATTCTATTCTATATATTATAGGTAATATTAACAAATACTTGTTGATTAAGTGTTTCCAGTTGTTAGATAAGTTTTGAATTTTCCTTCAATTGAAACTAATTTGGGCTTATAGATATTTGAGTTTATAGAGTAAAAATACAATTGATATCTGTTTAAGTAGCTATTTTGTGTATTTCTAAGATTTGTTGAGGAATCTGCTATCTGCTACACTGTAAAAAGAAATATTTTTGATAATTTCTACTTTGTGAAATATTTATGCATTACTTGAAAACACATATTGTTTTACATTTCATATGACTTTATGCTATTTGTTGAAATATTTTTAGGGTATTCTTTACAATTTAGAATAACCTATTAGTTGTATGTATCATGTACTTGCTCATAAACTAACTTACACTTTAAAAATTTATTGTACACTTTATCTCTTTCGAAATACTTTGCGGATTAACCTGGTTATTTGCTTTTTATGTATTTTTCTGGAAAATATTCTACACTGTGAAAAATTTATTTTCTAATTTTCAAATCTGTTTTATAAAATAGTTGTATTTTTAAATTGGGTTGGTTACGTCTGGATTCAATCATGACCTTAACTCATTTAAAAAATAAACGACGCGGTTGTAAGGCGCAATTAACGCGGATTGAAAAATTCTTGGAGGAACTCGATGGCTCCGAAGAAATTTATTTACTTAATGTTAAATTTAAAAATATCTCTGGTCATTATGAAAATTATCAAGGCATTCAATTGGAAATTGCTTCCTTGTCTAATACAGACGAAGATTGTCTCTCTTCGGACGGTATCGCGGAAAATATAGTCGCGGATCGTTTTGAATCGTGTATAGCCAAGCTTGAACTTCTTATCGGAAATAAACAAAAAGAATTACTACCTTCAATTACTACTGAATCAAACGAGGTTTCCAATGTCGTTTTACCCAAAATTAACATTAAACCGTTTTCTGGTTCGGCACAAGAGTGGCCATCTTTCATTGATCTTTTTACGGCATTGGTTCTTAATAACAATAAGTTGAAATCAGACGGTGAAAAATTCTACTATCTTAAAGGTCTTTTACGCGGACCTCCGTTGGAAATGATTGATTCCTTGGGGGTAACTAATCAGAATTTAAATATTGCTTTAAATATTCTCAAAAATGCTTATGATGATAAGTATAAATTATTGTATTCTTTGTTCCAAACCTTAGTGGATCAGAAACCCGTTTCTAAAAGCACTCCGTCTGAGTTGCGTGAATTTCAAATATCTACCCGAAAAACATTTGATTTAATTAACAATTTAAAATTGGCACCAGAAGTGAATTTTGAGTCTTTAATAATATTTTTGATGGAGCAAAAGCTTGATTTTAACTCCAGAAGAGCTTTTGAAAGTGAGCGGAAACCGGAAGATATTCCTACCGCTGAATACTTTTTCGATTTTCTACAGAAACGTCAATCCATGTTGGAAAATTTGAATCTTTTTGAAACCAATAAAAAAGTTAAACCTCAAACTAAATATACCGATTCTAGCAGGAATAAAGTAACACTTGTCTCTAGTTTTAATTCTTCATATAATAATCATTCACATAACTCCCGAGCTGGGGCTAACAAACCGAGCTGTCTTCATTGTTCGGATCCCTCTCATTCTATATACGGTTGTTCTAAATTTATGACCTTATCACCTCAAGATAGGTACCAGTTCGTTAAAACTAAAAAACTTTGTGTTAACTGTTTGAATGGTACCCATATTACTGCTAATTGTAAATCTCTTCGAAGATGCGTGACTTGTAACAAGTCTCACCATAGCTACTTACATTTCGATAATCATAATCAATTGGCTAATAATTATCACAATCAAAGTACTTCTAGAACTGCTACTTCAGGAAGTTCAAATTCAACTTCCGCGTCCCCTGTAAATACTCCTCCCAATAATACTAGTAGATCTAATTTTTTAAACTCCTCATTATCTAGTCAACCACCTGAACCCCCCAGTCCGGGGGCGCCCCAAACGATTTTGGCCGCTATGTCAGTCAAAGATAACATTGTGCTTTTACCTACGGCTTTAGTGAATGTAAATGGTTCCCATGGTCGGTCCTTCGTGGCTCGAGCTCTGCTGGACTCAGCTAGCCAAATGAGCGTTATCAACCGCGGCTTTGCCCAAAAATTGAATATACCTCCACGGAAACAAACTCTAAGTATCTCCGGCTTGGGTAGTAATAATTGTACCCATAGCGAAGAAGTGATAGATATCACATTCACTTCGCAAGTTGCACCTTACCGTACATTTAATATTTCTTGCTCGGTTATAGACAAAATAACTAATAGCTTACCTCAATTCTCTATATCCCCTTCTAATTTGGAAATTCCTGCTCACGTAAAGCTTGAACTTGCTGATCCTCTCTTTTTCGAATCCGGCCAAATAGACCTTCTCATTGGCTGTGATTTGTATCACTTCTTACTTAAAGCGACCGTGATTAATACGGGTCCCACTTCGCCTTCCTTCATAGATACTCACCTTGGATACGTTATAGCTGGTCCTATACAGCTTAATAACTTTGGGTTGCCAATTAATGTGAATAATTTTGCTGCTTCATTTCTAACTGTTTGTAATGATCAACACGATCAAGATAATAAACTCCATCTAGCCATGGAAAAATTTTGGAAGCTCGAAGACATCTCTGAATTTCAACCGCAAGGCTCCAGCGACGAATTCGTGGAACAACTATTTCAGGACACCACAGTGATCCTTCCTTCCGGTCGTTATCAAGTAAATATGCCGCTCATTGAAAATCACTCTAAAAAGTTAGGACAGTCATTTGGAATGGCCTTCCAACGATTCTCTTCTCTTGAGAAAAAGTTCAAGTTTAATCTTACTCTCTTTTCGGAATATAAAAATGTTATTTCTGAATATCTCACACTTGGTCACGCTCAAGTAGTTCCTTTGTCTTTTTATAATTCTATAAGCAATGAGTTCAAATACTTTATACCTCATAGGGCGGTGATACGCGAGGATAGTGTATCCACCAAACTTCGGGTCGTTTTTGATTTCTCGGCTAAAACCGATTCTGGTTTTTCCCTTAATGATTTAACCTCAAAGGGTTATCAGGTTCAAGACAATCTTTTTGACATTTTATGTAGATTCAGGTGCTACAAATATGTCCTCTGTGCCGACATCAAAATGATGTATCGATACATCGACATCAATCCTTCGCAACGACATCTGCAGAATATATTGTGGAGAGATAGTCCAAATGACTCTTTTACATGCATTCAGTTATCTAGCCTAAGTTTCGGGCAAAACTGTTCCCCCTTTTTAGCCACTCGAGTCCTAAAAGACATAGCCTTAAACAACCCCGATTGTCCTCACGCGCAGCACGCTATCCTTCATCAAACCTACATGGATGATATTTTAACTGGGACTAATAATGAAAATGAATTAACTATTTTTTACAATGAATTGAATTACATGTTAGGAAAACATGAATTTCAACTACATAAGTGGCAGTCTAATTCTTTCCAATTTTTGCAATCCATTAATGAATTGGCTAATGCTAATTTTGATCGTAGTTTTGAAGATTCTTCAAGCAAGATTCTTGGGCTCAAATGGAACCCTACTTCTGATTTTTTACATATCAAAACCGCTTGCTTAGCTGATGATTCACCTTTAACTAAAAGAAAAATACTAAGCATTATTGCTAGTACTTTCGATCCTCTTGGAATCGTTAACAATCTGACCGTCTTTGGTAAACTCTTAATGCAATCATTATGGATGTCCCAGATAGGATGGGATGACTCCATTTCTGACATATCTATAATTAACCAATTTGAAAAATTTAAATTATCATTAGCCGAGGTGGCCCATCTTCGAGTTCCGAGGTACCTATTTGAAGATAAAGTTGTTGTTTCTTGTTCCCTTCATGGTTTCTGCGATGCTAGCCAACAGGCATATGGCGGCTGCCTCTATTTAGTGGCGGTTTACTCTGACAATTCGAGATCATCTCGATTGATTACAGCTAAATCCAGAGTAAATCCGGTGAAAAAGAAATTAACAATTCCCAGATTAGAGCTGTGTGCAATGGAACTTTTGGCCATATTAACCCACAGGATAGTTCAAATTCTGTCTGTATCTATTCAACTCTCTTCTATAAATTTATGGTCCGACTCACAGGTGGCCCTTTGTTGGGTAAAACAAAATGCAAATAATTTTTCCCCTTTTGTTGCCCGCCGGGTGTTAATTATACAAAATAATAGCGAACATTTTATTTGGCGACATGTCAAGTCCCATTTGAACCCTGCCGATTTACTTTCTCGGGGTCAGTTTTCTCCCAAGGTCTGGCCTTTCTGGTTTGAGGGTCCCCCGTTTCTAATTGCGGAAAATGAATTGGACACAATAGATTCTTTCGAACCTATTGTCAACTTACCCGAATGCAAAAAAGTCAATTTGGCCGTTGTCCCTACTAATCAAAGTTTTTGGGAAACAATATTTTCCCGATTCTCAAATTTTAATACCCTGGTGAGGGTCATAGCTCAAATATTCAAATTTGCAAACCTAATTAAAAAACAACCTGGAACCGTAGGACAACTGTCTACTGAGGATCTAAGGGTTGCCCATGATTTTCTAATTAAAGAACTTCAACGCAAACACTTTGCTAAAGAGATTCATTGTCTGAAAACAAACACTCCCATTGTAAATAAAAAACTAATCCCTTTAAATATTTTCCTGGATAACGACGGCCTCTTGAGAGTAGGAGGTCGTCTGCAATACTCTTCTTTACCCTTCAATCAAAAATTCCCACTATTATTACCCGAAGATGATCATGTTGTTCATTTGTTGATTACTCGTGAACACCGTCGTCTTGGTCATAGCGGTGCCCAAAATGTTTTGGGCAATTTACGTTTACAGTATTGGCCAATGAACGGCACTCGTCTTATCAAAAAATTAATTAAAAAATGCGTAACTTGTTTCAGGTTCAATGCCCAAGTTTCTTCGCAAATAATGTCTCCCCTTCCACTGGACCGTGTACAGGAATCTCGTCCATTTAACAAAACTGGCATAGATTTCGCTGGACCAATTCTAATTAAATCCTCTTCTTTAAGAAAAGCCCCCCGACAAAAGGCATACATTGCTATCTTCATATGTATGGTGACAAAGGCGGTCCATATTGATTTGGTGAGTGATCTTTCTTCCGAGGCTTTTATTGCCGCCTTGAAAAGATTCATCAGTCGTAGAGGAAATCCTCACACAATATATTCAGATAATGGTTCTAATTTTATTGGGGCTCGAAACCAGTTTCGAGAGCTTTCCCGGTTTCTACAATCTTCTGATAATATTTTCAAAATACAATCTTTTTTATCTGTTACGGAAATTTCATGGAAATTTATCCCACCCCGTTCGCCGCACTGGGGTGGATTATGGGAAGCAGCCGTGAAAAGTGCGAAATCTCATCTTACAAAAATTATTGGTTCTTCTTGTCTTACTTTCGAGGAACTTTCTACGGTTCTGACTCAAGTTGAAGCTATCTTGAACAGCAGACCGTTATACCCAATGTCGAATGATCCCAACGATCTGACTCCCCTCACTCCTGGTCATTTTCTGATCGGCGGTGCTTTGACAGCGTATCCCGACCGTGACCTTTCGAATATACCTGTTAATAGATTAACCCTTTGGGAACAATGTGTTAAAATGAAACAGGAGTTCTGGAAAAGATGGAGCACTGACTATCTGCACCGATTGCAACATCGGCTTAAATGGTGCAAATCTTCTACTAACCTTCAGCTTAACCAACTTGTGCTGGTGCAAGCTGAAGATCGTCCTCCCCTAAATTGGCCCCTTGCCAGAGTAGTGGAACTGCTTAGTGGTAAAGATGGCAAGGTCCGCGCCGCCCGAGTAAAAACGCAAGATGGCGTATATACTCGCCCTATAACTAAGTTAGCCCCTCTTCCCTGTGAAAATTGAGTTTGCTGGAAAACATTTTTTCTTCTTTTCTTTTTTTTTTTTCTTCTTGTCACTATTATAGTTCTTGGTTCTCTGCCCTTTCTCTCCCCCCTTCGAGGACAATCTTTGTTTCAATTCCTCCCCCCCCCAGTATGTATAAATTTCCTATAAATTCATACATGGTTCAGCTCCCGCTTTACATATTTTCCATGAACACACTCATGGCTAGCTCCCATCCTATCACTCAAACGATCCGTATCGATTCTGCTCGAACGTTAGCCCTCCGGGGCCGATATATTAAATTTCTCTCTCTCTGTTCTCAACTGTGGCAGCAAGAGCATCTCAGCTCCGTTGTAAAAATGTGTTCAACTTTTCAATATATAAGTACAGTATGTCTTTATTTTCCAGTTTATAAGTTTTAAATGACTAAGTTTAGAGTCAGTGATTGTGTCCATGTTCTGTAAGTACTTTGAACTTAAATTTATGTACAACTAGTTAGGAAATACTTTTCCATTTTAACCGTCATTGTCGCGCTGTTGCCAAACTGGTGCCGGGTTCTTACAACTTTCGGTATCGTTAAACATTAAGTTTTGGAGCAAAGACACCTTATGATATCTCACCATTGTTATCTCACAATTTATGTAATACTCTTTTAAGTACCTATCTCTGCATATATATTTGACATGTTTAATATAAAGATTTATATCTGAATTCCTGAATTTTATTTATTTCTATAATCAAAACCATTCATAGCTGCTGGCGCTTTTGCTAGCTGGTCCTTCGAAGCTGCTTTTTCTCAACCTCTGCCAACTGAACTTGGCCAGCTTATATTGGAAGCCACTCAAAACATGTGCAAGGAAATCAACCAGCATACCTCGCTACGGCGAGCTCCTTGAAAATTGCACAAAATCAGTTCAATCTGAACATTTTACCGAAGAAATAGCATCTCTTAAAATTTCTAAAATGGTAAACCGCAGCAGCAAATTGGTATCATTAAATCCATTTATTGACAAAATGGGCATTTTAAGGGTAGGCGGACGATTGCGAAATTCTAATTTAAAGTACGATTATAAACATCCGATTATCATGCCACAAAAACACGATTTGACGAATTTAATCATAAGATATTATCATTTACAAAATTTACATTCCGGAACGCAGGCTACTTTAGCATTTATAAGACAACGATTCTGGATTATTAACTAGGCAAATTAATTTTGTAAAAGGGTTAGATTTAAAAAATTTAAATGATACAATCATAAATAATTTGCAAACGCGTCTTGAAAATTATAAAAACTTATTAAAGGAATTTATTGATATTCAGGGTCGTATTGAGGAAATGGACGCACACGAATTCCCGTCAGGATAACCAATCTACCTGTTTCATAATTAGGGTCCGTTAAGCCGTCACTCGAGTTCCCGTCAGGGTGAAAACTGACCTGTCCAAAAGGTGTTTATGGTAATTGCGGTAAATTCCCTTAATCATCTGATATGTAGCTGTGTATTTATTGCATATTATTGTAATAATAACAGTTATTATAATAGTAAAAGTTTTAAGTTCGTTTTTAGATGTATGAAATAAGAAATAGTTGTAAATAATGTTTTATCTTTGGCACTCTTACACGATATTATTTTCCATGGTATTATTGAAATAAAATACGGAATTTTAATTTTACAATTTTATTGCGTACTACTACTGTACCATAAATACATACATATAAAGAAGCCATGCTGTTAGTTCCCAAACTATGAACCGCAACTTGTTTTTAAATTAATAAAAAAAAGAATAATGTTACGTTGACAACACTGTCATAACAAGAATTTTCTTTGGTTTTCTTGTCAAAAAATTTATTGTACTTATATTGTATGATTTTCATAAACCAGTTAATTTGTATACAGTAATATACTGAAAGCATAAAATTAGCCACAAGAGTTTTATTCTCCCATAAGGGAGGCAGTGCATCCCAAGGAGAAGACATGCTCTAAATGAGGGGCGCTGCAAAGTGTGTGTGGGATCTTCAGAGGAACCCTACATAATTAATGGTCCAATCGAGCCGGATCGGCAGTAATACTATAAGGTTAGTCCTTTCCAATTACTACCATATGGTATTCAACGTCAAAAAGCTATATAATCTTTATCGCAGCTATCTGAGTGTCAGGTATTGACTCTTACACATCTCACTTTCTACTTTTACAATAAAATCAGATTCTGTTATACACTACTCAGCATTCATCATATCTCTATAGGTACATTATTTAGACAAATCAGACGAACCTGATTAAACCACTTACGACTAGTGATATTAAATGCACACTTATTAATCTACCTACATATTTACATACATAACAATTATCTCGTCATATTTTGAAACTCCATAAGGTCATAAAATGGCTACAGCTACAGCTCCTCATCAAGTCAAGTATGATGATACGTTAAAATCTCTTGTACTTTGTAGAGGGCAAGTAAAATCACAACTAACTAGGTTTGATACTTTTTTACAAAAAATAACTGCATTGCCGGAAAATCGTGATTCAGAAATTATACAAATACAAACCCGTCTCGATACAATTCTTGATATCCGTAATGAATTTAATAAATTTCAAACTAATATCGAAATGCTTGATCTCGAACAAGATCAATTTGATGCTTCTTTGCGAGAAGAAGAACGGGAAGAATTTGAAACAAAATATTTTAATGTAATTAGTAAGGCTAAGCAAACATTCAAAATGCTACAACACAATTCAAACACTATACCGGCTAGTACTTTACACTCTTCGGATAATACCAAGTTACCTCCTATATCAATTCCGGAATTCAGCGGGTCGTATGAAGGATGGTCGCAATTTCATGCAACATTTGAAGCGTTAATTAACAAAAATAAAAATCTCACAAATGTCGAACGTTTTTATTATTTGCAATCTGCTCTCTAAGGAGAGGCAGCCCAAATAATTTCGTCTTTGCCTGCTACTGACAGTAATTATACTGTGGCATGGCAGCTTTTAGCGGACAGGTATCAAAATAAAAGGGCTATAGTTCATGCACATCTTAAATCTTTGTTTGATTTGCCTTCGGTACGGTCCGATTCACATAGTCATTTGCGCACACCACAGCGGATACCACAGCTGAACTTACAACTATCGGGAAAAATATCATAGATCTATTTCGCGGGTATGGTTTTGAACTACGAAAGTTTGCTTCTAATAGTAAAGATGTGCTTGATAACTTGTGCGATTCTAATGAACATATCTCAAACTATATAATCACTGATACACAGAGCACTAAGACTTTGGGTATTGCTTGGAATCCTGTAACAGATTTTTTTGAATATAAATCTACCATTACACAATCATCAGGAATTGTTTCAAAACGCGTAATCTTATCATTAACTACTCAGATATTCGATCCTTTAGGTCTTCTTGGTCCTCTCATAATCCAGGCAAAAGTACTATTGCAAACCCTATGGCTTCGTAAGGTTGATTGGGACGAACCAGTTCCGTCTGATTTATTTAAAATCTGGAACAAATTTATTGTCGGATTAAGCAGTGTACCTTTAATAAGGATACCTAGATATGCTTCAACCGAAAGTCCTCGGTCAGTTGAATTACACGGATTTTGTGATGCATCAATGAGTGCATACGGCGCTTGTGTATATGTCAGAGCACAAACGGTCGAAGGTAACTTTAAAGTCAATCTGTTGTGTGCTAAATCACGTGTTGCTCCAATAAATGCACTTTCTTTACCTAGACTGGAATTGTGTGGCGCTCTCGTATTAGTTAAACTTGTCAAACGAGTAATATTAGACATGCGGTTATCTTTTGATAGAATATGTTACTGGACCGATTCATCAATCGTTCTTTCGTGGCTTTCTGCAGAATCAGCAGCTTGGAAAACCTTCGTGACAAATCGAGTATCGGAAATTCAGCAACTCAGTGAGATTGATAATTGGTACCATATTTCTTCTAAAAACAATCCAGCTGATTTGATTTCACGCGGTATTAAGCCAGAGGAATTGTCATCATCGTCATTATGGTGGCACGGGCCTCATTTTTTTAGCGAGCCTAACGAAAATTGGCCGGAGATTAAACATATATCTTATTTTAGCAAATCAGGTTATAATGCAGTACTAGAATTTAATATCAAGTCAATTTCCGTAATAGTAAAAACAGATTCTGACAGTTTTAATCCATTTCAAAAATTTTCTAGTTATTCTAAAGCTGTCAATGTAATAGCTTATTGTTTGCGATTTGCAAAAAACAGCAGGTCAGAACGAAACACCCGAAGCGTCGGATCTTTATCGTCATCAGAACGCTTATCCGCTCTTTATTGCATTGTAAAATCAGTTCAATCTGAACATTTTACCGAAGAAATAGCATCTCTTAAAATTTCTAAAATGGTAAACCGCAGCAGCAAATTGGTATCATTAAATCCATTTATTGACAAAATGGGCATTTTAAGGGTAGGCGGACGATTGCGAAATTCTAATTTAAAGTACGATTATAAACATCCGATTATCATGCCACAAAAACACGATTTGACGAATTTAATCATAAGATATTATCATTTACAAAATTTACATTCCGGAACGCAGGCTACTTTAGCATTTATAAGACAACGGTTCTGGATTATTAACGGTAAGCGAATGGTAAGAAGAATTATTAGGAAATGTATTCCTTGCGTCAAAGTTAATCCTCCCAATCTTGTAAACAAAATGGGCGATCTTCCAGAATTTCGAGTTAATTCTTTTCGGCCTTTTTACAATGTTGGTACGGATTATGCTGGACCATTTCTATTAAAGGACGGCAAATATCGTAACAAAAAATTATTAAAATGCTACGTATGCGTTTTTATTTGCCTATCAACTAAAGCTGTTCACCTGGAGCTCACTAGTGAACTCAGTACGGAATGTTTTCTCGCCGCGCTTAAACGTTTTGTAGCGAGACGAGGTTTGTGTAAAAATATATATTCAGATAAAGGATCAAATTATGTTGGAGCCCGAAACGAACTCCAAGTGATTCAAAGACTGATAAAAACTGAAAAATTCAATTATTATCTTTCAGAAAATGACATCTCTTGGCATTTTATACCAGCCCGTGCGCCTCATTTTGGGGTTGTGTGGGAGGCTGCAGTTAAATCAATGAAACATCATCTTAAACGAGTCATAAACACTACACCATTCACTTATGAAGAGTTTAATACTTTGATTATTCAGATAGAGGCTGTATTGAATTCACGTCCACTAACGCCACTATCCCCTGATCCTAATGATCTGGAAGTATTGACCCCGGGCCATTTTCTGATTGGTCAGCCACTTAATGCCGTTCCAGAAATAATAGGCGAAGATAGACCTATAAACCATTTGGCCAGATTTAAACACTTGCAGCGGATGCTTAAGAATATATGGTCCCGTTGGAGTATAGAATATTTGCATAATCTCCATCAACGAGGCAAGTGGAGATTTGAAATCGACACCTCTAAATTAGTAGGTGCATTGGTAATGCTGAAGGAAGACAACATGCCTCCTTTAAAGTGGTCTACTGGTAGAATCGTTGCTGTCCACCCTGGTACAGATGGAGTAACTCGAGTGGTAAGCGTTTTGACGTCTGGTGGAAACGTGTTGAAACGAAGCATAGTGAAGATTTGTCCGTTGCCGTTGATGGACTAATTGTGAAAATTTACATTGAACTGTATTGTGTTTGTGTTCACATTTTAATGTATTTTTTTGTTTAATTCTACATTTATGTTGAAACATAGCTTAGCTAGTTCCAAGGCGGGCGGTATGTTAGTTCCCAAACTATGAACCGCAACTTGTTTTTAAATTAATAAAAAAAAGAATAATGTTACGTTGACAACACTGTCATAACAAGAATTTTCTTTGGTTTTCTTGTCAAAAAATTTATTGTACTTATATTGTATGATTTTCATAAACCAGTTAATTTGTATACAGTAATATACTGAAAGCATAAAATTAGCCACAAGAGTTTTATTCTCCCATAAGGGAGGCAGTGCATCCCAAGGAGAAGACATGCTCTAAATGAGGGGCGCTGCAAAGTGTGTGTGGGATCTTCAGAGGAACCCTACACATGCATACATAATATACATATATATTAACAAATTCATTTTAATAATTATAATACAATATAACTAAATTTATAGGCCATACACTTTATAAAATCGTAACGAGAGATTTCTTTATTTTTAAATTGAACAATTTTTTCATTAATAAATTTTATATTGCGTTCTATATTTTTTCGAGTATATCGCATGTCTCCTGATTTGCAACTATTTATTTTTATATATATATTTCTATAAAAACATATACATTTGGGTGGTTTATAGGGCAATACTGTCTAAACTTCGAATGAAAACTTTCACATGTGTTTGTGGTGCGTGAAGTGTCTGATGTAGTTGCTGCCCAAATCTCGGGTGGAAACTTGGAATGTTCAGCTATGTAGTTCTCTGTAAGGTAGTCTGCAAACAGCGTAACTCTTTCATCTACGGGTTTGTCTTCCGCCAGTTCAAAAGAAAATGCATCACCTACTTCCGTATGTGGCAAGAAGGTTAATCCATATACATAGTGTAGCCATTTTCCAATATCGGAACTGGCATCTTTGTATTCAGTTGATAACCCCAACTGTCCTATTCTTCTGTACGGGCGGATGTAATTTCGGCCGGAAAAAGGGCAGGTACTAAAAGCCGGTAGGTAAATTCGGCCGGAGGTTTTAAGTTGCTTCCTTATCTCATAGGTATTTTCGCCCGCAAATCAAATAAAATAACAGAATGCTTTATATTAAAATATTTCTTTATTTCAATAAAATTAATAAAATTATTACATCAACTTATTTCTATAACTTAGGTAAACTATAAATTTTTAAAAAACGTTTTGATGTGATACAGATTTAACGAAATTAATTCTAGAAATATTGTCAGATCGAAGCATATTTACCATGTTTTCGATAAATTTTAGTTTGTTTTTTACTTGTTTGTCTTTAATTTTTGCTGGAATATTTAAATTTTTTATTTTTAAATATGCATCGATCTGACAATCTTTTAATTTTTCTATAAAAATAAATATAGAAGGGTGACTTGAATAAAAACTAGAATTAAAGTGCGAATTGGAATGATTCGCAGGCATTTGTGGTTCTTTTAATTGATGGGTTTTCATATGCCCATATATTTGGTGGAAAATGAGATTCTGGCGCTATGTAGTTTTCTAATAAATAGTCTGCGTATTTATCTATAAGTTTATGGTCCGGTTCGTATGACATGAGATCAAATATGAAACAATCTTTAACTTCAGAGGGGTCTAAATAAGTTAGCCCAAAAGTATGAGTAAGCCATTTGCTTTCCTCGCAGTTTTTATCTTTATACATTTGGGTTAACCCTAATAATTGTATTTTCCTATACCACGCCTGGTGCAAGTGGAATCTACAACCATTTAGTTTGGTTTTGGGAAAGACAACTTTTAATGCGTTATGAATTGCGATTTCAAAATCCACAAATACCTCCTTCGGTTCAAAAACAATATTATAAAGTTCAAAAATTTTAGATTTTACCAACAGAAAAAGTCTCATATATGTGTCACTGGTCTTAGTGGGCAACAGACAATACAAAAGAGGAACATAATGCCCATTTTCCAGTCCATGGATGGTAAATAACTGATTAAAATATTTTGTACAATAAGAAAATGTGCCATCCATGTAAAAATCTTTCATTTTACATAAACTTATTATATTTGTATGGCAAGAAAAAACAATGATATTATTAGCTGTGCTGTTAATAAACAAAAAATTTTCACCTGTTGTGGTTTTCGGTCCATAACTATCGATTACAGAATGTACATCGTGAATATCCTTAGGCAGGGCTGGTAAGATCTTACGGCGACTGTTGTACAAATTTCTTCTTATTAGACTGACATCTATCGATGACAAATTCTCTGGCAAATGATTTGAAAGAACGCTTTTAATAATTTTTGAAGGTTTCTCCGATATGTCTTCCTCAGCTTTGCGCTTGCATGAAGTCGTCACTATTTTTCTCTCCAACGTAGTTTCATCGGACTCGTGGTTGTGGATTAATTCACTTCTAGTAACTGTGTATTCCGCACCAACAGTGTACAGTTTGGCTAAACATCTTAAATTTTTCTTTATACACCTCCAACGTACTTCACCACTTTTTAATACGTCCTGTTTACAAAACTGAAACTTTTCTACAACTAGTAAGTCACAACCGCGTGAACTCTTAATTACTGAAACTGATGCCATCGTATACAAATAATATATTTTATGCTTTCTATCGACTAGTAGCTTCAAGATAAGTTATAATACTGACTAGCTATAATAATTTTATACCTGTTATTTGTGAATTTTATACATTTAAAGAAATAATCTTAAGTAGGTACAACATAGTTATTAGAATAAAGAGATAAGTAAATTAAAGGTATTTCCGACAGGTACACAGGATTAGGTATTTCCAAATAAATACACAATTAATATTTTACAGAAACTATTAAGCGTAATTACCAATATTTTAATCTCATCGTAAACATCAACCCCTCGGCCGAAATTACCCCTGTCATAAATGGTACCCCTTGATTTATGCAGGTAGGCCAAGGGATTACCGGCCGAAATTACGCCCGCCTTTCTGTACCACGCTTGTGAGAGGTGAAATCCACAACCAATAATCTTCGAATTCGGAAAGCTTTGCTTAACACTGGAGTGAATCGCTTGTTCAAAGTCTATAACGATTATTTCCGGCAAAAATTTACTTCCAAGTTCGTTACTTTTAGTAACAATAAGATCAAATAATTTTACATATTTCGATTTCAGCTTGTTCTTCAACAGACAGAAAGCCACCAGAATATATGTAGCGTTGTTGTAAACATGAATTGTGAACAACTGAGTAAAATATTTTGGGCAGTAGTCAAACGTTCCATCCATATAACATTTTGAGTGTTGGCACATAAATGACACGTTACTTGGACATGCGAAAACTACTACTTCGTGTTCTATGTTGTTGATCAGTAGAAATTGTTCATTTTTGGAACTGACAATGTTGAGTAGATTTAAACATTCTTGCAATTCTCTAGTAGATGTGGGTAATTTTGGAAATTTGCTTCTTCTTGCTCTATCCAAATTATTCCTTATATATGTCATATCTTGGCTTGTAAGTGTTTCCAGCATTGTATTTTGCCGATCCAACTCCCTGTGAACCATTTTCGAAGGCCTTTCATAGACACTATCTTCGATTTTTCGTTTACTTAACTTCTGGCGGTTTAAAAGTTGCTGGTCCACACTATTGTGCTCATGTCCACCGACAGCTTTAGAAAACACTAAATTTTCTTCTTCTCCAATGGTATACACCTTAGCGCGACAATTTTTGTTCACACAACACCAAGATACTTCACCAGAAGACTTTAATAAACGATATTTGTAGAATTTAAAACTGATCAGTACCAGAAGGGGTTTACCCTTTTCACTTAGTATTACTTCAAGCATTTTGTGTATCACTATAGCGTACGACAACAAACGTTCGGAAATATGTATATTAATAAACTGTCGTTTCGAAAACGACAACTTAATATATATGTTTCCAAAAGCAATTAGTTGTGCAATTAGTACTGACATACCCCCTCGCCAACCCCAATACAGTTCGTTCGCTATACTGACAAGGGTTTAGGATTAAAAATTTTATTAGTATTCAACTTTTTCATTAGAATTCAGGATTACGATTTTCAGAATTATTTAGTTTATCTGGAAGCGGATTCGGATTAAAAATTTTATTAGTATTCAACTTTTTCATTAGAATTCAGGATTACGATTTTCAGAATTATTTAGTTTACCTGGAAGCGGATTAAATAAACTGAGATTAAGATACCTGCAAGTGTCGAACGGGAACTCATGTGTATTATATTCGTCATAAGAAACCTGACGGGAATTCGTGTTCACCGGAGGAAATTGAGAGTGATATAAATATAAATGTTAATGAGGATATAAGGCTTCAATTTGAAAATTCCTATTTTAGGTTGATAGGAGAAATAAATGCGATTTTAAATAATTTTTATAAAAACGACAATTCAAATAAGGTTAAATCTGAACTAAGTTCGCAAAATGGGTATACACGAACTGCGAACCATGGTCAGGTAATTAAATGGTACCACCAACTGAGCGAACGTCCTTGTACCCTTTGCGTTAATCCCTTGCACGAACTGCGAACTCTCAATTTAAGTGTCGAAATTTAAGTCATAAAGTGGAAAACGAAAATAAAAAAATAAAGAAATATTTAAATTTGAAATATTTAATAAAATATTTAATTTAAAAAAATACAAAAATATGTACTTGTCATAAACTCTGTATTGTATAACAATTATATTGGCTGTATTACATTGACAAAAAATTTTTATAAACTCAAAATTCAAATTAAAAACTATAAAATTTAAAATAAAGAAAAATTAAAATAAAAACTGTAAAAAACATTTATATTAAAAAATACAAAAATATGTATTTGTCACAAACTATATACAGGTAAGTTTCTATTTAACGAACGAATATAATATATAAAAAACTATTTCACATTATTAAATATTAAAATTTAAAATAAAAACTTTTAAAAATTATTAAATTTGTATGAAACACATTTTATGTAATGGTACCTAGTAATTGTTTTAGAAATGTATAACGCTATTTTCGAATCTAAATATTGTTTTTTTAGCATTCTCACTTTTGGAACAGTTTTTCTTTGGCGTTGAACATAATTATTTATAGATATTTGAACATCTATTTGTATTTTTTTTAAACATTCTAAGAAAATGGCAATGTTGGGGTGAGGAGAACAGCAGTAAGAATTGAATTTAGCGTGAAATGACTCGCAAGAGTTAGTTGTTCTTCTTGGACAACTTGTTAATGCAGCCCAAATCTTTGGGGGAAATGTTGATTCTTCACTAATATAGTTGTTAACAATGTAATCAGAGAATGCTTCTAACCGGTCATCTTCAGGCTTGTCTTCATAAAGATCAAAAACATATGCATCGCCAACACATTCTGGTTCCAAATACATCAACCCGAAACAATGATGAAGCCATTTTCCAATGGGTGATTCCTGATTTCGGTAGTCTTGAACTAAACCAAGAGATTGGATCTTACGCCACCTATATAAAAAATTCAATAATTATTACGTGTTACATATTATTATTTTTTCTTAATATACCAAGATTGCGCAAGATGAAACCGACAACCAATTATATTAGCTGTAGGAAATACTGCTTTTGCAGCTTTATGAGCCGAAATCTCAAAGTCAACAACAACATTTGACGGAGAAAAATCAAATCTTGCCTCTGAACATTTGTTTTTTAAAATGTTTAACATATGTTCATACGTGCTTTTCAATTTGTTCTTTAGGAGACAAAATACAACTGGTATGTAATTTCCTTCAAGATACGTGTGAATGGTATATAACTGCAAGAAGTATTTCGGGCAGTAGTCAAAAGTGCCATCAATAAAAATTGTTTCTCCTGCACAAAGCGTTCGCAGATTATTATTTGTAGCAAAAATTATAATTTCTTCGTCGATTCCATTATAAAGAAGAAATGATTCGTTGGAGTGTGTATTTATTTCAATTGAATTTAAATATTCTTGTACTTCTATTGAGTTCTTCGGTAATTTAGGTAGAATTTTTAATTTTGTATAATTGACGTTATTTCGTACGTAGGTCATGTCTCGGTCGTTAAAGGTTTTTAAAATTTCTCTATTTGATGCCAATTCTCTATGAATAATTTTTGTTGGCCGTTCGCTTAAATCGTTTTCAGCTTTTCTCTTGACGGAATTGCTGATTTTCTGTCTATTTAATACTTTTTCACTTATTTGTGTATGATTATGTTCTTTTGATTTTTTTGAGAACAAAAAATCAGCACCAATTGTATGTAAACTTGCTTTGCAGTTTTTGTTTGTGCAGTGCCACAGAATTTCTCCAGTTGACATCAATTCTTTTACTTTTCTAAACTTAAATCCTTCGTAAACTACCAAAATAGTACCTCTTTGGCTGAACATTGTCTGCAGAGTCTCAGCCATGATGCTAAAATTTAGATAAAAATAATATATGTATAATATGTTTTAGATATGTATGAAATTTTTCATTTTTAGAAATGTATGAAAATGTATGAAAAAAATCACTTAAAAATGAATATACTTACTTTAAGGAAAGTTGATTTTTTTTAAATGACAAGAACTAACATAAATCTAAATCTGACAACTTCAACTGATAGACTAGACTAAACTGATAAACTAAACTTGAAAATAAAAACAATATCATATTTGCATCCCCATTCCCCTACCCTTATTTCCAAGACGTAATTGAAGGAAATTCCTAATTTGATTGTTGACGAGTTTCGATGACCGGCCCGCCCTGGCCACCGGTAGCGGCAGGTAAAAAATCTTGAGTTCGCAGTTCGTGTGTGGGATTATCGGGTTATCAGTTAATCCATATTTTTGGGAACCCAAGTTCGCAGTTCGTGTATCCCGCGCAAAATAGCGAAAGATCTTTGCCATATGTGGTACCTGGGGTTGTTGCCGAAAATCATTCAAATTCAAAAAATGTCAATCTTCCCAAAATAAGTAACTTTTGATGGTCAGTTCGACAATTGGGTCGAATTCCGAGATTCATTTATGGATTTAATTGATGCGGATACAGATTTGTCCAATTAAACAAAATTTTATTATTTAAAAAACTCTTTAGTTGGGGATGCAGCTGATCTAATTAAATCAATTCAATTAACTGCCGAAAATTATTATATTGCTTGGGATACTTTAATTGATAATAATTATAATGATGAAGAACGTTTGATTAATAATCATGTTCATAAATTGTTTGAAATTCCTGCTATTTCCAAAGAGTCATATATTGGTATTAAAAATATTTATATTTTTGTTTCAAAGCATTTAAGAGCTTTGGAAGCTTTAAACGAACCAATAAATAGTTGGGATCGTTTGATTACTTATATTATTGTTAGTAAACTGGATAATATCAATTAATAAGCACAATTTACAAAAAGAACTTTTTATAATAGAAAGTTTTTTACTGATTTATTGGTCATATTTTGTGTCATCTCAACAATGCACAGCATCCCTGATTTTGCAAAAATATTAAGTCATACAACGCTGTGATTGATCATAGAGAAGATTGTTTCCTTGTTAACAAAATCAAGGGTAGTTGTATCTAAAAACTTTCTAAAACAGTTTATTTTATTACCAGTTAAAATAATAATTACTGTTTTCACATGTAAGAACAAAAAAAAAAAGAAAAAAAAACTTCTCTGTCGCGTAATCGATCCCATTATGATAACATAACAGAACTGTCACAAGTGGACTGATCCGCCGCCTAACCAACTACGCTACGAACGATTTATTTAATAACTTTCAAAATAATATTATCTATACACAACTTAGATCATGTTTAATATCAATTCGGTATAAATTTCGAAATCTATGTATATGCCTAAACACACTTGAAACATGCATTGTCATCCAGTTCTTAGCTATCCTGAAAATTTCAGAGCTCTAGGTAGTCGGGAAATAGGTTTAAATTCGATTACAAATTCCACGGAATGACACAGAGACACAGAACACGGCGAAAATATAAAAAACTTTCTAAAAAAGAATGGGAATCTTATCTATATAACTCGGCGCTGCCAAAGATAGCAGATTTATTTGCGTTTTTAAAAATTAGAATTAAAATTTTAGAAAAATCAGAAATAAGATCTGAAAGATCAAAACAAGTGACAATAACTCATGGGTTTCAAAAAAAGCACTCTTTTGTCGCCACTAATATTTCTTGTAATTTTTGTAAAAAAATCACGCTATTTTTACGTGTAAACAATTTTTAGATTTATTTACAAAAGAGAGAATAAACGCTATTTAAGGTAGTTCCAGCGTGAAACCACTTTTTGACAGATTTTTTCCAATTTTTTTTGACAAGTTAAGACTAGTGTTTTTTAACGATTCTAAATTTTTTAGAATTTTTTACCGCTTAGATTGCGAGATATTCCAGAACAAAGTTCGCGATTTCGTGGGTCACTTCCCATTCAAGGTATGTAAAACGTCCTGTCTCTTCACCTATTTTCAATTGTATTAAAAGATTCTTAGGAAACAATTTAAAAAAAAACTATGAGAGCATGGAATAATGTTTGTAGAATAAGTTAAAAAAATAAAAGTACCACCTCACCGG
Organism: Altica lythri; assembly: GCA_964028335.1. NCBI lineage: Eukaryota > Metazoa > Arthropoda > Insecta > Coleoptera > Chrysomelidae > Altica > Altica lythri. Next base: position 15,646,472 of record OZ034806.1, read on the forward strand.
TTAGTTTTAAAGATAATTAAATAAAAATATAAATTTTTATCCACTTCCAACCTTTTATTTTACACTTTATTGTGATCTGGCAATGCTGTACACAGCGTTGCCTGAAACGTGTTGAAGAAAATGCGCGAAATTCAAATCTTTTACAGTTCTAATAAAATTTAGCTAAAGCTTTCAAATTAAATATTTAAATAAGTTGAAAATAAAGATACAAATAAATAACATTTTTAACAATATGTAAATTTTTGTTAAAATTTTAGCTTAAATATTTTCATTAAATAATGAACATAAAGAAATAAAACTAATAAGATTTCTATGTCAAAATAAATATTTAAATAAAAAAATATTTTGAAAATTTCGAAAAATTTAAAATTTTTCAAAATTTTAAAAAATTCAAAAATTTGTAAAAATTCTAAAATTTAAAAATTTTTCAAAATTCAAAAATTTTGAAAAATCCAAAAGTTTTGAAAAATCCAAAAATTTTAAAAAATTCAAAAATTTGGAAAACTTTGAAAAATTTAAAAATTTCGAAAATTTTGAAAAATTCAAAAATTTTGAAAATTTCAAAAATTCTGAAAATTTCAAAAATTTTGAAAATTTCAAAAATTTTGAAAATTTCAAAAATTTTGAAAATTTCAAAAATTTTGCAAAAATTTTGAAAATTTCAAAAATTTTGAAAAATTCAAATTTTTGAAAAATTCAAAAATTTTGAAAATTTTAAAAAATCCAAAAGTTTAAAAAATTATTAATATTATCACAAAGCAAAAAAACACGATTGTATCTACTCAGAGCAATGTTGCCAGATCACCGTAACTAAAAATATTTAACTGTCGTGTGAACGTCTGTGAGCCGACTAGATACCACGCTGGAACTACCTTAAAAGGTAAATTATGTTTTAATTGTTTAAAACCGTCACACTCTTCATGGCAATGCAAAGGTATTAAATGTGAAAAATGCAACAAGTCCCATAATGTGCTTTTACATTTGGAAGAAAGGCCTTTAGGTAACGAAGCACAGAACGCAGAAGAGTCAGCGGAGTTGGAATCAGTGGCCTTGGCGCAGGGTTCCAATTCTCCCGGCTCAGAACCTATGATTCCAGGACAAGTTGCGGTAGTAAAACATTCAATAGAGTCAGGGACGGCATCTCAAATAATCATAGCTACTGCATTAGTTAAAATCAGAGATAAAAATAATATAATGCACAATTGTCGAGCATTACTTGACAGTGGCAGTCAGTCATTTTATTATTAACACGCTTTTATTAACTTCACCTGTATGTATGTATGTATGTATGTATGTATGTATGTATGTATGTATGTATGTTTGTTTGTAACTCTCCACTCCGTTATATAATTATATCTCGAAAAGTTATCGTTTTTTTGAAAAAACACAAGAATACTTATTTGTTTAGAATTAATTTTTACATCAACTGTCCAATTATGACAGCTGTCATATTGACAGTTTTCGAAATAAACACTATTTTGTGAATATCTCGAAAAGTTATCGTTTTTTTGAAAAAACACAAGAATACTTTTTCGTTTCGAATTAAATTTTACATCAACTGTCAAATTATAGCTGTCACATTGACAGTTTTCGAAATAAACACTATTTTGTGAATATCTCGAAAAGTTATCGTTTTTTTGAAAAAACACAAGAATACTTGTTTAGAATTAATTTTTACATCAACTGTCCAATTATGACAGCTGTCATATTGACAGTTTTCGAAATAAACACTATTTTGTGAATATCTCGAAAAGTTATCGTTTTTTTGAAAAAACACTAGAATACTTTTTCGTTTGAAATTAAATTTTACATCAACTGTCAAATTATGACAGCTGTCACATTGACAGTTTTCGAAATAAACACTATTTTGTGAATATCTCGAAAAGTTATCGTTTTTAACACGCTTTTTATTATTATTATTAATTAACTTCACCTGTATGTATGTATGTATGTTTGTTTGTTTGTTTGTAACTCTCCACTCCGAGGCTGCTGCCTCGGTTGAGTCCCATATCGTTATTTTTAGTCACTACCTCCCCGTGCCGGGAGTGGGTAATAAACAATACGTTTAATTATAAACGATATGAATGAAATTGTCTTAGAATTAATCTAACAATTCTTTAGATTTCACAATAGTAATTTTTTTTTTCAAGTTCTGAAAACAATACGTTTAATTATAAACAATATGAATGAAATTGTATTAGAATTAATCTAACAATTTTTTAGATTTCACAATAATATTTTTTTTTCCAAGTGATTGAAACAATATGTTTAATCATCAACAATATGAATACAATAAATATAATTTGAGAAATCAAAAAAACACGCTTTCAAAGCATTTTCAACTAAATAAATGAATAATGATTGAGTGAGGGTCTTGTAATCGTCACAGCAAATTAACGAATCTATTGAAATAAAATAAATTGGACTAAAAAGTAAAAAATAAATATAGTTTAAAAAAACTAAAAAACACGCTTTTATAAAGCATGTTTCTGAAAAACATCGAACTAAAAAGTTAAAAATAATTTTCAAAATAAAATTAAAACAAAAATAAATGAAAAATACTAGTATTATTGTGAAAAAAGCGTGGGCGCTGCATACCATATTTTTCGAATGTCAAGCGCCCACGCTTTTTTCACAATAACACTAGTATTTTTCATTTATTTTTGTTTTAATTTTATTTTGAAAATTATTTTTAACTTTTTAGTTCGATGTTTTTCAGAAACATGCTTTATAAAAGCGTGTTTTTTAGTTTTTTTAAACTATATTTATTAGTGATAAAATGGGTACAAAGTTAGGTCTTAAGCCATCTCTTGTAAATTTCGAGATAAAGGGTATAGGACATGCTTTAGAAAAACAAGTTAAAATTAAATTTGAATCCTTTGTAAATGATAACAATTACTCTATAAATTGTCTTGTTTTATCAGGGCTTACAGAAAATTTACCATTATATTCGTTTTAAAAAAGGTTTTAAATATACCGTCACATTTAAAATTAGCTGATCCAGACTTTAATATATAGATATGATTATTGGGTCAGAAATATTTTGGAATTTGTTAAGTGCTGAAACTATAAGTTTAGGAGCAAATCTTCCCATTCTACAAAGCTCACAATTGGGGTGGATTCTTGCAGGACATTTGCCGTTTTCTAACCGCAAAAATAGATTGGTTGGCTTTTCTTCTACGGTTTCGGAAAGGGGTTTAGACGAACAGATATGTAAATTTTGGAATATAGACGAGGTCAATATTAGTAATTCTGTCTATTCAAAGGCAGAGGAGTATTGTGAACAACACATTATAAAAACTATTAACCGAAATATATCAGTGAGATTTATTGTTAATATTCCTTTTATTAGCAAAATTAATCATTTAGGTGATTCCAGGAAAATGGCATTAAAAAGGTTTGGATATATGGAATCAAAACTAAACAAAAATCTTGGATTAAAGGCTGAATACTTAAGATTTATAACGGAATATAGAGATTTAGGACATATGGTCAAAATAAAAAATGAAGAGAATGCTATCGATTTTCAGTCCTTTTATGTACCTCATCATGCAGTCATACAACCTACGAGTATTACTACTAAAATTCGGGTCGTATTTTACGGAACGGCTAAATCCAGTACAGGTATTGCAACTAATGATGCTCATTATGTGGGGCCCACAATTCACAGTGATATATTTTCAATTCTTTTGCGTTTTCGTAGTCATAATTATGTTTTAACAGGAGACATTGCCAAGATGTATAGGCAAATTTTAGTCGATCCCAACCAAACTAAATTTCAACAAATTTTTTGGCGCCATCAAACAAATCATAATATTGAATGTTATGAATTAAAGACAATTACTTATGGATTATCTTCTAGTCCTTTTTTAGCTGTACGTTGCTTCTTGCAACTCGCAATCGAGAATGAAAATCAACTTCCATTAATTAGTGAAATTATTAAAAGATATTTGTATATAGATGATTTATTGACTGGTGCAGATTCGAGCAGAAAGATCATCGAGATTTAAAGGAATCTAAATAATATTTTACTTTCTGCAGGTTTTGAATTAGGAAATTTTTTATGTAGTAGTCAAGAGGTAATGAATGAACTCTTTATAAAAAACATTGTAGAAGCAGGTGTTCTACAAATTGGTAAAGATGACCAAAACAAGACTTTGGGAATATATTGGGATCCAAAGGTTGATTTAATTTTGTATAATATTGATAATTTGAAAATTAATAGTCATTTGACAAAAGGTCAAATTTCATCGGTAGTTAGTCAAATTTATGATTCATTGGGATTATTAAGTCCTCTAATAATTAGAGAAAAATTGTTGATACAAGAATTATGGAAACGTCAAATTTCGTGGAACATTATTCTTAGCGGGGATATATTACATAAATGGGAAGATTTTGTAAATGATTTAAATTTTATTAGAAATATTAAAATTGATCGACAAGCGTTGTTTAAAGATGCGGAAAGGTTAGAACTGCATGGATTTTGTGACGCATCTGAGGTAAAATTTTTAGTAAAAATGAAATTAAAACTATGTTGTTGTGCGCAAAATCTAAAGTAGCTCCTTTAAAAAGGATTACTTTATCAAGGCTCGAGCTATGTGGGGCTTTGCTGCTTGCTCATTTAGTAATTAAGGTGACGGTTATTGAAGATTGGCATCATGTTAGATCCAACAATAATCCTGCTGATTTAGTATCGCGTGGTGTAACCGCAAAATTATTATTAGAATCAAAAATTTGGTGGTTTGGTCCCGAATTTTTAAATAACAACGAAATTGATTTGGAGGTTAACATGGATTTGGAAAGTAATTTAGTTATTCCCGAACAATAATCCCTAGCTTTTGTAAACACTATTAAGGATGATTTCTTTAATAATTTTCCTAAGTTTAATAAATTACAAAGAGTGATTGCTTACATACTTCGTTTTATAAACAATTGTAAAATTAAGGTTGCGTTTAAAAATGAAAGAAATATAGGATCTTTGTCCATATCTGAATTAAATTTATCTCTTGAAAAATTGATAACAATTGCACAAATTCAAATATTTTCTTTGGAGTTCAATGATTTGGTAAAAAATAAACGTCTTTACAAAAAAAGTATTATATTATCACTAAAACCATTTTTAGATAAAAATAATTTAATTCGTGTTGGACGGAGGCTTAAAAATTATGATGCCCATCCTGATAAAATACATCCGATATTATTACCCAAAAATCATAAATTAACACATTTAATATTTGAATATGAACATCAACGATTATTACATTGTGGCGCTCAAGACTTATTGATTTTAGTAAGAAGTAGGTTTTGGCCGTTGGGTGGTAAAAGTTTAGCGAAATTTGTCATAAGAAATTGTAAAATATGTTTTAAAAATAAAACGAATAATTATAGGTAGTTTTATTATGGGAAACTTACCTGGCGTAAGGGTTAATAAGGCTTTCCCTTTTTTTAAATGTCGGAATTGATTATGGCGGTTTCTTTTTATTAAAAGATAAAAAACCAGAGGTTGCCAGTTTTTAAAAGGTTATGTGTGTTTATTTATCTGTATGGTTACTAAAGCTATTCATTTAAAAGTCGTCACAGAATTAACCACCTATGGGTTTTTGGCAACTCTCAGACGTTTCATATCGCAAAGAGGAAAACCGAGTAATATATATTCTAGCGACTTCATCTGCGTGGACTTTAGTTTTTTGCCACCGAGTTTCATACAAATTTGCAAACCCTATTTTAAATCCTTAGGGATAGAATTTAAAAAAGTAATTTCTTAGTACACCACTACGTAATAAAACAAATTTATTCTCGAATTTTCAAGACTCTACGCGTCTATCGACAGTGTCATGTCAGCCAGCAGCAGCGTGCTACCGTCTCACCGCTCCACACACCCCGCTCAGTAAAGCGCGAGTGGTATTAGACTATTATTATTTTAAAACTTTAAAAACTTGCATGCTATATGCATGCAAAATCTCAGCCCGATCGGTTTGAAATTGACAAAGTTTCATACAAACTTTCATTCCTATTTTATCCCTTAGGGGTGGAGTTTATTAAAATTATTTCTTAGGGGATGCCTAAGTCATAGTAGCTATATGCATGCAAAATCTCAGCCCGATCGGTTAAAAACTGACACAGTTTCATATAATTCATTCACTTCTTATTTCAATCTCAGTAGACTATGCATTTTATTTCTTGGATTGGCACTTCAATTTGTTGGGTTGGTACCTACTGTCGAAATATTGACAGCACATTGTCAAAGGTAAAATTGTTGAAGATTCAATAACGAAATATTTGATGCTTTCTTAGATTCAATATACAATGCCAAAAAAAATAAGTACAGAAATTCACAACAGCATCGTTATATGTTATGGTATGTTTAGGAAACAAGCTAACAGCTGTGAGAGTGTTTATTTAAATCAATTGGCCGAGGTTTTTCAAGTAAGTACGATTTTATGTGTATTTCTTTTAAATCAATGCTAGTCGCTAACATAAACTTATATATTTTGCATTAGATTAATTGAGAGAGGTTTTTGTAATGAATTTATAAATATGTATCACTTTTTTAAATAAAATTTATATTATTAAAAGAACACATAACCTTTTTTGACAGATATCATAATAAATTATATACAATGTTGTCAGATTTCAAATTTCGAAATTATACATTTTTGTAACTATAATTTAATTCAAAATTTTGTTAAATATTTTTAAATCTCTTAACTACCGTTGTGTAACTGAGGTATATTTTTGAATCTAATTAATATGACAAACATTCTAAATGCTTAAATTTTTTAGATTAGTGTATCGAAAATACGGAAGATTATTAAAGAAGGATTGAAAAATAATGAGAAAGTCGCAGATAAAGGATGTAAAACTGATACATTTGAGAAGTTTATTTTAAAAAAAGACTTACAGCGACAGATTTGGATGTACCATGCTAAAACTGAACATTTTACTTTAGACAAACTTTTGACTGATGCTAAACAAAATTTTGATTTTAAAGGGGGACGTACGACACTATACAAACTTATAAAATTAATGGGATACAAATTTAAAAAAGTAAATGGACGACATATTTTATGTGAACAACGACACGTTAAAATTAGAAAGATCGCTTTCATTCGGAAATATAAACAACTAAAAAGCCTTGCTGAGAGAGTTAGATTCGTGTACCTAGATGAAACATGGATCTATCAAAATGGTAGTTCAGTGCGTCAGTGGGTGCACGATTCTGACCTAAAAAGTAATCCAGCTCGTGTAAAATCCGAAGGAAAGCGATTTACTATTTTACACGCACTGATACTGGATTTTTGGAAGGATGTGACTTGTTACTAGACTCTTCGAATACAGACCTTGACTATCACAAAAGTATGAATGGTGACCTTTTTAAAAACTGGGTTGTTAATCAACTCATTCCTGCTCTATCTGTATTTCAAGAAAAATGTGTGGTGGTCATGGACAACGCGCCATACCATTCAGTTCAAATTAACAAACCACCCTCTTTTTCAGCGAAAAAAGCAATGATGCAGGAATGGTTTATTAACAATAACATTAGGTTTGACACAAAAATGACAAAGAAACAACTGTACTCTATAATCTTACCTTATAAAACTGACGAAAAGACATATGTAGTGGATGAAATTTTAAAACAACGAGGACATGAAGTACTTCGACTACCACCATACCATTGTCACTACAATCCAATAGAACTAGCATGGGGGTTTACTAAGACATATTATAACAAACATATTACATATACTTATCTTGACCAGGAAAGAGTTAAAATAACTTGGACAGAAGCATTGACTAAATGTACACCAGACATGTGGCAAAATTTTTGTAGACATACAGACGAACTTATTTTGGCAGATTGGACTACTTACATGGGAAACTGCTCACATGACAATATTCCTCCTTTAATTATTTCATTGGAGGAATCAGATTCTGACGATTCCGATTTTGGATTTGATAGTGACTCTGATTCTTCCAGTGAAATAATGGAAGAGGATTGATCATACAAATACACCGACAACATTTACATGTTACATCTAAATCTGCATCTGTATTTGTTTTTATTTGCTTTTATGTAATTTATTAAAATATTTTTTTCATTGTATCGGTTTGAAATGTCTAACAAATCTTAATTTTTCTGAAAAATTTCTGTTATAAAGAACATTATTAAAACATCAGCATATTTAAGTCAAATGCGACATCACCTGAGGCGGACCAGGAAAATCAAATTTTTACTGGAGTATAGTTTCCTCAATTAACCCATTGGATGTGAAATTTTATTATCCTACAGCCACTAATACAATAATGTTACACTACGATGCCATTTGGATGTAAAATAGAAGACTTTAAAAAAGATGGATACCTATAGACTTTGAGTACTGTGTTTTTATGTTAAACTCAAAACTGATGAAATAATTTTTTTTTACCACTGCTTGAATAATTTAAAAGTTTTATTATACATTTGTAAAAAGGATCTTTTACTATTGCTTGAGTAATTTAAAAGTTGTATTAAACGTTTTAATTAATATATGTATATGTGCTACATTTTGAATTTTACTTATATTATTTATTTGTAATAAAATGTAAATATAAAAGTATATTTTTCTACAAGCATGCGTAAAACAACACTTTTCCGCACGCATTTTAATTCAGAAAATATCTCTTTCTCTTTTTTTATTAAATGAATATGTCCTTCAATAACCTTTTGGAAAATTATTGTATTATTACTTTTATGTTGTTGTACCTACTACATACAAATAGTAAAAAAAAGATTATTTTGCATAAAAATAGAGATTTTTAAAATGTTTGTTCTTAAAAAAATCATAATTTATTAAAACACCTCTGTAAACGTTACTCAAAGCAACAAAAAACTTTAATTGTCACAAATTAAAATTTTGTTACATTGTAATAAAACATCTCTTTCATATATTTATTCATGAGTTTTACTTCTTAATTATATTAAAAACACATCTTACCAGTTTAATAGTTTTTATTAAAAAGCCCCGATTTTCGGTCACTCACTCCGACGAGTTCATAACTCTTGCTGAGTCGTCGGAATTCGTGACGACATAATTTACATTATTTCTAAATACTAATATGCTTAACTAAACTTAAATAGTTTCTCAATAATCGTAATAAATCTACTGAGTGTTTCCTAATTAATATAGATATAAATACATAAACCTATAAATATAAATATAAATACAATTACAAATATAAATACCCTTATAAATATAGCTCTATATTACATCTCCCACGGGAAGGAGAAAAAAAAAATATTCTTTACTTAACCAATTAGACATATATATATATTTTTTTTTTTTTTAACTATTATATAACTTTATCCTATTTTTGTGAATCTCTATTATACGGTTGTCTATTTTTATAAAAATATTGGGATCTTTCTCCTCAATCACCGTATATGGACCTATATACAATGGTTCTAATTTATTTTTAATTACATTTTTTAACATTACTTTATCCCCTACTTTATATTTTACAGATTTTATGTCTTTATCATACATAGATTTTCGTTTGCTTTTTGATACCTCTAGATTGTGTTTTGCATCATTACATGCTTGTTGTAATCTATATTTTAGTTCGTGAGGGTAATCTTCAAAATTATATATAGGGTCTATCCAAGAATTTAAATTAGAGGGGATTTTTGCGAGTTTTCCGAAAATAAGTTCGTAAGGGGTATATTTTGTTTCAGTGTGTACTGTTGTGTTGTAAGCGAAACACCAATACGGAACCCAAGAACTCCATGCATTCTGAAATTTTGCAACTTGAATTCGCAAATAAGCACCCAAATTCTTATGAGAGTTCTCAAGAGCGCCTAGTGTCTCGTGATGATACGCGGTTGAATTAAGTTTCTTAATTTGTAAAATTTGACAGACTTCTTTAAAAATACACGCCATAAATTCAGTACCTTGATCTGAGACAATTTCATCTGGAATGCCGTAACGTAATATGAAATTATTAGTTAGTGTAGTTGCCACTGTATTAGCTTCCTTGTTTTTTAATGGATATGCCTCTACAAATTTAGTTAACTCACACTGTATCGTTAAAATATATTTATTATTTTCTACATCTTCTTGGAGTGGACCAACTAAGTCTATAAAAATTTTTTGAAATCCTGATGAAGCAGTTGTGGTTATAGATAAAGGTTCTTTGTTTGGATTGAAATGTTTACACCTTTGACAATGGTCGCATCTTTTTACAAAACTTTCTACATCCTTATTTAAATTTTGCCAAAAATACCTCTTTTTAATATTATTGTACATCCTGTTTATACCTGCATGTCCTCCAGTAGGGAGAATATGAAAATCATTTAGAATAATTTGTCTAGTTTCATTATCTAAGATATTTTCTACATCTTTTATAATAGATATTTTGATACCTATATTTTTAATCTCGTTACGGAATTTCATTAACAATTTAATTACTTGTGCACTTTTTCGATTCTTTAAAATAATTAATTCCGGAATTTTATTTTTATTATAAATATATTTCAGGTCTCTCAACATCGTACCTAAGTCTGATGATGATCGAGGATCCTGATAAAAATATATGATTCGCGAATCTTTATCACATATTAAGTTTCCAACTATATAATTACCTTTTTTATTTTTACGTACTAAATTGTCAAATTCCTTTTTTGAAATTATATTTAAACTAAACGAATCTTTAGGCGGTTTCAATAATTCTAAAACTCCAGGGTGATCAATCCTTTCGTCAGAATCATCTTTAAAACTACTTAAAAATTCTTTTTCGACGTTTTTTGATTGTGCTCTTGTGGTAACAAAAATTGAATCGCACACTTCTTTATTTAAATTTTTTAGTTCTTCTGAAGATATATCGATACGTGATAGCGCGTCCGCTACAACATTATCTTTACCCTTAATATATTTTACTGTAAAATCGTATTCTTCGAGAATGAGTCTAAACTTAATTAATCTACTGCTGGGATTTGTCATTCCAAATAAATAAACTAACGGTCTATGGTCGCTCAAGATCAAAAATTTTCTACCAAATAGGTAAGGTCTAAAGTGTTTTACTGCGAAAACGATTGCTAAAAGCTCCTTCTCTATAACGCTATAGTTTTTCTCGGCTTTATTAAGAGATCGACTTGCAAATGCAACAGGTCTATCATCTGAATTAGATAGTACAGCACCTAATGCATAATTTGATGCGTCGGTTTTAAGTATAAATTCATTTTCTGGTGCAAAGTTTGGATATTGTAGAACCGGTGGATTACTTAGAGCCTTTTTTAGATTTTCGAAAGAATTTTGACAATCGTTAGTCCAAATGAAAGGAACATTTTTTCTCGTGAGATAATTTAAAGGTTGAGCAATTTTTGCAAAATTTTTTACATATTTTCTATAGTAGTTAGTAAAAGCAACGAATCTTTTAACCTCTTGGGAATCTTTGGGCAGTGGAAATTTTTGAATAGATTCTATTTTAGAAGAATCAGGAGAGACACCTTCTGAAGATATTTGGTGACCTAAGTAAAGAATTTCTTTTTTCAAAAATTCACATTTATTCGGATTTAATTTTAAATTAACCTGTCTTAATCTTTGAAAAACTTTTACCAAATTTTTATTATGATTAATTAAATTATTTGCAAAAACTACTAAATCATCAAGATAAACGAAACAACATTCGTAGTTTAGTCCCGACATTGCGATTGTCATTGCCCGTGAAAATGAACTGGGACTTGTTTTTAATCCCATGGGGAGTCGCGTCATTTGATATTGACCTCTATCGGTTGCAAAAGCTGTATATTTCCTGCTATTTTTGTCTAGTTCGATCTGATAATAACCCTGAGATAAGTCAAGATGAGAAAAATACATTGCTCCTGATAATGAGTCCAAAATTTCAGATATACAAGGCAATGGAAATTTATCATCCTCTATTTGCTGGTTTAATTGTCTATAATCTATCACAATTCTAGCCTTTCTAACACCATTCTCATCAAAACCCTTTTTAGGAACAATTAACAAAGGTGATTGAAACTCTGACCTACATTCCTCTATAATCCCGTCGCGAAGCATTTTATCTATTTCATTATGAATTTGTGTTTTTTGTGCATGTGGCAGTCTGTAAGGTTTAATAAAATGTGGTTTTGTTGATTCTTTAAGTATAATTTTTTCTTTATAAATATTGCACACCGTGAGCGGATCATTTTCAAGATGAAATACGTCTGAATATTTTACTAAAATTTTTTGTAATGAGTCTCTTTCGTCCGAATTCAAATGCTGGAAATTTATTGAATTTAACAGTTTATCTGCTCTACTGACAGAATTTGTTGGCTTTGCTTTAAATTCGCATAAATTATAGCAATCTATTGTTTCTAATTTTGGATTAAAATTTTTTAAGATAACTTCTTGATCTCTAACATTTAAAATTTTAATAGGGATTATATTTTGGTTAGCACGAACTAAAGCTCCCGCTACAAATACTCCTTCACACAGTTCACCCGGCAGAACAACATAATCTCCGTTGGTTTGAACTTTAAAATATTTAACTATTTCGCATCTACTAGGAATTGATATATACAATTGTTGTTCCGACACAAGAGGAATTACTTGTCTGGTCTTATATAAATTAAATGAGAATAAGCACTTTTCATAGTCTATCGTAGCTCCGTAGTCATAAAAGAAATCTGATCCCAAAATACCGTGCATTTCAATGTCATTTGCAAGGCCGTCTAGGAGTTGGAATTCCTGACAAAGTTCTATTTTATTTATTTGTAATGAAAGATGTACTGTGCCAACTGATACTACTGACCCACATAATCCATTAATATGCATTTTCTTTGATGAATTAATTCTTTCGCTAATAACTACTTTATTTTTAAAAATTACACTTACACTAGCGCCTGTATCAAGTAAAAATATAAGTTTAGTACCATTATAAAATAAATTAATAAAATTCAATCCATTTAAAGCAAAAATATTATAAAATGTTTCTGAATTAGTGTTGGTCACGAAAAAATGGTTGAGATATTTGAGGATTTTCTGAATATTCACCATTTGTATTAGCATTAGAATTATTTAGGTGAAATACCCTTCTATTATTATTATTATTATTGAACGTATTATTATTAGTATTATTATTATTATTATTACCCCTAAAATTATTTGATCTGTAATTTGTACCCCTATAAGAATTTCTGTTACCATTGTTTCCTCTAAAGTTATTTCCTCTAACATTATTTGGTCTAAAATTATTTCCTCTGCTATTATTATTACCCCTAAAACTATTACCTCTAAAATTCCTATGTTCTCTTATCTGATAGATTTGGTCATTACTTTTGCAACAGTTATTAAGTTCTTCTTCTTTTGCACCTTGTATTGCTTGACTTAAATTTGTATAATTTCGTGCTTTGACAATTATTTGTAAATTATTATTTCTAAGCCCATTTGCAAAAGTATTGATTGCAATCTTTTCGTTAACTTGATTTAAAATATTACTATGACTTAAATTATCGCCAGCTTGAGAAAGTGTTAGCTCTGCTAATAGTTTTTCTAACGTTTTTCCAAACTGATCAATAGTCTTTGACCCTTGTTTAGCATTGTGTAATTGACTAGCTAAGGATGTTTCAGATTTTTTAGTTATAAAATATTTCTTTAAATCATTTACTAGAGCCCCATTATCAGTGTAAGTTTTATTTAATCTAATTTTTGCATTTTCACTTAAACTTTTCTTTAAAATATAAGTAGTTAATAATATTTTACCATTTGCATCAAGCATAGAATCATACAATTCAATTCCATCAATAAGTTGTTTGGTTACAGTTTCAGAACCGTCCATAACCGGTAGCAGACTTGCCGCTGTTCTCAAATCGAATTTTTCCGTCATTTTATTAATTGAACAATCTAAATTTGATACACTATTACCCTGTACAATTTGCTCAGTATGCTGCAAAACCCGTAATCTTTCTGTTAAACTATTTTCTATTGCATTAATTAATTTTTCTATTGTAATAGCAAGTTCTTTAATATTAGTTTTAATACGAAAATCTATGTCTGATTTATTAAACAAATCTTTTAAATTCTTATAACTATTTTTACACTTAGCTAAAGTTTCTAACTTACGATTTGTAACACTTTCATCCGTCCTTCTTTCGGTATTGTCTTTTATTAAGTTCTTATAAAACACTTTTAGTTCTTCAGCAAAATTTTGGAATTGTCTTTCTAGATCCATTCATTTTATACTTAATTGCAAAACCTAAAAATAAAATCTTCTCTATCTTCTTAAACTAACTCTTGGCTCGCCCTTATATGTCTGTCGATTTTCCTTTCTACCATATTTTTACATTTACGGTATAAATATGCTAATACCATAAGAAAAGCCAATGTAATAAATATAATTTCTAGTACCTCCTTTACTCCATTGGATTGAGTATTATTTGTTTGGCCTCCACTGTTACCAGCTTGTGCAATTATAACTTCCTCTTTTGATTCTTGTTGTCCCATTTTATTTATTAAAATAACAGAGTAGCCCATTAACATTAACCAAAGTGATAACGCTGGACTGGCAGGATCGCCATGTAATAAAACATCTCTTTCATATATTTATTCATGAGTTTTACTTCTTAATTATATTAAAAACACATCTTACCAGTTTAATAGTTTTTATTAAAAAGCCCCGATTTTCGGTCACTCACTCCGACGAGTTCATAACTCTTGCTGAGTCGTCGGAATTCGTGACGACATAATTTACATTATTTCTAAATACTAATATGCTTAACTAAACTTAAATAGTTTCTCAATAATCGTAATAAATCTACTGAGTGTTTCCTAATTAATATAGATATAAATACATAAACCTATAAATATAAATATAAATACAATTACAAATATAAATACCCTTATAAATATAGCTCTATATTACAACATTGTTAGGAGTTGAAAATAAAATTTAAAAAATGAATAAAGTATCTTTTTTATGCTTGTAGAAAAAATATTGATCCTAACTCTAGCGGGAAAGTATAACTTTCCGCACTTGATAGGATAATAACTATTTTCGTTCTAGATCAATAATATAATTTTTCTGTGCAAAGGAATATGTTATTTTGAATATCAGTCAAAATTCATGTGAATTTAAATAGACCATTCTTGGATATTAATAGTACCTACTTGCAGCGAAAACTGACGTATCTACTTTAGTACCTATTCAATTTAATATTAAATACATTGACTTATTTTCGGCAAGTTTTAAATTTGGTTTGCAGATTTAATTACTTAAGATATTTGTAATGAATACACATATTTTTATTGAAGACGTGACAACATCGTATTTACAATTAATAAGACCACAGAACAATATGAACAGACGTGTATTATACTGGGCGAATTTCATGTAACTAACAGAGCCTACTGAGATGGAAATAAAAAGTGAATGGCTTATACCAACTTTCATCACCCATTTTATCCCCTTAGGGGTGGAATTAATCAAAATCCTTTCTTAGGGGATGCCTTCGTCATAGTAACTGTATGCATGCAAAGTTTCAGCCCGAACGGTTTAAAATTGACAAAGTTTTATACAAACATTCATCCCCTATTTTATGCCATTGGGGGTGGAATTAATCAAAATCCTTTCTTAGCGGCTGCCTACGTCATAACATCTATCTGCGTGCCAAATTTCAGCCCCATCCGTCCAGCGATTTGAGCTGTGTGTTGATAGATCATACAAACTTTCATCACCTATTTTATCCCGTTGGGGGTGGAATTAATCAAAATCCTTTCTTAGCGGACGCCTACGTTATAACATCTAGCTGCAAGCCAAATTTCAGCCCCATACGTAAAGCGGTTTGGGCTCTGCGTTGATAGATCACTATATCAGTCAGTCAGTCAGTCAATCAATCAGTCAGTCACCTTTGAGTTTTATATATATAGATAACGGATCCAATTTTATTGGAACAAAAAATAGGAAGACCTCTAACCAATATTCCTGACCATCAGTATACATCCATAAATGTTAATCGTTTAAAAAGATTTGAATTGTTACAAACTATGGTCCAAGGATTTTGGAAGCGTTGGCATAACGAATATATTTGCGAGCTGCAAAAGAGATCCAAATGAAAATGCAATTATCCAAACTTAGTAAAATTGAATTCGTTAGTGCTTATTAAAGACGATGGAGTTCCAGCTCTTAGGTGGCCACTTGGCCGAGTTGTCCAGCTGCACCTTGGATCCGATGGTGTGATACGTGTAGTATCTATCCGAACCAGAAATGGTATTTTGAAGAGGGGAATGGAGAAGGTGTGTGTTCTGCCCACCGACGAGTTAAAAGTGGTTGATTTCAAGGCGGCCGGTATGTCTACGACAGAAAATTAAAAGAAGCGGCAACATGGTTAGCTTTCGTGAACGATGGGTTGGGTTGGACGAGTTCATTATTAATTATATAGACGCGAGTTTTTGAGAACAGGCATAAAGTTAGTTATATTTTAATTTGAGTTTTTATGCACTATTTTGTTAAATTTATATGTATTTTCAATCAATAAAAAGTTGTTGAGTTATCGAAAAGTTCATTGATGAAATATACCCCTATCAATTTTTCAAAACTTTCCTGCTCTTTTGTGACTCCCTCCTCCTTTAGCCTTTTGGTGTTCTCTTCTGGAGGATAACCTGTCTAAACTCAAATTGGGTGCTGCAATTTTACTTGCAGGAGACTTCAATGTGCATTTTAATGCTCCAGATCAGGAAGTTGCTTATTTTTGCGATAGTATGGTAAGTTTTGGTCTTAAACAAGACATTTTTTGAACCCACGAGATTATAATCTTGTTTAGATAATATCTTTGTGAGCCTTGGTATTAATGTATGCTCTGTGTGTGTAGTTGATTTAAATGTTTCAGACCATAAAGGTCAAATTATGGAGTGTGCACTGACAGAAACCTCTGATAGATTTTCTCAGTCTTGTAAAGTGTGTAGGCCTGTAACTCACCAGGGCTTACTAACTTTTTTTAATATTATTAGCGAAACTTCTTGGATTTTTATAGATCTAATAGGTACCAACAACGCTGGCCACTGCTTTAGGAACTTTATTTCACTATTGGAAAATGCATAAGTTCTGGCATTTTCAGAAAAGTCATATATTGTAAGGTCTGATAATTCCTTTAACATCAGCTGGTTTAATGATGACCTCAGGGCAATTAGAGATCAGTTAAATTTTCTGGGTGAGCTAAAAATACAGTATGGTTTCGAGGGAATTAATTGGTATTATAAAAAATTTAAAAATATATATAAGGATGCAATAAAAAACGCTAAAATGATAACCTGATACGATCTTCATAGAACCCTCCAAAGGCAATGTGGAACATAATTAATAATTATAGAGGAAAGGTCAAAGAAACCACCGAGGAAATTGCTTTAACACCTGACAATTTCAATAGATTCTTTTGTAGTGTGGCCCAGAGTATAGCTTATGACATTCCCAGTGGCGTAAAGTACACCCCCGCAGGCCCCGCAAGGCGGGGGGGCCCGGTTCTCTCAGGGGCCCGGCAAGCTCAGAAGCCCGACCTTAATTTTTAGGAAATCCCGAAATAAAATAAATATTTTTTCAAAATATTTATTATAGGTACCTATTGTACGTTGCAAATTATGAAGGATGGGAAATTCCAAATCAGGGTTGTATATATTTCAATTCGGACTCTGCCTGTAATGGGTTTATTGAGGGATTTGGAAATTCTAATCCTTAGTTTACAACACAATAGCAAAAAGGTTCTGTGTTTTATTATACTGCCAATAAATCTTATTTTTCGTTTGCGTTAAAAACAGATGTTGAAGGAAGGAATTTGTTTTATGTTTAGTTGAGTGTGTCGAGTCGATTGTGTTAAACACCTTAAAAGAGGTGAGAGGTAAAATGATAATAATTGTTCCGATACGTCGTTAACTTGTTCGGCTTTCGGCTAAAGATTTTCTCGGAAAACGCTAAGTGATACGTGTACTCAGTTGATATTTACTAGCTAAATATAAATATAGTGTACATTAAGTTAAAATTAATTAAAAATTACCTGCGTAGTACAATGTCAGAAGAAAGACTTAGCAATTTATCTCTAATTAGTATCGAGCAACAAGAGACAAGAAAATTGGAAATAGACGATTTAATAAATGATTTTGCTGATAAAAATATGAGACGTCAATCAAGATTCTTGTAATGTGTAATGTTTATTTCATAATAGATAGGTATTATCTCGTTATATACTTAGTTTTATTGTATTTTCTTCATTCTTATGTACTTTAAAGAGGTAGGTAAGTCTTTTTGATCATTGATGTGGTATAAATAAAATTTAAGCGCATAAAATCGCAATTATTATAAAAGGGCCCAAACTTGATATTGCGAGGGGGCCCGATGATTTTGTATTACGCCACTGGACATTCCTGCTTGTGATATGGACCCCCTAGATTTCTTGAATGGTTATCCTAAACCTTCTGAAGAGTTTGACTTAGTTGGTTGGTTTTAATGAGGTTAGAGATATAATAAACTACATAAATAATAAACAGGCTCGGAATGCTTATGGTCTGAATATAAAACTTCTAAGATCAGTAAAGCACGCTATCATCGTACCCCTGATCAATCTTATAAATCTCTGCTTTCAACAGAAGTGCTAAAAAAAGGCTTTAGTAACTCCCATTTTCAAGAAGGGAGACACTTACTGGTGGATAACTACAGACCAATTTCTATTTTGCATGTCTTTTCAAAAATTATGGAAAGATACATGGTTACTCGTATTGTTGACTTTTTTAAAAGAAATGGTCTCTTTTCTGAATACCAGTTTGGTTTTAGAAAAAAAATCTTCTGTATTAAATATAATCAATCCCGTTTCAGATATCATTCAGGGATTCTATAAGTCAGAGTTTAACTCTGTCTTGTTTTGTGACCTTAGTAAGGCCTTTAACTGTGTCAATTACGAGATCTTTCTTGGTAAGTCACAGTATTATCTTGACATGCGGTAGCGTGTCAAGCCAAGTTCAAGCAAAGGAACTGGCTAGCCACCGCCGAGTGTAATATTACACGAACCACTTGGTGCCACTTTTGACCCTTCTATACTCAAAACCTCTTTAACGTAAACACAAAACTACGTGTGTTTAATTATATCCATAAGGACATCTAGGAGCCCAAATTTCATGAATCTAGTTTAAACGGTTATAAAGATATGAAGGTCAAAAAGTTTTAAATTTGAGCACTGACTGACTGACTAACATAAGTATTGTGATGGAATTCCTCTTAGCTCCGGCTTTAGGGTATGGGTTCCTTCTTATTTCTTCTATTCTTTTTAATTTAATTTAAAAATTCACTATTCAATTAATTTAAATTTTATATTAACATTAACTTTAAATAAAAATGACAAGTTCAAATTCTATCAATCAAATTCAAAAATCAATCACCAAAAATTCATAAAATCCCCCGTTTCCATAACACTTTCCTATTTATATCAATTCTAAAAACAATAGTCACTGGTCTATGTCGTCACACTTTACAGTAAGATATTTTATTTACATAACAGACACAGTGATACCATAACAAATCCCCACAATTAAAAAAATTAAAATTTTCTCCAAAGACATATTTTAATTTTTTAAATTTACTTTTAGTTTTTTGTTTTATTAATTTTTTATAACCTCTTTATTCAGTGTTCCTTTACATTTTGTTTTAAACAACTTATAACAGTTTTATTTATTTATTTTCTTCCATATTTTTAATTTTAATCTTAATTTTAATTTTATTTTAATCTTATTTACTTTTATTTAACTATTTTATTTTTTTCTCTTTTTATAATTATATACAATGCTCTTCCAAATCTTCCTTATTCTTCTATTGATGTTACCATCTATTTCAAAATAATTTATATCATCATCTTCATATGTTTTATGTTTAAACTTCCTTTTATTCTTCTTATTGTAATTGAAATTAATTGTATGTTTAATTTTATTGTCATTATCATAATATAATCTATTTTTATATTTATCATCACCCTTATATATTTTATTTTCATATTTTGCTTCTTCATTTTTTTTATATTTATCTTTATCTTTCTTCTTATCGTCATATTCATCATGTAATTTTAATTTCATAATTTCATATTCTTGTTTCATTTTGTCTTTATATGTAACATATTCTTTATAATAATTATTTTTACTTTTTCCATTCTGTAAAATGTCTTCATAAATATATTCTTCTTTATATCGTCTCATAGGTTTATTTTTATTTATATTTGTTTCATACATTTCTATTAATTCAGATTTATCTTCATTTCTAAGTTTATACTCCCCCATACCTATTTCTTCAGGAGATTCAGTTTCATAATCCTTATTAATTACTGATTTGTCATAAATTGTTTTCATTTCATCTTCTAATTCATCCTTATTTTTGTTCATTACTTCTTTAAAAATATTTTTCATTTCATTTTTGAATGCTTCCATATTTTTGTTCATTTCTTGTTTTATTTCTTTTTTCATTGTATCCATATTTAAATTTATTGCTTTAATATCTTTGTTCATATCTTTTTTCATTACATCCATATTCTTGTTTATTTCTTTTTTCATAGTATTTATTGCTTCAGTATTTTCTTGTAAATTCTTCTTCAAATCTTCTTTTAAATTTTTGTTCATATCTTCTTGTTTAATATTCATTTTTTCTAACAATTTAAACATTCTTTCCATATCACTTTCTTCATGTTTGTTACCATTGCTTTCAATAATTGCTTCAATAATTGTGATATTCTCTTTTTCATCTCCGGATTCATTATTTTCCATAATATTTATATCATCATCTTTTTGATGATCTCCTTTTTGCTCATTATCCCTAACCTGTCTTTGTCTTCTTGTTTCCATATTTTTTTTTTTAATAATTTTAGTTTTATGATTTATGTTGTTTTAATAAAATTCTACCCACAAATCACTGCCTCTATTATATAAATGCAAATATCTTACCTATCTGTCAGTCCTGTGTCAAAGTCCTTGTCTTCCATCTTAATCATTCTTGTTTTTCGGGTTTTTCTCGTTCTTGGTGCCTTGATGGTGTCTCGAATTTTGAAGTTCTAGTTGCTTGTAGGAGGTGTCTCGAATTTTGAAATTCTCTAGGTGCTTGTAGGTGTCTCGAATTTGCAGTTCTAGGTGCTTGTAGGAGTCTCGAATTTGCAGTTCTAGGTTCTTGTACGTATCTCGAATTTGCAGTTCTTGTAGTGGGCCCCACGTTGGTTCGACAATTTTGTTATGGTTATTCCTCTTAGCTCCGGCTTTAGGGTATGGGTTCCTTGTTATTTCTTCCATTCTTTTTAATTTAATTTAAAAATTCACTATTCAATTAATTAAAATTTTATATTAACATTAACTTTAAATAAAAATGACAAGTTCAAATTCTATCAATCAAATTCAAAAATCAATCACCAAAAATTCATAAAAATCCCCCGTTTCCATAACACTTTCCTATTTATATCAAACCTACACATCAAATGTAAAAAATTTGCAAAATAAAAATCATTATTATTATTATTATTATTATTAATTCTAAAAACAATAGTCACTGGTCTATGTCGTCACACTTTACAGTAAGATTTTTTATTTACATAACAGAACCAGTGATACCATAACAGTATGTATCTAAACCTAACCAACTTTCAGATGACCTAAAAGGATGAAATTTGGAATCCAGCTCGGTAGTTGTATGTAAGCTTAGGAAAAAGTCTAAAAATAAAAGAAAGTTTAAAAATAGGGGTGTCCCCACACAAAAAAAATTAATTGTAGCGATGGAACCGTTACAAGCAGATATTTAAAACTATCCCAATATATGTATGTATTATTATTTTTGCTATATGAAGAAATGCAGACAGAATTCATAAATAACTTACAGAGAGCATTCGACATAATTGAAGAAAAAGTAGGAGAAATCGAAAGAAATCGACAGGAAGAGGAACAGGAAGATGACGGTATAGAGAATCCGTTGGATTTCTTGCCAGTTGAAGCTGTAAATGCAATGGAAGATATTAGAAATGCTAAAGATTCGGTACCAGAAAATGAGCTCGAAAAAATGATAAAAAGTTTGAATGCCGACCAAAAACGCATTTTCGATACAATTTGTAGAGCTTTATTAGACAAAAACGCCACTCTGAGACTATTTGTCAGTGGTACAGGCGGCACAGGAAAAAGTTATTTAATTAACACTATTAAAAGTTGGGTTAAAAAACGTTTAGAAAAATTATAGTAGCCGTTGAAGCGCACACTGGCATTGCCGCTTTTAATGTAAACGGTCTCACCATACACCGGCTACTCCACCTGCCAGTAGAATACGGAAGCAGTCCGACGTACACTTCCTTATCAGACCAAGTGTTAAAAGTTTTAAGAAGTGATTTAAGCAATGTAGTTCTTTTGATTAATTATGAAGTTTCAATGATTTCCAACGTTACATTAATGTTTATTCATCTACGGTTAACAGAAATTTATTACAATAGTGATGTGGTTGACGGCTGGTTTGAAAGAATTAATATTGTATTATTTGGAGATCTGCTCCAGCTGCCACCAGTACGAAATTTTTGCCATTCGAAGATATGAAGTCGTCTGATGTGCAAAAATTATAAGGTTCTCTTAGTGCACCAAATTTATGGAAACAACTATTTTCATACGACGATTTAACGATTAACATGAGAAAACAAAACGACCATCTCTTCGGCGAAATGTTAAATCGTATAAGAATGGGTGTAGTGACGACAATAGATCGTCATACGTTATCTCATAGACTCCTTAAATTAACTTCCCAAAATCAAAATGACAGACTAAAAGAAATTATTGACTATTTTAATTTACTACCAGTTTAATAATGCAATGTTGGAAAGCATGGAACAACCGGAAATTAAATTGAATTCAATCGATAAAATACCTAGACTGTCCACGGTATTTAAACAAGCGAGCAAAGGAAGTGCTGAAAAAGAACGAGGATCATTAACCGATGGATTAGAAAACGTTATCACGATCAAATTGGGTGCGCGAGTTATGTTGCGTAGAAATATAGATGTTAGTAAAGTACTAGTGAACGGCTCTGTTGGAGTTATAGAAAAAATAAACTGGGGTGTCAATAGAAACAATAGTGCAAGTAAAATTATTATCAATTTCAATAATTTAACTTTTGAACTAGAACGTGTCAAGACTAAGGGTGGCTTGCGCAACATTTGGACAAAACAGAATTTAGTTAAATGCGTTTATCTTGCTAAATATGTTTAGCCTAAATATATTTAAAAAGGTCTTGCTCACGTCCGTTTGGATGGTAATTTAACTAATCGTAGTTAGGGAGTCGTAAAGCAGTTTCTTGCGTTCCGTTTTACGTTTTAGTGCGTTCAACACTTGACTTAGAGCAAAATGGTTGCTGTTTCGTAGAATTATTTTTAGTTTATATTTTATTTTTTAAGATTTTGTTGCTAATGCAAATGAGAGTTTCAAAATATTGTCAGAAGAGAAATTGGAGCTGGTTAGATTAAAAAAAATGTCACTGGAAATGGAAATAGAACATAAACAAAAAATAAATGAAATAGAGTTGGATAATTTAATGAAAAAAGGAATTTAATGAGCAAATTTACAAAAAAGAACTTTTACTTAAGGATTTAGAAATAAAAAAGAAACAATCAGAGCTGTAATATTTTTTGTTTTTATTTTTTTACAATGATGCAAAATAGTCCTCTATTAGTAGTATTCGCTGTAAATTAGCGCTTTCTCTTCCATACCGTTCTGGTGCAACATCATCAGCCCTACCTTCCATAATAACAGGAAACACTAGATCTTCAGGGGGTATGTTTTCCTTTCGTAATATAGCTAAATTATAAAGTACAGCTGTTGCTATAATTATGCCAGGTACTCTATGAAGGTGAATACTTATGCCCCTGGATAATATAGGAAATCTCTTCCATATACCAAATGCCCAACCACATTCCTCGTCTTTATTTGTGACTCTTGGTAAAGTGTCTCTCCTAGTGTATTCACATTATTTTCTGACAGAGGTGTCAGTTTCGACATAGCCACTGTCACCTAGCAACAATTTATCATTATATTTACCCTGCAAAAAATTGCGTTTTAATGCACAGTTATCCCAAATATTGTGCCACCTTGCCACAACATCTAAAAACATAAGGTTTGCAGCAGTTACACATTGGGTGTTTATTGAAAAATATCCTTTCCTATTTCTATATATTTCAGCGTTATCACCACCTGGAGATAATATTCTCACATAAGTGCAATCTAACGCACCAATTACTCTAGGCAACTTTGCAATTTTATAAAAATCATACGCTGTTTTATTTTGCTCTTCTGTTGTGCTTGGAAATTTTATATACATCTTATACAATAATGCAATTGCATGAGTAACACGATGCACTATTCTACAAGCAGTGCTTTCATGTACACCAATCATGTCACCACAAGTTATTAGCTGACTTCCTGTCGCATAAAATCCCAGCGTACATAAAAGTTGGTTCATAGGAGTGACTGATTTGTTTCTGCAAAACAAACAAAAATACCTAATTAGCTACCTATCTATTTATTGAATATTCATTAATAATGAGTACATCGACGCGTTCAAGGCAAAACGACGCAAGCGCCATTTTGAAAGTTTCGAGTAATTTGCGAAAAACCTGTTTTACAGTTAGAATCAAAAAAGTTATATAAAAATGGGATTTACATAAATTTATTAGAACTGAAAACGGCTAAATGTATACTTTTTGTAAAAATAATAGTAATAAAAAAAAATGAATAAAAATGGTGAATAAGTCATTTAGCGTGATCTCCTGTCGTTTATAACGTTGCTTATGACTGCAAGATTTTTAACAAAATGTCGCTTAAAACAACTTACGCCATTCCTTGACAAAATCATAATTATTATTTTGATGGTACTTAAGCCAGAAACAGAAATTTGTAATTGCTGAAATTTTTTTTATTTTTAAAAACATATACAAATATTCCACATTTTACATTGCACTAAAGGCTCTAGAAAATTATAAACTAAAGAGATCTTCATTAATATAAACAAAAATAAAAAAATTGCAATTAACTAAAATAACACAAACTACTGTAAAAAATTAATACAATTCTTATCTTTATTAATAAAAATAGAAATACAAAATATGCAATTAACTAAAACACAAACTACTGTAAAAAAATAAATAATATTCTTTAAGGAAATAATCCATTTAACTTTATTAAATAAAGTTGTAAATTTTACAAATCTTATATTGCACTAACAGCTATATTACTATAAAATTGGTAACTACAGAATGTTATGATAAAAAAATCAACATTAAAGACATCCACCCCAAACTTAAAACAAATTCAAAACAAAACTAAAACAAATTGAACAGAAAACAAGAAAAATATATTATCCTTAAAATTAAAAAAAAATAAGAAGTGCTTAAACCTACATCGGTTCAATGTCTTTCGGTTTCATTGGGTCTGTTCAGACTAAGTCAGCGATGAGCAGCGATGAGTTGTGATGAGCATCACTAGTAAGCGCTGACTATTTGCCCTTGGACACGATTACTTATTGCATGCAATTTACTACATAACCTTACTTTTTTGTGTCATATAAATAAAATAGTGTTATTGGATATTTATTTTAAGTAATTATGGAAAATATATTACATAATATGCTTGCCGATGAAATAGAAAATGCTGCAGTAGTTGATGAATGTAATTATTAACTTGCCAGGAGAATTAGGTAAGTATGTATTGAAATCCATAATATATTTTATAGAGATGGTTATGATCTTTTGTATATTTCCTAACTGATTTGTTTACTTTAATTTATCAGATATTTATAACAAAAAATTTCTTATATTACAATTTTTTTATAATTTTTACAAATATCATTGCATAATATTTTTTAAAAAAATATTTTGTTTAATTCATCAAATATTTGAGCATGTACAAAATTTTTTCAGCCGGCAACGATGAAGATAATGGTCTTCTGGAAGCAATTTTAGCATTAGAGGGTGATGATGGTTTTGAAATGCACCCACGTGGCGATCAAAATTATTATGAAGAAGTCATTCCACGGTACAGTGAAGAACAATTTCGTTCACATTTCCGAATGTCTTGTCAAACATTTGATGTAAGTGACTCCACAGGCTTAAATTTTTCAAATTAAGCTGAAGCTGACAGCGGAGAGCTAGCAGCCGAGCGAGTTAACGCGATTTTTAGATATACGAGAGCTAAATTAACGTTTCTCAGTACTTTTTTTAATTTTTAAGTAGCCAAACCAAGCTTTCAGACCCCACCTGGGCCTTTTAAAATATTAAAGAGTATCAAATGTACCTTGGTACTTTTTTATATTTTTGATGTCCAAAACCAGCTCCCAGACCCCTTCGTGGCCGATTAAATTAAAAAAAAAATACTGAGACTATTTGATATTAGCTAACTCAATAGTAGACCTTGATTAAAGTTTCTCGTATACAGTCAAGCTAATTCTCGCGGCTGCCATCTTCAGGCTCATATTTTTTAATTGAATTATTTTCGTGAAAATAATTTGTTCAAATATTATACTTTTTAGGTGTTAGTAAATGTAATTTCACCTTTAATTCCACCTACGGAAGATTTCCCATTAGAAAAGAAAATGTTGATGACAATTTGGGTTTTGTCGACACCGGAATCTTTTCGATCAGTTGCCGATCGATTCGGTTTGGCAAAAAGTATTGCTCATGCAGCATTTAAACAAATTGTCATTACTTTAAGTAATCTTGTACCACAATATAGAAGATGGCCGACAGAAGAGGAATGTACGGCAAGTGAAGCAGTAAGTAATAAATAAGCACTTTGTATTATTTGCTGTAATTATAAAGACACTGTATGTAAGTAGAATCTTGATCATATCATTTTTGTACGTAGGTTTTTAATCAACGCTTACCAGGATTTCCCGGTGTTATTGCATTGGTGCTATAGACGGAACACATATCGAGATGAGACAACCACCGGGCAATTCACATGATTATTACAATAGGTATTAGACATTTTCAACAGTATTGCAAGGTAAATTTTATTATTGATAAATTGTATATCCATTACTATGATAAATATATATCATCTTGACATGTTTCAGGTACTTGTGATCACGATGGTAAATTTATTGATGTTTTAATTGGACGACCTGGTCGAGCACACGACGCAGCCATTTTTAGAAGCAGTCCACTGTTTCATCGAATGACAGACATTGAAAATCCAGTGCTACGACCAGATCAGCATATTCTTGGTGATTCCGCATACCCACTGCTTCAAAATCTGTTGACACCATTTCGAGATGATGGTCATCTGAATGCATTGCAAGCTCAATATAACTATAAGCAAGCAGTTCTACGCAGTATTATTGAGCGTGCTGTTGGTTTGTTAAAATGTAAATTTCGTAGACTACATTACTTAGACGTGAAATCCGTGCATATGTCTAATTACATTATTGCTGCGTGTGTTGTGCTCTACAATTTCCTAATAATTTATGGTGATGTTAACATTCACGACCCTATTCAACGTCTAGCCGAAGCCGTAGGTAGAAATGTTGAAGAAGAAGGAAACAATGAACCTGAACATGTGGATGCAAGACAAAAACGTAATATTATCATGAATGGATTGTAAAATTGAGTGTTCTACGATCAATTTTGTACTATTTAAATTATAAACAAGTTATAATACAATGGATCAAACTTTTATTAATGATCAGAAATCTTTTAATAATAATTGTAATGAACAAAAATAAAGAACAAACCTTAGTTACAAACGAACTTAAAATTATTTCACAATATAAATCTCAATATGCTATTGACTTTAGTGTTCAACTCAATAATAGTAATATTATAATTAATAATATAACTTTGAAACAAACTTTAAATAATTTGGCAGCATAAATTTTAGCACGCTAATGACTTTAGTACTTAATAATAATAAAATTTGAGAAATAATAACATCAGTTAGAACCGTATCTAAATCGACAATATTTGAAACAGCATCATTAACATCAAATATTATTTATTATCAATATAAATTAATTAAATCTAATATCATTAACGGGCAAACAATTTATAATAAAATTATACTGTATCTCTTCAGAAAGTAGTTTATATTGGTAAATAAACATTTTCAATGCACAAGAATTTCACGTGTTCTTGTTTTCTCCCCGTAATCGAAGCTCGTTAGATATATCGCTCAAATATTGATTACGTTCACTTAGAACATTCGCTAGCCGATCAATGGAACTTTTAATAGCTGCGACATTTTGTGCTTGCGCTAATCGATTTTCTTTCATATTGTTGCCAATGTTACTTAGCAAGTCAATTTTTGTCGAAACTAAATCGAAATATTTGTTTCTTTGGTGATATAATTTCTTTGGTCGTTCAGTAATTTCCCCTGTAGTTGAAGTTTTGCCAGTAGCACAATTTTCAGGAGTAGACGATAAACTTGCTATACCATGTGAGTCTTCAAAATTTTCAGGTAAACCTCCATCATCTCTGTTCGAAAAATTAAACAAAGCTATTAAAATAGTGACAAAGTAATATTGGTATTAATGTTACTTATATAATTAAATACTCAAATAATTACATATATAATGTATCGAAATTATCGATATATATATATAAAATTTACTACAAATCCAGAAAAAAAATTATTTGCTTATGAAATATACCTTGCTTTAAAAGTGAGATCTAAAATATCAGGATCAATTTCCATGTTTTTGTTTGCAAATTCATTCGTTTCTTCTGGTATACTTGATATACCTGGCTTGAAATTAATTGATTCGTCACAACGAAACATATCGTCAAATTTTTCAAACCATGGCCATGTCATACGCCCTTTCCCAGTGCTTTTTCGTTTTATATTGCGATAGGTTGTTAGCATATTTCGAAATTTTGACAATAATTTTTCTTTTGAAACTTTATAACCATTTTTACTGAACACTTCTACTATTTTTCTCCATTCAACGGCCTTCTTTTTTTTTGTTGCTTCGGAAATTCGATATCTTTGATCCATATTCTTTTAATAACAATTTTATTTTTTTATCATCATCCCATTTAAAGTCATCAACTTCAACACGTTCTACAATAAAAAAAATTATGCCTAGCAAAATTGCCACTCGATATATACACATATATACATATATATATATGTAGCTTCAAAAAAGGCAATTTTTGAAAAAAACATGAAAAAAATTTCAATTTAGTTCTGAAGTATAACGGGATATCAGAAGACATTGCAATTCAAAACCCTATTATATAAACCAACGCTCAAATATAGACTTAAAATATGTATTTTACCACTTTTTGCACCTCCACCGCCATGACTATTATCTTCTGCTATCTCTTGGTAATCTTGTTCAAAGCCAGTCCCACATGCATCAGCGGTCTCACTTTCACCGTTGGTTAAATTTTGATTCCATTGTTGTATATATTCAGCAGCTAGAATGATATTGAAAATATACTTTTAATGTATGAAATACACTACAGTTAAATGTATATCTTACCATCTTCCGTACTGGTTGTAAAATTATTTTTTTGTGATATTTGGTAATCGCTTTCTGAGTTCATGGCAAATGTATCTGATGCTGCATAATCAACATCAGATATTTTCATCAATATATATTTGCTCATATTTAACCTCACTTTTTGTTAACAGCTTACCATTACTCATTTGCGTATGGACATCGGGAGTATCTGTCAAACGATATTGACATCCTTCGTAGCATTCGAAGCTATAAATAACACACTGCATTTTGCACAACCTGAATTTGTTAATTTTATTATTACTATATCATACTATCGCATTAATTACATTTATTACAATAACAATGTTTTTAAAATGGCCGCCTTTAAAATCCATCACAAGTCATCGCAACTTAACTCAACTAATCGTGTCCGAGATGCCAGTTTTAGTAAGCGATGCTCATCAACACTCATCACAACTCATCGGTGCTAATCGCTGACTTAGTCTAAACAGACCCATTAAGAACATCTGGAACAGCCGTACTATGCTTCAACAAAAGATACTCCCTATGATACCTTGGTGGGATTGTATTATTTTCGCACATTGTTTTAAGGTTATTATACTTCTTTTTACTTATGGGCAACGAGGCAGAATAAGCGTTTTGTAGTTTTTCATGTTCTTTGTTTTTATTAATTTCTAACTCACATTCTTTATAATTGTCATCATACTTATAGCTGTAGCTAAATGTAGAGCTATTAAAAAAAAATGCTGTTTTTAAATCTGTGATTTTAAGAGTTCCTTTGTTGCCTTCACTGTTAAGTCGAAACTTTATCTTAAGTTTTTTCATCAAATCTTTAAAGTCATAGAAATCGCTATAAGAGAAAACGTTTACATCATAATTTGATCTTGCATTCCTTAAAATCGTTGGCCATTCTGATGGTGCCATAATGGATTTACGTTTTATATATCATAAAAAGAAGAGCTGAATTTTTATTCTGTCCTCCGTAGTTGTCACAAAAAGACTCAATAGATGTAATTGAAGGATTTGTTGTATCAACATTTTGTAAGTAACTTAGCAAGTTACTGCAAATTTCATTACAACCACGTTTCCCGTCCTGTTCCTGCCACAAAAACCATACACCATTTTTGGTATACGTTTCATAAATGGTAAAGTTAAAGACCGCATATTTTCTGTAGAAACCGGTTAACATACTGTCAGCGTGTGGTGTCGCCAAAACTTTCTGTAAGTCAAAACTTGCAACTATTTTATGTGGATTTGTTTCTGCCTCTTTTTGTTTTTTTAAAAATATTTTTTTTGCCAATTCTTTATCAGACAAATGTGATTCATATTGATCTTTCATTTCTGCGGTCTTGTCTATGGCGGTTTGATAAAACTGACACTTTCCACATTTGTCCTTCCGAGGAACGTGGATTCCTATATTCATTTCTTTAAACTTCTGAAAGAACACAGATTTTTTAAGCCGGTGAACTCGCTCGCGTTCCATTTCTCGCTCATACATTTTAAATAAATTATTGTAAGACCTTACTTCAGCAGGAAGATATTTTCTGGTAGAAGAGCTACGCCAGTAATGTGAGGGAACGGCTGGCAGAGATTCAACAAAGGTTTGTAATACTTTAATTTGCTCAGCAGAAGTTTTGTTTTTTGGAACATGTTCCCCTCGTCTATCTAATCCATTAGGAAAAATGTATCTTATTTTGTTTTCTATCACCGTCATTAGCGACCTTTGCGAAATATTAAGAGTTGCCAACAAAAGTTGTTGACATACTTTTGCCTTTTTATTATTTTTTAATAAGTAATATTCACGTCTAACAAGGCGCTTAAAATGTCTATTGGACGTTCTGCGTCGCTTAACTTCTATAGTATGGATACATTCACTTAAAAAAACTTTTTGTTTTTTACTATCTTCAAGTTCATAAAAATTGCTAAAAACCTGTTTCCTTTCATTTTCTGAAAATTTGTTGCACATATTATTACATTTTTTGCCAATACACCGATTATCTTTAATTTTTTTTATTTTGAATAACATTTTTGTAATTAAAATAATGTTGCCCGCTGTGCTTTCTTTTTTTATTGTCTTTTTTTTTTATTTTTTAATTGGTTCACCTGATTTTCATCGATTTCCTCTTCAGTGCTGCTGGCCCCACTAACTCCAATTTGATATTCTGGATATTCTTGGTTACTTTCTTGGTTCTTTCTTCTTCGAGATTCTTTTCTTTTATTTTTTAACTGGTTCACCTGATCTACATTGTTCTCTTTTTCACTACTGCTTGCATCAATAACTCCAATTTGGTAATCTAGGTTTTCTTGATCACTTTCCGAGTCAGTGTTATTATAAGGCACTAAACTAATTGGGATTTCGATAAGTGTTTTTAACTTTTTTCTCGGCTGACTTAGAAGTGAATTTTCATCTGACTTATTTTGTTTGTTAGTTGACAGGATACTTTTTACAGTCGGTATTGTCAAAGAATTTGGGCTGCACATTTTGTTTAAATTGCCAGAGTTGTCATTATTAGTATATTGTATTTCGTTTTGATTGGCTTCTTCTAACTGATTTAAAAATATCTGCTTTTCTGGGATAGGTGTTTCAAACTGATTGTCGAATGTAAATATGCTCCCAATTAAATTGTCCTCTGTAATACCTAATGAATTATTGACACCAAAAACATCTTGACTAAAATCTTGGTTGGTCTCTAGCGATTGCGAGGGTGATTGTGATACTAATCCATTAGCATTAAAAATAATGTCATTACTAATTGCTTCAAGAAATAAAGAATGTTGTGATGCCTCTGTTAAGGAAGCAGTTGCAGACATACAAATCTTATTTAATTCGCAATTTGGTTTTAAAGACTGTTGTTTGGCCACCAATAACATTCGTTAAACTCTTGACGACATTTTTGTCAGAAGCGCCAATATTAAAAACGCCTGAAATAGAAGAAAAAACTATATTTCTTTTATAATTTTAAGTCTAATTCTTAAATATACATCTATATTTACTAAAAACTTTTAAATTACGAATAAAATAAATACTTTATGCTAAACAAAATATAAATAAAATGCTTATGCAACATACTATAGTAATAGGCGTTTATGTCCCTCAATAATCAAATAATACCTTTTTGGCATAAGCGACACCATAAAAATGAGTGATTTAAGCTAAAAAACTAAGAGAATTAACAAATGTAATTACAAAATCCGTAAGTAGGTTGTATTAACTATACCTAAATTCACTCACCTTTATTAGAAAAGAATAATTTCTAGTAAAATTTCACTAAAAACGATGCAGGTGTTTCCTGTATAACGGCCAATGCATTACTGTCGCTTGAGACTGGAGTAAACACCTTGTGGCGATTTTGTTCGATCGAAACTGGCGCTTGCGCACTTTTGAACGCGAATTTAATGGAAAGTTATGGCTATTCGAGCAAAAAGCAAGAGTCTGTTACTAGAAGGCGCTTAAGACAAATGAATGCAACTATTTGTAATATACATTGACAAGCTTTTATTATCCGATTTTAAAGGAACTCTGATTGCTTTTGTTGATGACACAGTACTAACCTATTCAAACTCCTCCTGGGAACAAAACGCTGTAGAAATGGTCCATGACATAGAACTGCTCAAAACATGGTTCACGTCAAACAACATGTACATAAACGCTGACAAAACTACATAAATAAACTTTTCCCTCAAAAGTACCGTCTCTTTTCAAGAACCAATAAAATTCCACACACATGTAATGAAATCAATCAAATCTGCAACTGCCCAGTAATTAAACAAAGTCATGAAACCAAATACCTTGGAATTATTATCGATGAAAAATTAAACTTTAAAAATCACATACAGTACCTAACTAAAAAACTTAATTCGTCCTATCCAAATTTTATCACATTAAAAAGCTATTGCCAGTTAAAATTAAAGAAACATTATACTATGGTCCCGTCTATCCTAAGCCATGGTATCATAAGAGCTTCTTAAGATGTGTCCAGGGAGTGGGCTACAGAGATCACACTAAAGAAATCTTTGAATCCCTCAACATATACTAAATCTAGACAAACTATACTGCCTAAACATCTGCAAACTCATACACCTACACAACCAAAATAAAATTGACATTACCATTAATCATGATACAAAAAAATGCTTCATACCACTAGTCAACCTCTCCATAGCGCAAAGAATGTTTATATTTATAGACCCAAAAATATATAACCAGCTACCTCGCGAATTAAAAAACCAAACCTTTATAAATTTCTCAAAAATCGTAAAAACATACATGATATCGGAATTCAATTCACAGATCCTATCAAGACCCTTCACCGTACCCATAACTGAATAGAACCGCCCAAGCTTAAACCCTGAATATTGAAAAACTTATGGGGACTTTTACACAATTTATTTACAAAATTGTTAAGATACACAGAACTCTGCTGGATAACGTCTAACTACTTGACAATACAATGAACTCTTGTGAATAGTTGAACTTGAACTGACTTTAACTGCCCATGAATCCCCTTTATTTAATCCAGTTAGTGTGTTTAGATCTTTTTAGAATTTTCTAGAAACATTATTTAATCTAGTCAGTGTGTTTAGAAGTTTCTAGAATTTTCTAGAAACATTATTTAAAATGGTCAGTTGATTTTTAGAAACTTCTAAAAATCAACTGTCAATAACAATCTTTCAAATTAAGGTCCCTTCCTTTACGGTTATCCCGTTACACTGCCCCCTCCTTAGATTCATTCCTCCTGGAATGTTATTTCCTACATCGGAATCCCGCACACTCCCTGAGCCAGCCAAACCATCTTCTTGGAGTTGCTGCGCATCTCCACTGTGGTTTCCCTGGTAAGGCGCCAAACGATCATGATGGACCACGACGGGTTTCCCTCTGGGAATTTTCACGATCCGATAAATGACATCGTTAATCTTCTTCTTGATGGTGTAAGGACCTTCCCAGTTCTGTTGTAATTTGGGACAAATACCTCGACGCCGTCGGGGGTTATAGAGCCAGACTAAATCTCCAACTTGGTAACTCTTTTCCATTGTCCGTGTGTCATAGTACCTCTTCATCCGATCACTAGATAATTGTAGTTTTCCACGCACCAGGTTGTGTATATTCTCCATTCGATTCTGAAGGTCGGCGACATATTGTTCACGTGCCATTTCTTTACCAGGTTTACAACCAAACACCAAGTCACATGGTAGCCTCATTTCTCTACCGAACAGGAACTTCGCAGGCGTTTGGCCAGTTGATTCGTTAATGGCCGATCGAATTGCCATTAGAAATAGTGGAATATGTCGATCCCAATCCCTCTGACAATCTGACACCACTTTTGACAGATAGTTGGTTATAGTCCGGTTCATTCGTTCCACCACTCCATCAGACTGAGGGTGCATTGCTGTGGTTCTCGTTTTGTGGATGCCTAATCTTTGGCAAACTTCTTGAAACAGCTTGCTCTCAAAATTTCTCCCTTGGTCTGAGTATAATTCTAGTGGTACCCCAAATCGGCTTACGAATTCTTCAACTAATATATCTGCTAAAGTAGTGGCTTCCTGATTGGGAACTGCATAGGCTTCAACCCATTTAGTGAAGTAGTCCATGACAACAAAGATGTACTTGTTTCCTACATCGGTCTGTGGAAGTGGCCCCAATACATCTACTGCGATTCTTTCAAAAGGACTTCCAACCAGGTATTGCTGCATTTCCGCTTTTGGTTTTCGGTGCGGACCGTTACTGGCAGCACATGTAGTGCATTTACGACACCAATCTTTAACATCATTAGTGCAATTTACCCAGTAAAATCTATCTCGGATCTTTTGCAGCGTTTTCGTGATACCCAGATGTCCTCCAGAACTATCATTATGCATCTGTTTTAAAATTTCCGGTAGAGCATTTCTTGGGACCACTATTTGTTTCCTTGGGACCAGTATGCTTTTAAAGCAGGAGAGGATGAGGATATCTCTCTCCACAACGGACGACGGTCCATTCTCTTCCATTCCCGAATCTTTTTCAGAACGGGATCGTTTTCTTGTTGCTCTTCCAGCATAGAGCTCTCGTCTTCTGGCACAACCTTAACTAAGGCAAGTTTTTCCTCGTTCTGCTCTATACGGGTACAATGTGGGCACTCAGGTCGACATGGTCTTCTGGAAAGTGCATTAGCATTACGATGTCTTGTTCCAGGTCTGTGCTCGATTTCAACATCATATTCCTGCAGTTTTTCGAGCCATCTTGCTATCTGTCCTTCTGGGTTCCTAAAGCTAACTAACCACTTCTGTTCTGATCAGGAATTTTCTGCCTTACAGATATTTATAAAAGTGTTCGACGGATTTTACAACTGCTAACAGTTCCCTCCGTGTTACACAGTAGTTCTTTTCCGCTTTCGATAAAGTTTTGCTGAAGTAACCACTCTTTCCTTACCATCTTGTAGCTGTGACAAGACGGCTTCAATTCCCACATTGCTGGCGTCGGTGTCCAGAATAAGCTTACCATCAAAAAGTGGATAAGCAAGAACAGGTGCTGATGTAAGCTGTTTCTTCAATATTTCAAACGCCTCTGGACATTCCTGATCCCAACAGAAGGACTTATCTTGTTCTGTCAAACGTGTCAAGGGCTTGGCGATGTCTCCAAAATTCTTGACATATCGTCGGTAATAGGAACAAAGACCCAAGAAACTCCGGAGCTGATGTTTGTCTATAGGGCTTGGCCATTTCTGAACGGATTGTATCTTAGCGGGGTCAAGAGCAACGCCATCCTTGCTTACGTTATGTCCTAAATAGTTAACCTGTCTCTGGAACAAGTGGCATTTCTTAACATTCAATGTTAGATTAGCGTTCTGTAATCTTTTAAAGACTTCTTCCAGGTTAGATAAATGTTCCTTAAAGGTCTTGCCCATTATGATGATGTCGTCTAGATAAACTAGACAAGTTTCCCATGACAAACCCCGCAGGATGTTCTCCATTAGCCGTTCAAACGTCGCAGGAGCATTACAGAGGCCGAACGGAAGGACCGTGAATTGCCACAACCCTGATCCACTGGTAAAGGCAGTCTTTTCTTTGTCTGCAGGATTCATTTTAACTTGCCAGTATCCGCTTTTAAGGTCCAAGGTAGAAAACAAAGTAGAACCCGCCAAAGCGTCGAGGGCATCATCAATCCTTGGCAGAGGATAACTAACTGTCCTTCTTAGTGACATCATTTAGCTTTCGATAGTCGACACAAAACCGCATTGATCCGTCTTTCTTTCCCACTAATACCACAGGAGAAGCCCACGGACTACTGGATGGTTCGACTATGCCATTTTGAATCATTTCTTTAAGGGCTCTGTCTGCTTCTTCCTTCTTAACTTGAGGCATCCTTCGGGGTACCTGTCGAATCGGACGTGCATCACCGGTGTCAATTCTATGTTGTACAACATCAGTTCTTCCCAGTTTACTTTTAGAACCAAATACAGGTTTATAACGGTAAAGTAGATCTCTTACCTGTTTGTTTTCTAATTTTGACAAAGAGGGATCTAATTTTGTCATTAATTGTTCAATTTCGTTGGTCTCAACTGTTTCCGTAGCGTTTACCTTGTAAATTATGGCCGTTACTGGTTCTAAACTTCCCATTTCCGTGTCCTTTCGGGGAAGAACTGGATGATCGTTCAAGTTGATAACTCGGATGGGTACCTCTTTGGCGGATCTAACAAGAGTCTTACCCACAAGGAGTCCTTTTCCCAATTCATGGTCATGGTTCTTCGGCTCTATCATGGCTGGGGCACCATCTAGCTCCAGTCCATCCAACCGCGCTGTGACGACACATTCGCAGCTCGCCGGAAGTTCGATATCATCGATTAGCTTAATCGAGGCACTGTCAACTTGTTTTCGGTGCAGGAATATTTCTTCATTACCAGTACGAAGAATACGTTGACGAAGATCCAAATGAAAACCACAGTGGAGCATAACATCCATGGCCAGAACAACATCTTCATCAACGTCAGCCACCAGCACCGAGTGAACAAGAGAGGTTGAACCAAACTGTAGCGTCACCTGTATCTCACCGTAGACTCTAGCAGAATCTCCGGTAGCGGTACGCAGTCTCCAACTGGTAGGCCACATCTTCTTTCGCATAATGATGGATGGTCGAACGATAGTTTTCGTAGTTCTTCCCATCAATGAGGCCATCCACATATAAGCTGTCCACGTGATGTCGCAGAGTTGCCAATTTAAGGGTGTGAGGGGCTTCGGGAATGTTTGGGGTCGATTTCGCCCTCCAGGAGTCGACCCCATCTAGTTTTCCTGCTGCTGGGGTACTTCAGCAGGAGATTTTTCTTTTTGGGGGCAAGTATTTCTTATATGGTCTAGTTCTCCGCAGTTCCAGCATCTCACTGGGCGCCTTCTTTTTGGAGATAACTTCATTAACCTCTCTACTACCGATTCAACGTCGCTAACGGAATGAACGGCATGGTCGTAGTTACCGGTGATTTCCCTTAGTCGAGCAACTCCACGTGAGGCCTCCGTCGCCGCCTCAAACTCCAGGGCAATGGTCAAGGCGTCCACAAGAGTCTTCGGCCGCGCCAACCGTACAGCGCGCTGCAACTCGACGTCTCGAAGACCATCGGTGAAGGTTTGGACTTCTAGGCACTCCAGAAAATCCTCCGCTGCATTGGAATACGCAAGCCGTACCATTCTTGCCACTTCCGCCTCAAATTCCTGGATAGTCTCTCCATTTTTCTGCTTTCGGCTCTTTAACTGCATTCGGTACACCGGTTGTAGATGAGTTTGACCATAACGCATCTCTAGACGGTTCACCAATAACTCGAAGTTGTCAGCTTCATCCGGTGTCAATGATTGCAAGACGTCTAAAGCTTCGCCTCGCAGAGCTACGGTTAGGGACAATGCCTTCTCTTGGGATGACCATCCATTCGCTCTGGCCGCTGCGTCGAATTGTTTCAGGTAATTTGGCCAGGAAGTCTTTCCATCGAAGGTCGGGGGTTTCATCGTAGTTCGTACCTGGGTCGCCTCCCCGTTTCCTCGTCGGTCGATGTCTATGTGGCAGGTTTCCATTGTTTTTGCATCTCCGTCGCCGTGGTGGATGGGCTGGTTTCGACGACCAGCTTCCTGTTCTCGTTGAAGCTTCCTTATTTCGGACTGCATTTGTTGGTTGATCTCGTCTCGCAAGTTGGAGATTTGGTGATTCTGCTCGTCTCGCAAGTTGGCTATATGCTGGTTCAAGTTGTCCACTTGCTGATTCGAGTTGGTCACTTGCTGGTTTCCTCGTCTCGCAAGTTGCATATTTCAGAGTGCAAATGCGATATTTGCTGGGAGAAGGAACTGGATAACTCTTCTGGTAGGGTAGACATCCGTTGTGATAGCTGGGACACCTCTTCGCGCTGGCTTCTCTTCTGACTGGATAGCTCCTCTTGTTGGTTCGTCATTCGATGTGATAGCTGGGACATATCTTCGCGCTGGCTCTTCATCTGACTGGATAGCTCCTCTTGCTGGCTCTTCATCTGACTGGATAGCTCTTCTTGTTGGTTCGTCATTCTTTGTGATAGCTGGGACATATCTTCGCGCTGGCTCTTCATCTGACTGGATAGCTCCTCGTGTTGCCGGGAAAGTTGTTGAGCTTGTTCTTCTTGCAGCCGGGAAAGTTGTTGAGCTAGTTCAGAATTTGCTTTTTGCACTGGGTCTTTGAACTCCACAGCGTCAGGGTCCAAATCATTATTTACATAGTATTCACGGAGCCTTCTTAACAATACGGATTTGCTTCCAGTAGTTTCCAACTCCAATTCTTCGAGCTTTCTTCTGAGCTCAGCCACCAATAGTTCATTTATCTTTTTTCCAGGCATTCTTGTATCTTCACCCCACACCTGACACCAATTTGAAACACTTTTACACAATTTATTTACAAAATTGTTAAGATACACAGAACTCAGCTGGATAACATCTAACTACTTGACAATACAATGAACTTGTGAATACTTGAACTTGAACTGACTTTAACTGCCCATGCATCCCCTTATATACAACTTTATTTAATCTAGTTAGTGTGTTTAGATCTTTCTAGAATTTTCTAGAAACATTATTTAAAATGGTCAGTTGATTTTTAGAAACTTCTAAAAATCAACTGTCAATAACAATCTTTCAAATTAAGGTCCCTTCCTTTACGGTTATCCCGTTACAATACTTTCACTGTAAATAGTCTCACTACAAACACCTCTACAACTTACTAAACTTCCCCATCCAAATCCCAGTACATACATATTTTGAACATGACAATAGAAAATTGTGATACATACAAGTTACCTAAGATTAGTTTTACCCAATATCCGTTACCTAAGATTAGTTTTAGTTTTACTTTTAATCTCAGTCTTAGTTTTAAGTTAGATCTCT
Organism: Altica lythri; assembly: GCA_964028335.1. NCBI lineage: Eukaryota > Metazoa > Arthropoda > Insecta > Coleoptera > Chrysomelidae > Altica > Altica lythri. Next base: position 15,686,297 of record OZ034806.1, read on the forward strand.
ACATGCTCACATCAACAGACCATTAATCACCTCCACTCATACTCCACGGTAATATTATATCACTATCACCACTACAATACATCTAAGTTATCATATAATCTGTTTCACTTTACTATTTAATATGTAAGTACCTGGATGACCGAGCTTTGCTCGTGAAACATCTAAATCATAGAGCTTTTGTTCGTATGTTAGTTAAATTTTGCAAACATCTTACTTTAGCAGCGCGGATTCGACGAGCATAAACCTGATCATTTGCATTAATGGTTTCTTGAAATGATTCTTGATACGCGAAGTTTCATAAACCTAACCTGTTTGTATTTGTTTGATGAGGATAGGCCCTTGGATTAGTCCAATACTTTGCTGAATGTGCTACCTGAGCAGTTATGCATTATTTTACAGGTTATCTTACCCTAACAATCAGGTTATGTGAAAAATGGAAAAAAAGAATTTTCCTAGACTTGGTACCTAGATCGTTTTTTTTTCCTCTGTGTGCACCTATATTTCAAATTTCAACAAAATCGTTAGATCCGCTTTCGAGAACCTATGGCAATACATGCAGACAGTTACTCACTTAATATTGATTATCGATAAAACACGAATAAAATGACATTTTCTAAAAATGATTCCTAGCTAGATCGATTTATCGCCCCCGAAACCCCCTATATACATACTACATTTTATGAAAATCTTTGGAGCCGATTTCGAGATTCCAAATATAACCAATCCAGTTGAAAACTGGATTTATTATTTTGACAGCACGGCACTAGACACTTTTGTATCATCTCTTACATATTTATATATATATATATATATATATATATATATATATATATATATATATATATATATATATAAATATATATATATATATATATATATATATATATATATATATATATATATATATATATATATATATATATATATATATATGGTTAGGTTTCCTAACTCAAGACACCGGTATATATATATATATATATAGAAAAAGGAAGTCTTTGCTGAATAAAAATATAGTTTAAAAATTATTGGGTTTGCAGCAAATTATGAGAGGTGTACTCTTTTAAATCTTTATCCTCCGAGCTTTCGACTATGATTATAGTCATCGTCAGGGATCTACAATTTTAACAATTATTAAGTAAGTATAAAAATATACATAATAATATTAGTAAATAACTTACAACTTAATAAGATTGGTTCATATAAGGTCTTAATATAATATAAATTATATTTGCGGATCCGAAAAATGACTTTTTAAAAACAAATTCGAACTTTTATTTCTATAAACTACAATTATAAATTTTGATCTTAACTTCTTGAAAACTAAAATGAATCTCTTTAAAAACTGAACTACAATAATAAGGAAAAGAATAAGACATTGAAATATGATATTTTATATAATATGATAACACATTAATTCCCACGACGTCAGGAGGTTCCAGTTCATAACTCCTCCGCCATTAAACAGAAATTCAGGGTTGAATTTCAAAGTTCCAGATTCTGAGGGCCAATTTGGATTCCTGGGTTCTGTTGTCTTCTTTTAATTTTCTTGTGGATAAATTTATGTATAAAAAATAAAATAATTAATGTTATTGCAATGTATGTTAAAATAATCGAAACACTAATTTCATTAGTTATAACTGGTTCCGAAATTGTTTTAACTGTTTGTCTTTGTATTTCTAGTGCACTTTGAATGTCTTTAAATTCATCTAAATTTATGGAGTCTAATTTAATTGGTTGCATGAATTGTTGATTTAAATGTTCTTTTTCAAGTTTTAAATTTGGAATAATGTTCACTTCGTTGTTAGAATGAAAATTTTGAAAGTTTTTTATTTTTAATCCACTGATATTCACTTCACAATTGGAGTCTAGTTCTAAAATAAATGTTCCTTGTAGTGGGATATTTTCGTTGGTTTTTCCAAACTTTTGGACAGCAATTGTGGCTTCTGGAGAGACGATAATCATTTAATTCTATTCCAATTTTTGAATTTTTAGTGTAGGCATCTTGACATATATGGGGTGACAAGATGTCTTATTTTTGGCAAAACGAAGGAGTTGAATCTCGCAAGGGACATCCTCGCTTATAGTAGTAGGGCTGTATTGACTGCATAAATACTCTTCTGAAGTAACTTCTTTACACCTTTTGTCGAAAAACATGTAGGAAAATTCATTTAGGAGTAAATATTTCGACTGAGGAAGGATAACCTTAAAGGAATTTTGGGAAGGTGTTGGTAAAGAATACATATGATAATAATTGTAAGTTTCCTCTTCTACAATCGGAACTTCAAAAATAAAAATTATTTTAGAATTCTTGGTATAATTTTTATCTCAATAATTTTTTCAAATAATAATATATTTTCCAGTTTAGCTTTAAAAGGTAATCTATTATGTTTTAACTGATTACTTATTAGTTTGATTTCTTGTAAAAGTTCTATAGGATCTACAATGGAATTGTGAACCGTGTTTAATTTTGAGAAGGAGATTGCTGTTTCAATTCTGTCTAAAATATTATAAATTATTTGATATGTTGGAACAAATTGTGACATTAATGTTTCAGTAACATAAAATTTGTAATCGGTATCGATTCGTTTGGTCAGATTTTCGATTAATTCCATTCTCTCTAGTAGAACTTGTTCATTATGGGCTAAAGCATTTGTATTGTTTTTAAAATTCTCAATCGATTTTTGGAGCAGGGTTATTTGATTTTCCACTAATGTTTTTTGTTTAGATTGATTTCCACAAAGTTGTTTTATTGCGTTATCATACCTTTCCGCGTCGTTCTGGTCAAGATTTCCTGTTAGGGATTTGATTATTGATCCTAATCCATCGATTAGGCCTCGTTTAATTCTTAGGTTGTTTATTGGATTTAACTGGTTCAATTGACTGTTTATTTTTTGTTCTAAATTAATTATCAAGTTACAAATATTTTGAAATTCTTTGGTTGTATTATTTGGAAATGTCCGTGAGAGGGTTTTGAAATGTTCTTGTATTGTATGAAATTCGTCCATAACATTAGAAATATCGAAAATTTGAATAAAAGACCAAAAATCTACTTTGTTATGAGCGTTTCCTAGTTTGTATGGTAGAAGTCCAGGGTTATCATTCATATTGAGGAATTTGGGATAGGTTAGTCCGGGGCAGATGTGGAAGGTCCACCTGCAACAATAGGGGGTTGTTTTAATTCTTTTATGTGTATAATTTCTATTTTATTTTTATTATTTTTTGGTTTTACTTCAACTCTATTTCGATCTAAAATTTTTGTAATTTCGTACGGCCCTATATATTTATTATCTTTTTTACTATGATATTGTAAGTTTTTCTTAAATACGATTTAACCTACTTTAAAGTCATTATTAAATCACCCTGTTTATTAGTTTTGTTCGTTATAATTATTTTTTGATTTTCTAGTTTTTCTTTAACTTTATCGTAAACGTGGTTTAATTTATTTTTGTGATTTTCAGCATAGTCTGAGTAGAAAGTGGTAGGAATGAAAATTTCGTTAGGGTTCCTTGTGTTCGTATGTCCAAATATTAGTTCAAAAGGAGTGTAATTGGTTGAACTATGTATTGAGCTGTTGTAGCCTAAAATAGCGTAGTCCATAAGTTCATCGGTTTCATTTGGATACATTTCTTTTAAAATTCTAAGATGTTTTATTATGCTAGAATTAAATCTTTCGGCAATGATGTTAGATTCGTGATGTCCGACAGAGCCAAAATGAATTTTAATTTTGTGTAAATTTAGAATTTCTTTAATAGTGGCATTATTGAATTCCGTGCCATGATCAAGAATTATTTTTTGTGGGGTACCGAAATAACAAAAATGTTTTATTAAGGGTTTGCTGACGTGAATAGCAGTTTTACCTTCAATCTGATATGCTTGAGCGAATTTGGAAAAACAGTCTAAGATAACTAGATAAATTTTATTATTATAGAAAAGCAAATCGATGTGCACTATTTCAAAAGGTTTTGACGCTGTTTCAGTTACTAATTGTGGTGAACACGGAGGGTGTCTACCGTATTTTGTGCGTTGGCATATTTCGCAGGAATTTATGTATTCTGAAATGGTAGTTTTCATATTTTTCCAATAATAGTTCTGTTTTAAAAATTCGTATGTCTCTACAATGCCGCGGTGATTAGTTTTTCCTTCATGATGGTATTTAATTAGCATTATTTGTTCTTCTCTATCTTTAATTGTATTTACTTGTTTTAGACACCTAATTAATTTTGGTCCATTTTCGGAGAAGTTTTGTAAATAGACATAGTTAAATTTTTTATAAAGATTTTCATTGTAAAAGTACATACAATATGTTTTCTTAGAAATTGTATAGTCTCTCAAAAATTCTAATATGAATTTCTCATTATTTTCGACTGGAATTTTCACATTTAGAATTTTATGGTTTTCGTAGTTATCTTGATTAACTGTCAATTTTGGGTAGGGGTGTGGAGTTACTAAAATTTGATTCACTTTATTGTTGATAATTTCGTCAAGAGATCTTATACCATCGTTCGTAGTTTCATTAAATGTCGTATGTTGTGTAGATATATTAGATTCTGAGATTTTATCAGGTTCGTCATACGGGGGTCTTATTTGAATGTCAGATAAAATTTTAATTTTCTTTTGGGAAGTGTCTTCTGGGTCATTATTAATTTGTGGGATTCTTTCGTCAATTAAGTCGTTTAGAAATTTGTCAAGTTCTTCTGGGTCTAGAATTTCATCAGGGTGGTAAATTAGTGACTCGTTTTCAAGTACATTAATTGTTATTCTGGATAAAGCATCGCAGCTGGTGTTTGAATTGCCCTTCTTATATACTATATTGTAATCGAATTCTTCTAAACGTAGTCGCCAACGAACTAATTTTGAGTTTGGTTCTTTAAGGTTGAATAACCAAATTAGGGGTCGGTGATCACAGTAGATTGTAAATTTTCGTCCATATAGGTATGGCCTAAAATACTTACAGGCCCATACAATGCAAGTAATTCCCTTTCTATGGTACTGTATTTTTGTTCAGAGTCGTTTAGGGTTCTAGAAGCATACGCAACTGGTTTATCGGAACCGATACTACCCTGAGATAAAATAGCACCTAATGCTATGTTGGAAGCATCTGTCGTCAATATAAAAGGTTTAGTAAAATCGGGATATTGCAATTTAGGAGCATTAATAAGAAGACCTTTACAAGTTTTCAAGGCAGATATAAAATTTGAATTGTGAATTACTTTAGCGTTCTTTTTTAAACATACGGTCAGTGGCTTTGTAATTTTTGCGAAGTCTTTAATGTAGCGTCTGTAGTAACCAATTAACCCTAAAAAACTTTTTATCTCTTTTTGGGTTTTTGGAATTGGGTAGTTTTTTATTGCATTAATTTTGTCTGGATTTGGCTTCACGCCATCGGGTGTAATTACGTGCCCTAAGTAGGCTACTTCTTTGCGTGAAAATTTCGATTTGTCGAGTTGAATTTTAAAATTTGACTGTCTTAAACGATCAAAAACGTCTTTAACTCGTTGTATATGTTCTTGTAGCGAAGTCGAGTAGATTACAATGTCATCGAGGTACACTAGACAGGTTTCGTTATTTAGTCCTCGCAGAATATTATCCATGACTCTCTGAAAGGTTGAAGGAGAGTTTTTTAACCCAAAGGGCATTCTTTTAAATTCGTAGTGTCCGTTATCAGTAGAAAAGGCTGTCTTATGTATGTCATTTTCGTGCATTTGAATTTGGTGAAATCCACTTGCCAAGTCAAGAGTAGTGAAATACTGGCTTTTACCTAACTTGTCTAGGATTTCGGTTATGTTTGGGAGAGGGTATTTATCAGAAATGGTTTTGTCATGCAATTTTCTGTAGTCAATTACTAATCTGTATTTTTTCTTGTTGGATTTGTCTGGTTTTTATTTACAATCCAAATTGGGGATGAATAAGGTGAATTAGAATGTTGTATGATGTCTTGTTCTAGCATTTTGTTTATTTGAGCTTTGACTTCATCTTTGAAAATTTCAGGATATCTGTATGTTTTAGTGAAAATAGGGGTGTCGTCTGTCAAATTAATTGTATGTTTAATTTGGTTTGTAAAGGATAGAGGTACGTTTTCACAATAAAATATGTCACGATATTCATAAAAGAGTTCTCTTATCAAGTCTCTTTCTTCTGGATTACAATGTTTTACATCTATGTTTTTTAAATTTTGTTTAAGTGTATTGTCGTGATATTCGTTAAGTTCTTGGTCTGTTTCCATTTTCTCTATAAAGTTTACTTCGTTAATGTTTAGAGGTTCTATATCTAACGGGTCTAAGAAGTTAATAGTTTTGTCATATGTGTTGGAATTTGTTATAGTTGTTAAGGCAAAACAATTTGTCACTTTAACAACAGCAACTGGCATTTCAACAAGAGGACCAAATTTTTTATAATCGAGTAAACCAGTACCTTCTTTCATATTGACAGGTATTTTTACAATTTGTTGAGTTCTGGCTGAAATTGTTAAATTAAAATTTTTAAAATTTGGGTTTTCATTATTTATAATGTTCTTTTCTTCATAAATAATAGGGATTTTGACATATGGTGTAACTAATTGTTTTAATTTCATATTGATTAAGGCGTTTAATTGTTTTAGTAAATCGACGCCTATCAAGCCGTCATATTTATCGCTAAAATTGAACAAATAAAATTTATGAAGTTCATTTATTTAAAAAATTTTGAAATTTATTACTTGGTCGTGATATGTTATGTTATGGGCACTTTGAATTTGAAATTCTTCTTTAAAAATATTGTTGGGATATAGTTTGTAAGCTAAGTCTGGTTTGATCAAACTTTTACTGCTACCTGTGTCGATTAGAAAGTTTGCTTTTAACTCAGGAATGTAAATATGTGGAAGGTTTGATCTAGAAAGATTTAGATGTATAATTCGGGATTGACCTTCGAGGCATGGGGTGAAAAATTTACATGTTCTTCATTTAAGTAGAATTTGGGTTGTATTGTTCATAATCAGTTGTATCAGTATTCTCAGTCGTTTCATTTAAGTAGGGATTAAGATTAAAATGGTCATCGAAGTCTTGGTAATCGTTGTTGGGAAAATCGTCATATTCGTACATTGTCTGAGGTTGATTAAAGTTTTCAATCGGATTTTCAAATTAATAGTTTTGACTATTTATATTTTGGGCAAATAATTCATTGTGGGTAAAATTTTTTTGCGGAAATATTCTTGTGTTTCCGGAAGAGGTATCCATTGGTTCCGGTTGAAATGGTTTTGGACGGTTAGAGATATTGATACTTTTATTAGTTGGGTTATTATAATTTTTTACGATCTGACTTTGCCTCATTTGGTTTTGGAAGGGTGGTCTTTGTTGAGGTAAATTGTTGTTCGGTCTCCATTGATTAAATTGAGGTTGAGACTGCCGATAAAATGGATTGTTAAAATTTCCGAAGTTTTGTTGAGGGCGAAATAGGGGCATCTGTTGTCTAAATGGGATATTTGAAGTAAGTGGTTGAGAGTTTTGATAATTGGGGTACATAAATCTCGGAGGTTGGGGTATTGATTTTTGCTGAAAACTAGAATTGAACGACTGACTGCGATTAGTAGGGGTAATTTTGGGCATTGGTGCATATACTTGATGATTTAGAGTGTTTGTTTTATTTAGGCTGTACATGAAATTTTCCTGTTCAATAACCAACGGCATGGCTTTTTCTAAAGAGTCAGGATTTCGTAAGCGAACATTGCTTTGTAATTGTCCTCCTAAACCTCTTATAAAGGTTTTAAGGGCTAAATCGTTATAGTTTTTAATCTTTATTAGTTTTTCTTGAGCTGAATCGTTTCCGGCGTTTAATTTGGAAATAAGTAAACTACGCGCTTCCTGGCAGCGCATTCCAAAGTTATAAGGAAAATCATGTTTATTAGGCCTTAAACAAATCAAATCTTGGACCAAACAATCGATATTTCTTTGGTCTCCGAAGCTTAATTGTAGCACATTTTTTTATGTCTTACCAAGATTTCAATTCTGTTCTAGATCCTATTAACATTAATGCTCTACCAACTAATTTTCCTAATAAAGCACGTAATAAAAAACTGTTTAATTGTTGATTATTAGCATTAAAAAATTGATTTATTAGTGTTTCACAACTATCAATAAAAATGTTTAAAGTATGAGGACTACCATCATATTGTGGAGTAGTCTCAATATATAGTTTTAATAATTAATAATTTGGAGAAGTCATATTTGAATCTGTTAAATTATTTTGATCTTTTAAAGTTAAATTAGATCCAAATAAGTCAATTAAACTTTCAATAACACTATCGTTCATTAACTTAATTTATTTGTTTCTAAAATAATGTTTATAATTTATTATTTGAATGGAAAAAATATTCTCATTTGAATAATATCATTCTTATTGTAAAATAAAAAAATAAAAAATTATTTGTATCCAAGGTTCAGGATAATTCTAAGAATAAGGGTAAATGGAAATGTTTTTCGACTTACAGTATAACTAAGAAGAGTTTCTTCACAATTAAAAAGCTGGGCGATGTAGTCCCTCGTTTTCCTGGTCAGAAGTTCGAACTTGCTGGAAGTCTCAGAATCAACACAAAAATCGTAAATTGCAAACAAACTGTAGATACAGACCGGGTCGCGATTTTTGTCGAACCGTTTTGCAATCCTACTGACTGCGCCAAATTATATTTGCGGATCCGAAAAATGACTTTTTAAAAACAAATTCGAACTTTTATTTCTATAAACTACGATTATAAATTTTGATCTTAACTACTTGAAAACTAAAATGAATCTCTTTAAAAACTGAACTACAATAATAAGGAAAAGAATTAGACATTAAAATATGATATTTTATATAATATGATAACACATTAATTCCCACGACGTCAGGAGATTCTAGTTCATAACTTATATGTATAATTTATAATATTATTGATGATTAGCTTAGTTATGTAATCCTTGAAAATTTTTTATTAATGTGACAAGCTAATAAGATAATGTCAATAAAAATATATCAATATAAAATCAATGATGTGATCAAAAACCATTAGCGTTCAGAATTTATAATATTACATTAATAAATTAATTAAGTCAATTAGTAAGTTCCAAATATAAAAAATTATAATTAAAGATAAAAAAGATTTATTATATATACATATATACACATATATACATACACATACATATACATATATACACACATATACGCGTACATGCATACATGTATATATATGCATGCATATACATATACACGCACAATTACACATATATACAAATATATTATTAAATGACGTGACCTTTATCTAAAAATAGGAGATAGGAAAACATTTCATTAAGGTGGCCTATATCTGATCTACGATTCATTGACTGTGGTTGCCTATTAATAAAAAAGTAAGTTCCAAATATAAAAAATTATAATTAAAGATTAAAAAGATTTATAATATATATATATATATATATATATATATATATATATATATATATATATATAAACAAAGTGCCAAGATAATGCGTATTAATATAAATAAAAGGGGAAAATTATTGGGCATGTACGCAAAAAGGATCAATAAGGTCACGAGTAGGAATGGTAACCGCAGACATGCATGTTTCTGGCTCATTAGCCGTCATCAGTGCGGCATAACCAAGTAGGGTATTGCACTTGGCTAGCAAAAGTGTTGGGTACTTGGGAGCAAAGGATGTTGGGGAAACATGTGTAAAGAAACATAAAAACACAAAAACAACGAAAGCACAAAATGACGATAGGACTCCTGTGTGAGCTTTCGTTGTTTAGCAGCCGCAAAGGAAGCATCACTTGAAAATGCCAGCTGAGATGTTGGCGAAACGTCGTGAAGACACAAACAACCAACGGATTGAAACCCGGAACAACACTACTGTTCATTCTACCATTCTGAACGCTAATGGTTTTTGATCACATCATTGATTTTATACTGATATATTTTTATTGACATTATCTTATTAGCTAGTCACATTAATAAAAAAATTTCAAGGATTACATAACTAAGCTAATTATTAATAGTATTATAAATTATACATATATTATATTAAGACCTTATATGAACCAATCTCATTAAGTTGTAAGTTATTCACTAATAATATTATGTATATTTTTATACTTACTTAATAATTGTTAAAATTGTAGATCCCTGACGATGACTATAATCATAGTCGAAAGCTCGGAGGAATAAAGATTCAAAAGAGTACACCTTGTAGCGATAAAAATACCTTTTGCTAGCTCCAGAGGGTTCTGCTGAAATTTTGCTTAGTTTTTTCCCCAATCAAGATATTTAATAGGGCGCCAGTACTGACATAAAAATAAAATAATAGATCAGTTTCAAGTGATTTATTCAATAAAAATTGGTTAATACTTTGCCAGTTGATAAAAAAATTAATTTAATCTCTTATCTTATTTTTGATGAAGGCTTGATAACGTTGTTTTATTAAGCAATAGTTGACAGCGGGCGATATGGAATTTCACTTCGGTATTTCCTGTCCAGAAAATCTGAACTGCAACGGACTTTCTGATGATAACTCTTGACGAATTCCAAAATGTTGATTTTGATAAACCAAATATTAGGGCCCTTCTTTCAGGTGGCAATAACCCTGTCAATAAAGATGGAATCAAAACTCCGAATTTCAAATACTTTTATTCGAACACAATAGCTATCAGTCTCTCCATATTTCGAGAAAAAATTAATTATCTTTTAAGTATAAATAATAAAAAAAAATACTACAAAAACTGACCTAGTATTGAATTCAGCCATTGTATTCGAATATTTAAAACATTAGTAAAATAAATAAAATATTACATTCACCGCATTTTGGATTACTAAACTATTAAATTTAAAACCAAGGTATTAAAAAACTTACCAGAGACAGAAGGGCAAAGTTGGTCGGAAAACTTTGAATTGAATGGAATTCAACGATAAAAATGAACGGAATAAAATCTCAAATTAACTACAAAGCCAACAACATTCCTTCCACTTTGCAGTCTCCCACTCGTGACAACGCCAAAACAATAAATAATTTAAAAATATTTATAGTCCAGGAGAACTGTTCGAAATAAACGATACAATCGTTACACCACGGTACCTTGGCAGAAAAAAAAAATTGAAGATTTTTTTTTTCAAGTGAAAATTTTCTCAAAATAAGTAATGAAGATAAAAAGTAATAATCCAAAATTGGTGAATAAGTAAAGAATATAAAAATTAGTAACTTATGTTGGTTAACAAGATGACTGGTGTAATTCTTAAATATACAAAATACCAAATTAAAACCCAAGAAACACAAAAAAAATTACCAGTACAAAAAGTTACTAACACTAAAATAAGAAGAAATTAAATCGACAACGAAGTGACTGGATTTTTACAAAAGGTATCAGCCAACCCAATTGGAACGAATCCTCGATGAAGCAAGTAAAATTACCGTGGGTTTTGAAGAAACCCAGGTAGTTAAACCGTCACAAGACGACGTGAAAATTATTAACTGTCCTAATTAAATGTCGACAAAGAACACATCAAACAAGATGTCAAAAAGAAACAAGAGAAATATTGTTCACAAAGCGAATATAGAAAAAACGAAAATTGAAAAAAGTCAAGGCAAAAACTGTCTCCCTAAGTAAATTAACTTTCCAAAACAACGAAGACAAAGATAAGACTGAAGTCAACAAGAATCATTGAATAAAAAATACTTAACAAATGAGAACAAAATAAGCTATAAAGCTAAACAAATATTCAATGAACGAAAAGATTGAAACCAAATATCGATTGAACAAAAATGAGACTAACTCTCAAAAGAAAAAATCAATCAATATCCGAATCAAAAAATAACTTGACAAGTCTTATCGCACACGCTGTGCAAACTGGAGACAATGTAAAAGATAAAAAGGAAATAGTTTTCATTAAAAATGACAACAAATAATGGTAATAATGTGAACAATAAAAATAGGACAGTTAATAAAAGAAAAGCGACAAAATCAGTAAGGGACAAGTAAGTACACTACAAAACGTTAAAAATACTGAAGGCAATATCAAACAAGAGAAAGAGAAAATTTAGAACAAGGAACTAAGCAAACTAAATATTCAAAAATACAAGTTTATACTAATTTGATGGTGCGGCACAGAGGAACAGCGATAGCCTGTACTCGCAAATAAATGCTATCCCTAAGGTACAGTACTGACCTGAACTCACCAACTCTTATATAAATTATAAACTCGAAAAAAAATTAAATAACAATCGAATTTACTTAAAAAGGTTGAAAATAAATTTTGACAAAGTTTAAGAATTTAAATAAAAAAAAAAATCTAAGAAATAGAAATTGAAATATAATAAAACTAATGCCTTCAGTGTAGTGACTCCAGTGTACGGAATGCAAAAATAAATATACCAAAATTTGAGAATTTAAAAATATCGAGAAAAGATAAAATATAAAACGATATCTCAAAAAATTACTGCAAGGTTACTACAAAAAATATTACAAAGGTAACGAAACATACGAAAAAATCACAAAATATATCAAGATGTCCTCGGTATGTGAAGAAACAGTCCAAGCTATTATAAGGTATTTCTGTATTTGGTGCATCACAAAACAGTACAGAAAAAAAAATGAAAGAATGATATGAGGGAAACAAAAATCTCGAGTAGGTACAAAAACACATGGAAAATCTATTTTCTTCACAAAGATAAACCTTAAAGGTTTAAAAAAAAAGAAGCAAAATAGACCATAATCCCACAATACGATAAGATACGGTAAATTTCTATTGTGTCCCATCCATCGGAACACCAATAGAAGCGATAAGAAGCAGTTACTACCAACTGCTCCACGATAAAGAGGTCTCACGGACCCCTATAAGATACTAAGGTCTCACAGACCTTACATGGTAATAATGTAGTCTTCCAGACCACACCAAAAATATGCCCACGGCAAATAACGATAGGTACCCACACTCAAGATATAACAAAATTCCTATTAACCATCTTCCAAATTCTTAACCAAAAGTAGTGAAATACGAAGAGAGAAAAAAGAAAAATCAGAATACAGAAATTGAAGGAATACACGAAACAATTTGACTGTAACTATTACAACCACAAAATAAAGTCATAAAAAAAAACCGACCAAGATAGCATAGATAGCAACAAAAAAGGACATATTGATAACACGATACAAATACATTAAAATCTGCCAAGAAGGGCCCTAACTATTTAGAAAATTCCGCCTATAAATCAGGAATAATAGAGATAAATTCAATATAAAGAAATATTTTAAATGTATAGATAACATCGTAAGAGACAATCGGTATAGAAAAATTACTAATAAATTAAAAATACCAAAATATTTAGATAAAATCAAATCAAACATCGGTAAATAGAAAGTTAACTTTAAACAAAACCAGTTCAAATTATAAACGAAATACACCAATAGCAGATAACCTTGAGTCATAGATAATAAAACTAAACAAAATAAATGTAACGGTAAAAAATTAGATGTTAGTAAAAACCCGAATTGACAAATATTTGTATGTCTGTACAAATTTGATGTTAAAGAATAAATGAAAGAAAATGAAAGGAGAAAAACCAGCAAAACTCAGGCCTTTGATGTTGGGCGCCAAATTTGTAGCGATAAAAATACCCTTTGCTAGCTCCAGAGGGTTCTGCTGAAATTTTGCTTAGTTTTTTCCCCAATCAAGATATTTAATAGGGCGCCAGTACTGACATACAAATAAAATAATAGATCAGTTTCAAGTGATTTATTCAATAAAAATTGGTTAATACTTTGCCAGTTGATAAAAAAATTAATTTAATCTCTTATCTTATTTTTGATGAAGGCTTGATAACGTTGTTTTATTAAGCAATAGTTGACAGCGGGCGATATGGAATTTCACTTCGGTATTTCCTGTCCGGAAAATCTGAACTGCAACGGACTTTCTGATGATAACTCTTGACGAATTCCAAAATGTTGATTTTGATAAACCAAATATTAGGGCCCTTCTTTCAGGTGGCAATAACCCTGTCAATAAAGATGGAATTAAAACTCCGAATTTCAAATACTTTTATTCGAACACAATAGCTATCAGTCTCTCCATATTTCGAGAAAAAATTAATTATCTTTTAAGTATAAATAATAAAAAAAAATACCACAAAAACTGACCTAGTATTGAATTCAGCCATTGTATTCGAATATTTAAAACATTAGTAAAATAAATAAAATATTACATTCACCGCATTTTGGATTACTAAACTATTAAATTTAAAACCAAGGTATTAAAAAACTTACCAGAGACAGAAGGGCAAAGTTGGTCGGAAAACTTTGAATTGAATGGAATTCAACGATAAAAATGAACTGAATAAAATCTCAAATTAAGTACAAAGCCAACAACACTCCTTCCACTTTGCAGTCTCCCACTCGTGACAACGCCAAAACAATAAATAATTTAAAAATATTTATAGTCCAGGAGAACTGTTCGAAATAAACGATACAATTGTTACAACCTCTCATAATTTGCTGCAAACCCAATAATTTTTAAACTATATATATATAACAAGTAAAGAAAGTGACACGTTTTTAATAATTTTAATAATTTTTATCCTTGTTTGGTTTGGTTTTAGCAATGTTTCCTTTAATGAATCTGCTTAAGGAATAATCTCGCTTACTGTAAGTTTTTTAAAATAACTATAAATTTTGATTAAATTAATTGTGTTAGCCATTTTACATAGTGTTAAATATTTTTGTAGTAATTGACTGATGAAGAAATAAACTATTTCGAAAGCTCTCAAATAAAGTAAAAAGAGTTTACTTTTTTCCTACCAAGGCTGCTTCCCGATAACTTTTAATCATTTTGGATTTCAACTAATCAGCCGACTACTTTCCTCTTGCTTATATATATATATATATATATATATATATATATATATATATATGTTCCTAAAACGCAAGAAACAGCGCCTGTTTTCGACCTAAATCGCATGAAAGCGCTGACGACTGCATGAAATTGCGACCGCCCATGCATGGGAGTGTGACCTTGTAGAAATATCTAGTGGTAGAAACAGCGACAGAGTCGGACCTCAAAATTAGTAAATTGGTGTGTGGTGTAAACCTGTCTTTTGTGATTAGATGCCGTGATCGTTTAGTTTCGTAATTCTTTTCATTCATAGATAGATGGTGCCAGCAGTATAATTCTTTATTTATGCCGAAACAGTCTTGGTGGTTGTCTACTGTATCTAGCATTTGACTTTAATTACTATGAATAAAATTATTTAGCAACAGAAAAATAACTTAATTTCATATGTTAAAAAAATAAGTTTCATTTCTAAAGGATCCAGCAAAAGAAAAGTTAAAGTAGTTATTGAAAATACAAAAAAATAAAAACGGAAAAACAAATGTACTTACTAATTGCACATTTTATAATAAAAAAACAGTCAATTATACAGGGTGAGTTATAAAATATAAACAAATTTTACTGGTATTTAAACATAAAAAGTAGCAATAAAATACAAATATGCATGTAATTTAAAATTAGCAATTGAAAATTTAACAATTTTTGTTCTAAAACAAAAGTAAAAAACATGGTGACCAACGCTAAGATTCTATCAGGGAACTCGAAATGCAAAAAATTTTCTTATGTAGTGAAAAACAACTTCTTAAAATTCTATTAATGACATGAAATTACAAATCTAAAATAGAACTGAATGTAGAACATTTAAAAATACGTTTTATTTATACAGGGTTTCCAACAATAGGAAAGTTAAAAAAATTAAAAAAAAAACAAAATATTCTTACTTATTGCATCTTATAAAGTAAAAAAAAAAATAATTTATACAGGGCAATTTATAAAATATCAACAAATTTTACTATAAGTTCAAAAGATAGAATGATCACGTGAACAGCACGCACTCTTTGAATATTACTCTCCCCAACCAACGTCACAAGTTCGATTTGCACCACTCAACAAAAAAGTACCCACCCTCGATGGAGAGAAACTTGAATATTTAAGTTAACAGTTTATTTTTTGTTTTTCAAATAATAATAAAACTACGGTGATTATAATATACTTATACTAGTTTTTACCCGCGGCTTTGCCCGCGTGGAATTGGGACATTCACAAATGATTTAGTGACTGTCTATTTTACACATAAAAATTTAATTTTAATCATTCTGTAGGTATATCTTTAGTAAAATAGGTCTGGCCTAACTACTTTTAATTTTTTTATTTAAAATTTAAAATAATATATAATAATAGTCGAGGCAACGAAGCACTAAAAAGGTCAAATATAGGAAATCTTTTAGGATAGGACGGATCGGAATGCGTTTTTTTGCATGTGCTTTCTAAAATTATTTATACCATTCTTTCCTACTGTCTACTTAGTACAAACCAGAAGTTGCATTGCTGCAGCCAAAAATGCTTCCAAAAAATGCATTTTTTGAGGAATTTTTGGGCAAATTTAATAACTTTGTAAATAAGAGTCAGAATTAGCCCAAGTTAGGTAACCAGGTGGTATTGAGGTCGCTGATCACGATTATGATTTGTTAATTGACCCCCCGAACACCTGGAGCTCAGGAACGTCGACGAACGTCATCTCCGGGGGACTATCCTGAACTTCATGCGAGGAAGGAGAGAAAATCGAGACTAGAGGTGAGTTGCGATTTCGCTAACTGCTACTTTGTCACTGCTACAATGTTGTAGCAGTCACAGTCCGTTCCGTATGAAATAAAGTAGCAGTGACATTTCGGAGCGTTTAAAGACTTTTAAGCACCTTTTAAGTTTGTGTGCTCCTTTGCTTTACGTTACGCGACTGCGAAATGCGAATACTGCGATAAACAATAAGATGGCTTCGGCCTTCCGTTCCGTGTTTCGCTTTAGTTTTCCTGTTTATGTATCTTTTAGAATATTGATTTAACTATAAAAATATATGAAATTAAAAATTGTAATAAAATCTTGAATTTAAATAAACTTATTAATATTATTTGTTGTGTACCAAGTACTTACTAATTTACTGTTGTTTTTCTAATATTTTAAAAATGGATAAATATGATTTAATAAATTTAATTAAACATTTAAGTAATTGGGTATTATTTATGAAAATAATCTATATCTTATAATTGAAAAAAATATTTTTATTGTGACAAATCTTTTTATTAATTATTTGTTATATATTATTAAATTTAAATAAATGGAGTTACATTGAAAAAAAATCATAATAAAAATCACATTCCATGAAAGGGTACATTTATTTTAATTAATGGTTGTTAATTATTAGTAGTTGAGGCTGCGATAATGCGATACACGATAAACGAAACAGCTCACCGTGCCGTGAATCGTGATATCCTGAATTCGCAATTTCGCGCCTTAAACGGTGACTGACTGTGAATAGTGATAAAGAACAATCCTCAAGTTCAAAGCTTAACTGCTCCGAAAAATCACTGCTACTTGTCACTGTGACAATGCCGGAGCAGTCCGTTTTGTCACAGCTCCGGTAAAATCGCAGTTTGGCACACCTCTAATCGAGACCACGGGCTTTTTTGGGTCGCTGAATTTAAATATGGCTCCAGCAAACACCACACTGACACCTGGTTTGCCCTAGCCTGGATGCGGACGTCATCTTTAAGAATTTTTCTGGAAATAGTGACAAAAACGAACCGAAATTCATTATGGGGGCATTTTTTGTGCGCTGTATCCAAATTTCATGTGGAAAACGACTCCCCGAACACCTGGTGCGCCCTAACTTGGCTCTGAAAGTCATCCCCGAGGTTTTCCCATACACAACTGAAAAATAGGAACCGACAATCGTTACTGGGGGTTTCTTGGGGCGCTGAAGTCAAATATGTTTCCGGCGAACACACCACGGACACCTGGTGCGCCCTTACCTGGCTCTGGATGTCATCACCGAAGTTTTTCCAGACAAAATTGAAAAAGACTAACCGACAATCGTTACGTGAGGTTTCTTTGGGCGCTGAATTCAAATATGACATCGACGAACACTGAAAGATATTCAGTTGACAACGTTATTGTGGCAGAGACAGAGGCTTTAGATAAGGGAGATGTTACCCGTATGAGTACATTTGTCGATGACGAAAACAATGAGCAGACTATGGATGTGTCACTTGATAAAGAATTTAATATTTAGTTGCTTATTAGAAAATCGAAGTAATTGATTAATGTGGTTAGGGGCCATTCATTAATTACGTAAGGGTATTGAGGGGGAAGGGGGGGTTAAGAAAATCTCTACAAGTTCTTACGTTGGGGGAAGGGGAGGTAAAATTCAGTCTTACGTAATATTTCGTGAATCAAAATTCAAGATTAAAAATCTAATTCCATTTTGGATTCCAAATTTTTTTCTTAATTTTAAAGTGTATAGTCGATTTTTTATTTTATTTAAATAATTTTTGTTGTTTATTGAAAAAAATAAAAAATAACTTATTTTATGAACAATGTTATGAGTTTGTAGTTTTACTAATTTATGTTTGCTAGTACTATTTAAATTATTCCTTGTTAAAAAATAAAAATTATGGATCCACGTTGAACTGTAAGTTTTAGTGAAACTGATCCTTTCCTCACATAACAGTTTATTATTTAGAAGATAAAGATAGAATCTTACGTAAGAAAGGGGAAGGGGGTTCGAGAAATCTTACGTATACTTACATGGGGGGGGGGGGCAAAATTGACAAAAATTGTCCTTACGTAATTAATGAATGGCCCCTTAGGTGAAGTAACGGTTGGATTTTATTTGATTTTAGTTCAAAAAAGTGTTTTAAAATATCAATTACATAAACTTTGACTTTTTATTCATTCTATTCCTTTCCTCCATACATATTTTAACTAGAATCAACACTTCCATACAGTTATTGAAGTACATTGACGTCAGTCTCTAAAATATCAGGTTTAGTTGACGTTCATGCAATGCACCAGGTATAGGGAGGGCATGTTCGGCGTAAAATTTTAATTTGGCGACTTAAAAAACGCCCCTAGCAATTTTGGGTTCGTCATTTTCACTTGTGTCTGGAAAAACTTCGGTAATGACGTCCAGAGCCAGGTTAGGGCGCACCAGGTGTCCGTGGGGTGTTCGCCAGTGCCATATTTGACTGCAGCGCCCCAAGAAACCCCCAGTAACGATTGTCGGTTCCTATTTTTCAGTTGTGTCCGGGAAAACCTCGGGAATGACTTTCAGAGCCAGGTTAGGGTGCACCAGGTGTTCTGGGAGTCGTTTTCCACATGAAATTCGGATTCAACGCACACAAAATGCCCCCATAATGATTTTCGTTTCGTTTTCGTCGCTATTTCCAGAAAAATTCTTGAAGATGACGTCCGCATCCAGGTTAGGGCGCACCAGGTGTTCGTGGGGTGTTCGCTGGAACCATATTTGAATTCAGTGACTCAAAAAACCCCGTGGTCTCGATTTTCTCTCCTTCCTCGCATGCAGTTCGGGATAGTCCCCCGAAGATGACGTTCGTCGACGTTCCTGAGCTCCAGGTGTTCGGGGGGTCAATTTACACATTATAATCGTGATCAGCGACCTCAAAACCCCCTGGTTACCTAACTTGGGCTAATTCTGACTCTTATTTACAAAGTTATTAAATTTGCCAAAAAATCTCTTAAAAAATGCATTTTTTGAAAGCATTTTTGGCTGCAGCAATGCAACTTCCGGTTTGTACTAAGTAGAAAGTAGGTAGGAATAGTATAAATAATTTTTAAAAGCAAATGCAAAAAACCGCATTCCGATCCGTCCTATCTTAAAAGATTTACTTTTAAAATGCTTCATTGCCTCGACTATAACGTAATTTCAACATTTTATTGGTTTCGTTACAGATCATATGCACCGATTTGTTTATAACTCCGACTCGACGTTATTTCTTCTTAAAACTGTACTTCATTTATTTCAGTTTAGAAGGCAAAGCATTCTTTCTACGATTGCGCCGTTAAGATATACAAAATACATATTTACTGATCACGCATCCTTAAATTCTATCTTTGGCTTGAATATAGTTTTTCAAACATAAACAAATAGCAATAAAATAACAAATACATTAGTTAGTACGTTTAAAAACGACCATAAATTAGTCTTAAAATGCAGAATATATTGAATGCTAGAAAAAATAAAAAAGTTTAAAATTCAATATAACGCCCTAGTATTGTTATTTTTTTTTTAAGTCAGAGTCTGAGAGTTTTGTTTTTAAAATTAATTTTTGCTTTAGCCTTATAGTGCAGAAGTTTTCTTACATAATCAAATAAATCCAACCTACTTAAAATACTAATAATAAAATTATTTACAAACATAAAATTAACTGAATTTAGAAAAGTAAAAAATAAGTTTTATTTGTACAGGGTCCGGCAATATGAAAGTTAAAGTGTTTATTAAAAATTAAAAAAAAAACAGAAAACCGAATATTCCCACTTAATAAATATTATAAAATAAATAAAAACAACTAATTGTACAGGGTAAATTATTAAATATCCACGAACTTTATTGGTTATTTAACATAAAAAAAATATAATATGAGAAGGTAAAGTACCTACTTAATAAAAAACGAATTTAAACTACAGGGTTTTAAAATGCAGAATAATTTAAAAAATACAAAAATAAAAAAAGTGTAACGGCCTAGTTTTGTTATTTCTGCAAAAATTTGTTTTTAACTAGGAATCTAAAAGTTTTTGATCATGCTAAAAACATTATTTTTTGTCGTAATTAAAAAAAAAATCAAGATGGCTACCGAGTTTTGTTATTTAAATTAATATACCTAAGTTTTAAACCATGAGGTCAAAGGTTTTCTGATATAAAAAAACAGCCAAATTAAAAATCTAAAAAATAACTAAATTTAAAACTCTAAGTAATAAAACTAGCGTAAAGGACAGGGTCTTAAAATACGAACTAATTTAAATACTAAAAAAAGTTAAAAAATTTAAAATAACTTCTTATATTTTTTTATTTATGTATTTTTTTACGGTTACTATTAAAACCTGGCTGTTCCAATTTCAAATTACTAAAAGATAGTTGGCGTTTGCCACCATCTGTCACTTTCTTCTCAAGAGCGAAAATTGTTAAATTACACATTGCTTAATTTAATTTAAATAGCTTTTTGAATATTAAGAGCAGAAAGTGCTTCTTTGTCGATTAAAATAAAAAAAAAAATATTAAAAGCCGCAAAGAACTTTCTGATCGAATTACAAATAAAAAAATTTCTACAATCATATGAAATTACAAAAAAAAGTAGCATATGTGTATTTTGTGTTGGCAGTCCAAAAAATTTGACCTTTTATTTACAGATATAATATTTTAATGTTTTAGCAGTTTTATTCTGGTATTTTTTTTGATTAGATAATCAAACAAAATATTCAGTATTCTAAGTTTTATTGTAATATACTATAAGGGGTCCCTTTTTTATTTACTTATTTTAAATTTAAATAAGCAATTAGAAAATTAACAAATTCTCTGCTTCAGAGCAAAAAGTGACAGGTGGAGGCTGACGGCAACGGTAGGGTTAACTGATCCGTTTTGCCAAATCGATTTAACTACGAATGGCCATTTTTCTTATTACATAAATATTTTGCTTTATTCTTCAGTGGGAATTGCCTCAATATCTTTTTTATCCTATGTTTTTAAATATTAAGATATAAGATAACAGTTATCCATATATTGTTTTTTTTTAAAGAGTGTATATCATTTTTCCATTACATAGGGACCTTTTTGTCACTTACAATAAAATTTATATATAAATCAATATATAAAGTTTTATTTTTCATTAATATTATATATCACGGATCTACACCAACTATCGGCTAAATGTATTATTATTAGTATTATAAAATAAAACATTTGTTTAACTGTATTAATGAAACTATATTATACAGAAACTTTTCTTTAGGATCAGTTTTAAAAGATTTATTAAACTTATTGCTTCATGCACCTCTGATATTGTTTTTGGCAGTGTAGAAATTTTTTTATTTTTATTTTGGTTCATGTTTCGTATTTACTCCAAATCATAAATGGTCAACTCATTTTTATAAGAAGAAGTTGCTATTTCTTTATTAATAATTTTTGAGGGCTTTTTAAATATATCTTTTACAGCTTTCCCTTTGCACACATTGCTGACAATTTTTTTTTATCTGGCTCATGATTGTGGTTTAAGTTTTAATCAACTAGGATGCTAGTGTTTCCTAAAATTAAAGAATTTTTTTTTCAAGTACATAAAAAATTAATCAAAAAAGTAGGTATAGTCCAGCACGAATCGGCGCATGAGTACCGAAAACTATTCCACCTCAATTTTTTTATGCGATCCTCTTCAAATTGCCCTAGTGATGATATAAAAGCATTTTGCCAGGGGGCAACCCCGGGCGATATTGTTTATACGGAAATTGTTTAAACAATTACATGCAATTGTTATTTTTCAACCGGACAAATTTTTTTTAGATGCTTTATTAAAATACAAATAAAAAAGGTCCCTGAATTTTCACGATAAAGTTAATATTTTCAGAGATATGAATTTTTAAAAGTTCGAAAAATCTCAAATTTGGGAACTTTCGACCCATGAAAAATATATTTAAAAAATAACATATAAATAGTATACATTTTTTTAAATTTTTTATACAATAATTAATAATGTTATTAATAGAGATTTAAAAAAATTTAATTGTTTATACCTGTTTATTAATTGTTAATTTCGCTCGCTCTCAAATACCCGTCGCTTACCTTTTTGGGACTTGAATCGTTTTTAATAATTTATCTTAAAAACTATTAACTTAATTAAAATTGCTAATAAGAGCAATGTTATTAATAATTAAATTGTCTACAATTTCTTTCGTATAATTTTTTTTCTGAAATCAGTTTTTCAAATTTTATTTAGGTAAGCATAAATCGGAACATGTAATTTAAATAACTTTTTTATGAGTTTATATTACTTTTTAGTTATTAAAACAAAAAGTAAGGTAAAACTTCTGTTATTGACACTGGTTTAGTGTTTGGCAACTGCAATTCTAATTGGAAGAATAAAATGTTTTCAAATACATGACATAGATTTATTGCAACGAAAAACCACAAAAACTAAAAATATATCCATCTAAAAGTGTTAATTATACACGAAATCACTGTAATGGGTGCAACAACGTTTAACAATCTTGAAAGAATTTAAGACTGAATAACTTTAAGTAAAAAACAAAAAATAATCAGCTGAGAATTGACACGCACTAACCATGATACATATACATAAAATTATTTTTTATTTTATTTTTCAATTCATTTGAATGTTTTTTCTCAACATTTAAGTGGGTTCCCAATATATTTTTATAATGTATGTATAACTGTGAATTTAAAAAATGTTCAAATACCATTATATTTTATTATTACTAAGGTAGTAACAAAAAAGTAATATAAACTGATAAAAAAGAAATTTTATTTACATGTTCCGATTTATGCTTAAATAACATTTGAAAAACTGATTTCAGAATAAAATTATAGAGAAAAAATTGTAGACAATTTAATTATTAATCACATTGCTCTTATTAGCAATTTTAATAAAGTTAATAGTTTTTAAGATAAATGATCAAAAACGATTTAATACCCAGAAAGGTAAGCGACGGGTACTTGAGAGCGCGCGAAATTAACAATTAATAAACAGGTATAAACAATTAAATTTTTTAAATCTCTATTAATAACATTATTAATTATTGTATAAAAAATTTAAAAAATGTATACTATTTATATGTTATTTTTTTAAATATATTTTTTATGGGTCGAAAGTTCCCAAATTTGAGATTTTTCGAACTTTTAAAAGTCCATATCTCTAAAAATATTAAGTTTATCGTGAAAATTCGTGGAACCTTTTTTATTTGTATTTTAATAAAGAATATAAAAAAAAATTGTCCGGTTAAAAAATAACAATTGCATGTAATTGTTTAAACAATTTCGGTATAAACAATATGGCCCGAGGTTGCCCCCTGGCAAAATGCATTTATATCACCAGTAGGGCAATTTGAAGGGGATCGCATAAAAAAATTAAAGTAGAATAGTTTTCGGTATTCACCACCCAATGAAATAGGAGTCATTGGGTGGTTAATATTGTAGCCCAAACACATAACTTAAAAATTTACCCACTTCAGTTTTCTTTTCTGTACTCTACAGCCAAACCAAGTTGTTGAATTTTACGCCACCACGCCTGGCTTAAAAAATTATATACAATTTTGCACCACAACCTTTCGCTGTACAACGCCACTTTTTTTCGCTTGACGATTCTAAAATCTTCTTTTTATAAAACTTGTTGTTCTCAAACAAAATTAAAGTTTTACCACGTTCACTTATTACATACGAAATTTTATTTTTTTTAATATTTTAATGCACACCACAAACTGAGAAAAATATTAAGATGCTAACTGCATAGGAACTAGCCCAGAAATGTGTTAAGATTACATTACTTCTAATCCAGTTTTAAACACTAATTCATAGTTTTGTTGATTTATTATTATTATGATAGTTGTCAATTGTTTTTAATTAATGAAAGTCATACAGGGTGTGTCACGACGAAGGGACAGTACAAATATCTCGAGATCTATGTTGATTTGAAATCTAAAATTTGTACTCGGCCATTTTCATTGATGGCCTATCTGCCTTAAATAATATCATTAATCTTACACTTCCGGTTATACCGGAAAGTCGCCATCAACTTCGTTATTTTAAATAGAACACCCTGTATATTATTACTACGCATAAAATTCTAGACTAATTTTATGTAAGGTAGTCTATATTTTAAATCGTTAGTTTTTGATTTATTCAACTTTTTTCAAAAATTTTGACAGATTCGACTGTATTTTGAAAAATCAATAACTGGACTATTTCAGAATCAAATGAAACAAAAGTTGCTACGCTTAAACGGTAAGTGATGTTCTTTAATGCCATAAGGAACTAATTTAGTTTTACAACACAGGGTGTTCTTAAACGGTGTGCGATTTTTCAGAACTTTGAATCAGAATAAGTCAAAATTTTCAAATAGGACAACCTGTATATACTTACGTCGTCTTACGTGAAATTTATTTGGCTTTCAAATTGTATTAGGTTTCGCTTTACCTAAAATCAATAGTTTTCACATAAATCAGAAATTATATGAAAGTTAATTTGAGAAAATTTTTAAAAAACATAGCAAACTTTCTAAATTATGAGTTTATAATGCATTTATTACTGTCTTCCTAAAAATTAAGTCTCTATAAAACACCAAGCTTCCATTGAAAGAGGTAAAAAGGGTCTTACGAAAGAGATTACCTATTGAAATTATGTATGTACTTGATTTCAAAAAGTTGGCCATGGAAAAAAGTCGCTAACAATCCGTCAATCCACATTGTGATTATTATTAGGTAGCATTTTTTGGTCATCACTCTGTGTTACAAAACTTAGTTACCCACTATTTTTAAAATCATGGCGCGTTTAGGCTATACTAACGAAAATTACTTAAATTTGGTGTTAATATACGGCAAGTGTCACAAAAATTTGGCCAGAACGTGTGAGACACTTACCGAAAGATACCCAGACGTCCCACGCCCTAATAGGAAACTTGTAGGTACGATCAGTTATAAAAAATCTAACTATGGTTCATTTAAATCAAAAATTGAAAAGAACAAACCCATATTGAACAATGAAGACATTACTATTACAATACTGGGATACTTCACTGCCGATCCTAAATGATTCTCTACGAGATGCTCAAAGAGACTGTTGTAGAAACTGCTATGGCTATAATGCATGCAAGAGAAGGAATACCACAGACATTATGGGCTGAAATGATAATACGGCAGCTTACTTATTAAATAGAACAGGTGTATCAGGTGTAAAAGATAAATCTCCGTTTGAACTGTGGACAGGTAAGAAAACAGGTCTTAAGCACTTAATAATAATAGGATCTATTTGCACCGGTGTGAAGACAGAAAAGTTTCTGAAGACCCATGTAAACTATGTTCCAGAATATTATAAAAAAGTTCCGAGGGATATTTTTTCGACTTGTGTTTTATACTTTTTAAAACATAGAGCAATACCCTTTTAGCTTGTTCTTTTAAAATTTTCATATCTCATATTTTGTAACACAAGATTATACCCACTGGGCCCCCTTAAAATATACAAAAATCAATTTATCGTAAAGTATAAGACTTTTTAAAACTTTTTTTACGTAAGCCATACCCTTTTAGCTTATTCTTTCAACATTTTTATATCCTATATTTTGTAACACAAGATTAACCCCACCGGTCCCCCTTAAAATATAAAAAACTCTATTTATCATAAAGTATAAGGCTTTAAAAAACAAATTCTCGTAAGCCATACCCTTTAAGCTTGTTCTTTCAAAATTTTTATATCCCATATTTTGTAACACAAGATTAACCCCACCGGGCCCCCTTAAAATATAAAAAACTCTATTTATCATAAAGTATAAGACTTTTTAAAAAAAGATTTTCGTAAGCCATACCCTTTTAGCTTGTTCTTTCAAAATTTTTATATCCCATATTTTGTAACACAAGATTAACCCCACCGAGCTCCCGCTAAAATATAAAAAAATTATTTATCGTAAAGTATAAGACTTTTTAAAACTTTTTTACGTGGACTATACCCTTTTAGCTTGTTCTTTAAAAATTTTCATATCCCATATTTTGTAACACAAGATTAAACCCACTAGGCCCCCTTAAAATATAAAAAAATCTATTTATCGTAATGTATAACACTTTTTAAAAAAAATATTTCGTAAACCATACCCTTTTAGCTTGTTCTTTCAAAAATTTTATATCCCATATTTTTAACACAAGATTAACCCCACCGGGCCCCCCTTAAAATATTATCTTGTGTTAAAAAATATAAGATATGAAAATTTTGAAAGAACAAGCTAAAAGGGGATGGTCTACGTAAAAAAAGCTTTCAAAAGTCCTATACTTTATGTAAAATAGAATTTTTTAAATTTTGAGGGAGGCCCGGTGGGGTTAATCTTGTGTTACAAAATATGAGATATGATAATTTTGAAAGAACCAGCTAAAAGGGTATGGCATACAAGAAAAATTTTTTAAAGAGTCTTATACTTTACGATAAATAGATTTTTTTATATTTTAAGGGGTCCCGGTGGGGTTAATCTTGTGTGACAAAATATGAGATATGATAATTTTGAAAAAATCAGCTAAAAGGGTATGGCTTACAAGTAAAAAGTTTTAAAGAGTCTTATACTTTACGATAAATAGATTTTTTTATATTTTAAGGGGGCCCGGTGGGGTTAATCTTGTGTTACAAAATATGAGATATAAAAATTTTGAAAGAACAAGCTAAAAGGGTATAGTCTACGTAAAAAAGTTTTAAAAAGTCTTATACCTTACGATAAATAATTTTTTTTACATTTTAAGGGGGGCCGGTGTGTTTAATCTTGTGTTACAAAATATGAGATATGAAAATTTTAAAAGAACAAGCTAAAAGTGTATGGCTTACGTAAAAAAAGTTTTAAAAAGTATTATACTTTACGATAAATAGATTTTTTATATTTTAAGGGGGCCCGGTGGGGTTAATCTTGTGTTACAAAATATGGGATATAAAAATTTTGAAAGAATAAGCTAAAAGGGTATGGCTTACGTAAAAAAAGTTTTAAAAAGTATTATACTTTACGATAAATATTTTTTTTCTATTTTAAAGGTGCTCGATGGGGTTAATCTTGTGTTACAAAATATGGGATATGAAAATTTTGAAAGAATAAGCTAAAAGGGTATGGCTTACGTGAAAAAAGTTTTAAAAAGTCTTATACTTTACGATAAATAGATTTTTTATATTTTAAGGGGGCCCAGTGGGTTTAATCTTGTGTTACAAAATATGAGATATAAAAATTTTAAACGAACAAGCTAAAAGGGTATTGCCCTACGTTTTAAAAAGTATAAAACACTTATAAAAGTCGAAAAAATATCACTCGGAACTTTTTTATAATATTCTGGGACATAGCTTACAGGGGTCTTCAGAAACGTTTCTGTCTTCACACTGGTTCTATTTGCTATGTACATATTCCAAAATTTCGCAGAAAGAAAATGGACAAAAAGGCTGTTAACGGAATCTTACTTGGTTACGATAACAATGACGAAATGATTTTATAATAAGTCAAGAAGAGTTTAAAAAAGGAGGAAATGAAGGCGAAGATGATGTTAAGTCCCAGAGTACAGTTGAAAGTCAAGAAAATTTAGATCTGCAAAAAGTCTTATTTAAATCAAACTTTATTTGGACTTTAATAAACGTTCTGAGGTTTTACAATATTTTACTGTGAGTGACTGGACTATAAATAAAATCTGAAAAAACTTCCATTTTTTCTCTTCAAACATTAAAATAAATGATTTAAAACAATATATTTTTTAATATTAACTTTCTAAAAACAATTCGTCACCCTAAAAAGAACTAATAATATTTTTGTATAGGTACGCTAACTCATATTGTTTATTATTTAAGATAAGGCATTAAATGTGTCATCACATTTCTGTTTCTGTAAACACTTTATCGTAATAGATATTGGTTTGGGAACAGAAATCTGCGTTTAGTTTGTTTTGAAATAAAATTTAATTGAAAATGCAACCATCAGATATTATTTTTTTAAAGCAGTATACGAGGTTTGTCAAAAAATTCTAATTTTGTAAAGTATCTTTATTTTTTACAATTCAAAAAAATGTTATAAAGTAAGGGTGTTTTAAATTAAAAGTTATGTTTAAATATGCAATTGCAGCAATGCAAATTTAGGTTTTCTGATTATTTACTAATTATTCCGTATTAATTATTCTTGCAAGAAAAAATAGTAAATTATTTTAATAGAATAAAAAATAATATACCTAGTAAAACAAGAGGTTATAAAAAAATGAAAAGTAAACGGAAATGCGATAGCAGGATTAATACATTAATTAGAAAAATTCAAATGGGTATTGTTTAATTTATAGAGAACTAGCTTTTAACCGCGGCTTTGCTAGCGTGAAATTGGGATATTCACAAATGATTTCATTTTATGTATAAAAGTTTAATCATACTGTAGGTATATTCTTAGTAAAATAAGTCTGGCCTAACTACTTTTAATTTTTTTTTTATTTAAAATTTCATGTTTGTCAGTCAATCACGCTGAAACCAGTGAACAGATTTTGGTAAAAATCACAATTTATAAAAAGAACTTTTTATAGTCAAAAGTTTGTTTTGGTAATTTATGTCATATTACCATTGTTAGATTATTTTAAATGATTGCTAAGTGCAACCTGTTCCTTGGCCAATAGCGCTTTACCAAAATAGATTACGGCAGGGTCCACATTACAGTCTAAAAAACTTACTAAAAATTTTCTAAATTAGTTTATTTTATTGTTGTATAAAATGTAACCGACCCCCGTTTAATCCTTATGGAGGGAGTTGATTTCTAGAAATACAATATAAGTACACCTCTACAACCTCTAAAGAGCACACATTTTAATTTTCTAGTCCCTGACTTCAATAACATAGGACTTTCATATAAATTTTCAACCCCCGTTTTACCACCTTAGGTGTAGAGTTTCGTAAAATCCTTTCTTAGCGGACGTTAAGACCCTAATAGGGAATCTACTTACCAAATTTCAAGTTTGTAGGTTTTATAGTTTCCGAGATATGGTGATGAGTGAACTTTCACTTTTATATATATATAGATAAAGAAATATATTTTAAAATGTATTAATTTTTTTATGATCACTATTGGCTTTTCCACAACCACATCCCTTATAGAAAGTTGGTAAATAGTCCAGTTAAAAAAGACATTTGACTTAGCCAGAATTTGCATAGAGTAATTGGCAAAGACATTAAATACATCATTATATATAAAATGTAAAAAATCCACTTCGATCCTACTTCTTAATTTTTTTTTATCTAAGATTAAAAAGTTTTTTCCATTTATCTTGAAAACCGTAAATTTTATCGTAAAAATAGGTCAGACAAAAGTTGTACATCGTTTTTCTTGTACGACTAACCATTCGTGAGATATCGCGGTTTTAAGAATTACAAAATTCATACTTTATATCCAAACGGACCAATAAAACATGCAATTGTTTACGAATTAACAGCGATAAAAAACTCTTCGTAATCCAAGTGTAAAGAAAAGCAATGTTATTAAGCATTAATTAATTCTAAGTATCATAGGTTTAGAAATAGTAACTAGTGTTTAATGGTTAATCTAACTGTTAGAATTTTATATGAAGAGTTAACAGGTTTAAGGAAATAATACTTTTGCTACTCAGTTCTCTAAATTTAAGGTAGGTAAATGTAGCCCCTAAATAATAAACTATCAGATGTATATTACTTGAAAAGATATATGACAAATACAAAATATTAATAGGTCAAACTTAACATTTTTACATAATTAGACTATGGCAACATTTTCAATATACAGTGTCATTTCCAATATATTCCCCTCTTTTCGACGAAGTTGAAAAATAAAAAATCGTCAGGTATATTGCAATTTTTTAGGACTCATGATCGGCCGTCCATATCTTGAAATTTTAACTGAAATTTCATTAGAATTGGACTTTTGGCCAACCAAGTCTTGATCTTTATCTATTTTTTATCTATATTCATCTTTACTTCTCCGTTCTTCTCTACTTCGTCTTCTTCTGGCTCGATTTCAAGTAGATAAAGCCGCTGTAAAGGTCTAATAAGTTCCTTAGCTTATCTTACTTTAGCCACTCTTGTTATTCCATCTTTACCAATATACATTTCTTTTATCTGACCTAAGGGCTAGTTAGCTCTTTTGACATTATCACATTCCAAAAGTACAACATTTCCTACCTCTACTAAATTTCCTATGTACTCCTTCCGGAAACGACTTCTTAAATGATCTTTCATAGTTTGTAAATATTTATGACTTTTCTTCAAAGAGGCTTTATAAATGTGTTCTAAATCAGGTATGTTACTATAATAGTAATCTCGTTCTTACTCGAAGCATGCCTTTTTCGTCCAAAAACTTTTAAATTTTTAATATTTTTAAGATTTAACGATCCAAAAGATTCCAGCTGAACAATTTTGAGAAGTGCTGTCTCTGCCTTCTCTATCTCAAGATATGATAGTTCTGCTATCTCTGTTTCTTCTATCTCTTGGAATGAGGGTTCTATCTCTCCTTTCTTTATGTCTGCAAATTTGTATTTCACTGATTTTTGAAATAATTAAAAAATCGAAAAATCCAGCCAAATATTCTCAAAATGTTGTGATATTTGGAAAAAAGAATTTAACCTTAAACTAAAACAATCCTTCAGAAAAGCAACAGAGGTTATGGCTGTTTTTCTTCTCTCAGCATTTGCTTCTGAGCAAAATACGATTGGTAAACTTGGCCACAATGTATCTATTTTCCTTAGCCAACTTTGCCCAACATTTACTGTTTAATAATTGCTTACCATTACAGCCTCTAGTGAGTGGATCTGCAGGATTTAACTCCCCAGGTACAGTTTTTAATATTGTGGTGTGGTTTGAGCAGGCAAAACAACAATTTTTGATTGTTTTGTTGCCTCGGTGCCCATGTTATTGATCCTTCTTTTCGGGTAGTAAAACTATTTCTAATTAGTGATATTCTTGCTTCAGTATTTACTTCGCCTCTTAGAAAATCTAATAACATATTTAAATAATTACTAGTAGAATCAGAATAACCCTGTAAATTCTTGTCGTTCCTATAACGTTCCCAAACTTGTAAAGTTTTTGTTGGTAAAGATGATTCAACTAATGGGAAAAGCATTGCTGCGTACTCATCACTTGTGTTTCCTAATGTCACTAAAGCTCTTAATTGAGTTTCTAATTTACAGAATAGAGTTGAAAGTGACATAGTTGATTTACCTTTTATAGCCATTTTCAAAACCAAATTTAAAAGTTCTCTTACATAATATTCTACTAGAAATTCATTTCTAGAAAACCTTGATTTAAGTTGCTGGATAGCTATGTCATAGTTTGGTGCAGAGGGTGAAAAACTTTCAACAAGGTTTCTTGCAGCGGATCCTTCATCAGATGCCTGTATAAAATACTGGAATTTAACTTCTTTATCTATGTGTTCATCCTCATCAATTTTTTTGAACTATCCCCAGAATATTATCCAATTTTTCACCTTTCCATTAATTTTTTTTAGCTCAAATTTTGGTAATATGAAATTTCTTTTTGATCCTCCTTCGCTACTGGAAACACTAGCATTGTCTTCTTAGTGAGCTTAATCTTTTTTAGATTTGATTCTTAAAATTCTAGAATATTTAGTCTTGTATTTGATAAATTCTTCTATGTAAGTTTCTCCTGTTTCTACTTCACTCTCTATGTCTTCTTCTGTTACTTGGTCTTTTTTAAACAGCAGTTTTTTAATTTTCTTGTCTAGTTGAATTAGTCTGTAGGCTTTAACTTTCTAATCCATTCATCTTAATTGTCATTTTATCGATATCTACACTTTCTTCGCCTAGTAAGATGTCAAGTTCTCTGCAAGTCTTTGTGAACATTCTTTTTAAGAATATCTCTTTTCCTTCAAACTTCTTATATTCTCCATAATTGAGTCCTGCCATGGTCGCCAAATGTTAAAATTTTATAATATAAAGAGTTAGCAGTTTTAAGAAAATAATACTTTGGCTACTCAGTTCTCTAAATTAAAGAAGGTAAATGTAACCTCTAAATAATAAACTCTAAAGAATAAACTATCAGATGTATATTTCTTGAAAAGATATATGACAATTACAAAATATTAATAAGTCAAACTTAACATTTCTAAATAATAATAATAATAAGACCATGGCAACATTTTTAATATACAGGGACATTTCTAACATAAAATATACAGGGTCATTTTGAACACTAACAGTTCCATTTGTTTGTGTTCTGTTTAAGATTACATTTGGCAAGTACTATTTTGTATTTATTAATTGGTTCTCGTCTGTCGGAATTCTTTGCAGTACTGGAGTGTAAATGCAAAAAAAATTATTGGAATTTATTATGCCTGCCTTCTGTTAGGTTGTTAGTATATTATTTCAGGCCAATTGCAAGCCCTTTTGTTATAATAACGCGAATTATTTTTTCGTGACAGTTTTAAGCACTGTTCTCAAGTAATGAAAGGACAAACGGAAAATCCATTAGTTTGGCGTGATCTGTTGACCCTTACTTGATTTACCGCACCTAAAATTAAGAACAACTTGTAAAAGATTGTGGGCGACGCTTCGAATGTCCCATTGACAAACCAGATGATGCTTTTGAAAAGCTGCATCCCAATTTTTACGGCTAAAAAGATTATATTTTTCTGTCCAATTTTTATTATCATAGTCAATCGAATCATAAATATATAATATAAAAGATATCTTGTTGTTCTCTAAGAATCATAAATCAGCCTTTCAACTACATAATTTGTGGTAAAATTAATTATAAATTTATTTTTTAATTTAATTAATTAATTAATTTAAAACTTTAAAATTTAAAACTATTAATATGCTATTTTTTTTCGATGTCGTTCATTTTCATATGTATTCGACTGTAAAAAATATGCAATGTCGATTAAAAAATAAATTGTCAAAATTAAAATGAAATTCTTGGGGTCAAAAAGATTATAGTTACGATATACGATTTATATTTGCTTTTCAAAAAAATTTTTAGAGCTTAATTCTTTATAAAGTAGTACACATTTTCAATTTTTCGTTAAAGAAATTATTTATTTTACTTTTTTTTTAATTTTGCTGGGGAAGTAGATCATTTTTTTTGTTTCTTAGTTTTGAAATTAGCAGTGTTAAACTGGCAAAAAATTTATAGGTACCTTATCACATTAAAACAGTAAAATTATTAAACATCGACTTAGTTAAAGTAATAAGTATAAATTATAACTAAATAAACACGGTGAGCCATATAACTTTGAAGATGCTTATTAATAATTACAAACTAAAAAATTTAATTAAAAATAGAAAATCAATCGGACAAATAAAAATATTGATCGCACAATAAATAAAAAAACGGAATCTTATCACATTAAAAACTCGACTAATAAGATTTTCTGCGGGTTCATCAGTTCCGTTATTTTTTAATAATTGTTTATTTACGTTATATCTCTAATGCGTATATCGTGTTGTATTGTGACGTTGTGTGTTCAGTGACTTCAGTGTTCGTTAGAGTTCAATGTTGAATTTTGAATTGATTTAGCCGAAACATGGCGTAGTGATATAATGTAGATATTAGATATGTGGATTTTATAATAAGTGTTTTGTTATCTACTTGTGCTTTTAAATAATTATGTTTGTTTTCGGTAAGTATTTATTTAATATTTTTTTTCAATAATGAAAACATTTAAAACTACAATTAAATGAAAAATCTTACTAAAAAAAAACGCAAAAATGCTTGATGCGCTTTATTCTGTTAGTCATAAAATAGATTGTGTATTGTTTTTTTTCTTTAAACAAACAGTTAAAACAAATTATTATTATTAGTTAAATAATACAAGATTAGTGGTGCGTCATTGTTTTTAACAGACTTGAAATTGCTCTATTAACAAATAATTTTATAGCAAATTTAACAGAATTCATTTTGAGTGTAAATTTTTTTTTAAGATTACCAAAATTACTATTTATTTACTTATTTGTTAAAAAAAACAACTAGGTAATCTAGGTATCACTTTTTTGTATGATCCACCAAAAAAATATATCATTTTTTATCTTTATTAAGACTTTTTAACAATAAAAATAACGCTCAGTAATTTTCAAGATTTTTTGCTGACATATTTTACAATACTACAGTATTTTCATACATATTAAAATATAAAATATATCTCTTTTAGAAAAAATCCTTTAAAATGAAGAAACCTATAGAATATACTGACAACAAAAGCCTGGGTATTTGCAAAAACATAGAAGTGTTTAAATATGATTACACATTAGCAAAAAGAGAAGACGGTTATTATATGGGTAAAATATTATTCTCTTCCGATAATATTGAGCATTTAAGGAGTCTACAGAAAAGTATAACCTTGGGTCTTCCTTTGATTGTTATTAAGCGTATGAGGGACGAAAAAATTCCAATAATTAAGGTATTTAATTTTAATTTTAATTCACACGCTAAAACCTGTTTATAGTATATTTTTATTGATTAAACTAAGTTTACCAAATTAATTACTAAATTTATAAGAAACTAATATTATATTCAGAATATTTTAAAAATACTTCTACAAATATTGAAATAAATAAATTAAAAATTGTTAAATCATCAGTTTATAATTTACAGGGTGATAAAAAAAAATTAATGTATTTACTTTGGAATCAATTTAATTAATTTCCAATTTAATTGAGCAACAATTTTGATACTTTAAAATTATTTAATAATAATTTGGTTGCGTAACCCAAATTATTTTATTTCAATATTTTGGAAATACATAGTTTAATATTTTTTGAAAAATTAGAAACAACATATTTCCGTTTTTAGATTTAAAATTCTGTAAAAATATCCATGGACGTCATGATAATAATATACCCACAAAACAGCTCCGTAAAAAAACATTCCTGTTTTTATTGTGGACAACATTTATTAATGAAACATTCTACCGAAAATATGGTCAAATCTGTTCTACACTTTAAAAAAGGTAATTATGCCTACAAATTTAAAATTGCCTTACGATACAAATATAATGTATTTGATATAAATTCTTTTAACGACAAAACCAATTTTAAACGGTCTAAAACAAATGCATATATTATTAGAAGAACAAAAATTGTTTACAATGTCATCAACTTTTTAATTTACATAGAAAAACTACTCATGGTTAAGATTTTTTTATTTGTTTTTTAAAATATAATATAAAATTAATTTATTTCGGAAATAATTATTTTATTTAAACAGATCAATGCATTTTGTTATAAATTATTCGTCAATCTCTAAACTGATAACTCATCGACATTTTTCTTATTATAGCTTTTAATATTTCGCTTTTATATGTTGCTAATTGCCACAGCGTAAATATTGTAAAAATTTATTTAATGAATAATAAGCAACGTAATTTATTGTGAAAATTAATATAAAAACTTTTTTTTTGTTTTGATTTCCAAAAAACATTTTTTTAATTATTATTTATAATTTTATTTACAGACTTATTTTTAAATTTTATTTATCGTTTTAGGATCTTTGGTCTACGCCGCAAAAAAATTTTACTGCGTGTATTTGAGGATTACTACCACGGCAAATATGCTCTTAATAAAGAAATGCATCAAACTATTTCAAACTATCCACAACTAAAAAAAAGACTACACCTGTGATCAGAAGCTATCTGCAACATGATATTCAATACATTAAAAATCGTTTGTTAAAAAAAATTAGGTTTGTTTAATGTTTGTTTATAATACAAATATTTTTTTTTATTTCGTATTATTTTTTCTTTTAATATTTTCATTTTCATTTAACATTTAAAGCCACCATTTTAATTTTGATCATCCAGTTATATAATTCACATTATTATTTTTATTAGTAATATTAATTTTTTTTCTATTAATTGGGAACTTCTTAAAACTAGAAAACATTTAATTATTTCATTATGTTTTAATTTATAAATATTAACAAAAAAGCAAATATCTTCTTAAAACATATTAAAATATGTATATATTTTTTAAGTTGCAAGGAGTTCCTAGTTAATAGAAAAAATAATAATTAAGTTCCACATTGTTCATTCAATTGTTTTCTTCCCAGTTTATATTTTTGCTCCATTTGTTAATATCTGTTAAAAAACGTCATTGTTTGTGCTTTATGTTGGGTTTTTTGTAGTAAATGTTGTACATAAAATTTGGAGATGTCAATTGTGAGATTGGTGACTTTATATGATTATAATGTACCGATTGTGACCAATTTGCTACACTTATATTATGGCTAAATATGTCTTATTTTATTAGTATTATAAAATATAATATTTGTTTAACTATTTTTTTTTATTTAAGTCTTTTTTCCTGATCACCTTCTTTTAGTAAACCAGTATTTTAAGCATATTTTACATACTTCATGTATTTATATGTTTATATTATGATACATATTTTGTTAAAATATTTTAAAATATTTCAAAGAAAATAATTAATTTAATTGGTTTTTAAATACAAATACAAATAATCTATTTAATAATTTAAATGTAATTAAATAAGCTAACAAATTTATTTTTAGTTTCAAAAAACATTATTTTAATATGATTTTGCACAAATTTAAATTAAAATAGTTTTAGTTGTTTTAAAAATGTGACTAATTTAAATAAAATTTTAATTTAATTAAAAAAATCTCTCCAAGATAAAAATTTTGTGCACAATTTTTAATTAATTTAAAAAAAATCGGCACAACAATGGTTAGTTGAATTTTTTTACACCATTCTAAACAAAAAATTGATACGTTACTGTTTTTTTTTTATTTTAATGTCATTAAAACACTGATTTTTTGCAAATTTTTGTCTCAAATATTGACATTTCAATCTTTATCATTATTTTTGTTTAATTTTATTGCCATTAAAAAAGTATGCACATTGTTTTTTTTTTGCAAATTTTTGAAAAACTGCTTTGTACAAATTTTTGTCACGTCACTGCTTTTTTTAAATACGATTTAAAAATAATTATTATTTTCAATACAAAGATAGGAGCGCCACCAGTTAAAAACTGTTTAAATCAGATAGAAATAAAAAAAAAATGCACAATGATTTTTTGCAAATTTTTATTACAAATATTGACCGTTTTATATTATTTTTTTTTTAATTGCCCTTAAAAAAATATGCACGACATTGCTTTTTCGCAAATTTTTGTAAAACTCCTTCGTATAAAACTTTGTCACGTCACTGCTTTTTTTTAAATACAATAAAAAAAATCATTATTTTTAATACGATAATATCAGCGCCACCAGTAAAGAACTGTTTAAATTAAATAAAATTGTAAAAAAAATTGGCACAACACTGATTTTTTCACAAGTATTCACCGTTTAATCTTTACTTTTTGCAAATTTTTATTACAAATATTGACCGTTTATCTTATTTTCTTTTTAATTGCCATTAAAAAATAT
Source organism: Altica lythri (assembly GCA_964028335.1). NCBI lineage: Eukaryota > Metazoa > Arthropoda > Insecta > Coleoptera > Chrysomelidae > Altica > Altica lythri. The sequence goes on from OZ034806.1 coordinate 15,724,255, forward strand.
AAACGACATTGTTTTTTTTTTGCAAAATTTTGTAAAACCCGTTCGGATAAAACTTTGTCACGTCACTGCTTTTTTTTAAATACAATAAAAAAAATCATTATTTTTAATACGACAATATCAGCGCCACCAGTAAAGAACTGTTTAAATTAAATAAAAATGTAAAAAAAATTGGCACAACACTGATTTTTTTCACAAATATTCACCGTTTAATCTTTACTTTTTGCAAATTTATATTACAAATATTGACCGTTTATCTTATTTTTTTTGTTAATTGCCATTAAAAAAATATGCACGACATTGTTTTTTTGCAAATTTTTGTAAAACTCGTTCGTATAAAACTTTGTCCCGTCACTGCTTTTTTTTAAATACAATAAAAAAAATCATTATTTTTAATACGACTATATCAGCGCCACCAGTAAAGAACTGTTTAAATTAAATAAAAATGTAAAAAAAATTGGCACAACACTGATTTTTTTCACAAATATTCACCGTTTAATCTTTACTTTTTGCAAATTTTTATTACAAATATTGACCGTTTATCTTATTTTTTTTGTTAATTGCCATTAAAAAAATATGCGCGACATTGTTTTTTTGCAAATTTTTGTAAAACTCCTTCGTATAAAACTTTGTCACGTCACTGCTTTTTTTTTAAATACAATAAAAAAAATCATTATTTTTAATAAGTACGACAATATCAGCGCCACCAGTAAAGAACTGTTTAAATTAAATAAAAATGTAAAAAAAATTGGCACAACACTGATTTTTTTCACAAATATTCACCGTTTAATCTTTACTTTTTGCAAATTTTTATTACAAATATTGACCGTTTATCTTATTTTTTTTGTTAATTGCCATTAGAAAAATATGCACGACATTGTTTTTTTGCAAATTTTTGTAAAACTCCTTCGTATAAAACTTTGTCACGTCACTGCTTTTTTTTTTAAATACAATAAAAAAAATCATTATTTTTAATAAGTACGACAATATCAGCGCCACCAGTAAAGAACTGTTTAAATTAAATAAAAATGTAAAAAAAATTGGCACAACACTGATTTTTTTCACAAATATTCACCGTTTAATCTTTACTTTTTGCAAATTTTTATTCCAAATATTGACCGTTTATCTTATTTTGTTTGTTAATTGCCATTAAAAAAATATGCGCGACATTGTTTTTTTGCAAATTTTTGTAAAACTCCTTCGTATAAAACTTTGTCACGTCACTGCTTTTTTTTTAAATACAATAAAAAAAATCATTATTTTTAATAAGTACGACAATATCAGCGCCACCAGTAAAGAACTGTTTAAATTAAATAAAAATGTAAAAAAAATTGGCACAACACTGATTTTTTTCACAAATATTCACCGTTTAATCTTTACTTTTTGCAAATTTTTATTACAAATATTGACCGTTTATCTTATTTTTTTTGTTAATTGCCATTAGAAAAATATGCACGACATTGTTTTTTTGCAAATTTTTGTAAAACTCCTTCGTATAAAACTTTGTCACGTCACTGCTTTTTTTTTTAAATACAATAAAAAAAATCATTATTTTTAATAAGTACGACAATATCAGCGCCACCAGTAAAGAACTGTTTAAATTAAATAAAAATGTAAAAAAAATTGGCACAACACTGATTTTTTTCACAAATATTCACCGTTTAATCTTTACTTTTTGCAAATTTTTATTCCAAATATTGACCGTTTATCTTATTTTTTTTGTTAATTGCCATTAAAAAAATATGCACGACATTGTTTTTTTGCAAATTTTTGTAAAACTCCTTCGTATAAAACTTTGTCACGTCACTGCTTTTTTTTTAAATAAAATAAAAAAAATCATAATTTTTAATACGACAATATCAGCGCCACCAGTAAAGAACTGTTTAAATTAGATAAAAATGTAAAAAAAATTGGCACAACACTGATTTTTTTCACAAATATTCACCGTTTAATCTTTACTTTTTGCAAATTTTTATTACAAATATTGAACGTTTATCTTATTTTTTTTGTTAATTGCCATTAAAAAAATATGCACGACATTGTTTTTTTGCAAATTTTTGTAAAACTCGTTCGTATAAAACTTTGTCACGTCACTGCTTTTTTTTTAAATACAATAAAAAAATCATTATTTTTAATACGACAATATCAGCGCCACCAGTAAAGAACTGTTTAAATTAAATAAAAATGTAAAAAAAATTGGCACAACACTGATTTTTTTCACAAATATTCACCGTTTAATCTTTACTTTTTGCAAATTTTTATTACAAATATTGACCGTTTATCTTATTTTTTTTTGTTAATTGCCATTAAAAAAATATGCACGACATTGTTTTTTTGCAAATTTTTGTAAAACTCCTTCGTATAAAACTTTGTCACGTCACTGCTTTTTTTTTAAATACAATAAAAAAAATCATTATTTTTAATAAGTACGACAATATCAGCGCCACCAGTAAAGAACTGTTTAAATTAAATAAAAATGTAAAAAAAATTGGCACAACACTGATTTTTTTCACAAATATTCACCGTTTAATCTTTACTTTTTGCAAATTTTTATTACAAATATTGACCGTTTATCTTATTTTTTTTGTTAATTGCCATTAAAAAAATATGCACGACATTGTTTTTTTGCAAATTTTTGTAAAACTCCTTCGTATAAAACTTTGTCACGTCACTGGTTATTTTTAAATACAATCAAAAAAATCATTATTTTTAATACGATAATATCAGCGCCACCAGTAAAGAACTGTTTAAATTGAATAAAAATGTAAAAAAAAAATTGGCACAACACTGTTTTTTTTTCACAAATATTCACCGTTTAATCTTTACTTTACACGTCACTGCTGTTTTTATATACCGTTTACAAAAATCATTATTTTCAATACGAAAATATCAGCGCCACCACTTGAGAACTGTCTAAATCAGATAGAAATTTTAAGCAACTAAAATTATTAAAAATCCCATACCATAAATGTCGCGCTTTTAGCATCGAATGCAAGTCGCAGATTCTTGCGTTTTAGGAACATATATATATATATATATATATATATATATATATATATAAGAATTGCTCGTTTAAAGATATAAGATATTACTATTGTTAAATTATTTTAAATTATTACTAAGTGCAACCTGTCCCTTCGCAAATAGCCGAGATAGATTACGGCATAGTCCACAGTACAGTATAAAAAACTTACTAAAAATTTTCTTAATTAGTTTATTTTATTAACAGATATAACAGTTAAAATAATAATTACTGTTTTCACATGTAAGAACAAAAAAAAGCAACAAAAAAAACTTCTCTTTCGCGTAATCGATCCCATTATGATAACATAGCTGACTGAACTGCCGCTTATCCAACTGAGTCACCATCGACTTATATGAAAGCTTTCAAAATGATATTATCTATACACAACTGAAATTAATTTTAATAACAATTCAGTTTAAATTTCGAATAAAATGACATTTTCTAAAAATGATTCCTATCTAGTTTGATTTATCGCCCCTGAAACCCCCTATTTACTAAATTTCATTAAAATCGTTGGATCCGATTCCGAGATTCCAATTATATATATATATATATATATATATATATATATATATATATATATATATATATATATATATACGCAAAAGAATCATAGGATTACGAGTAAGAATGGTAACCGCAGACATGCATGTTTCTGGCTCATTAGCCGTCATCAGTGCGGCATAACCAAGAAGAGTATTGCACTTGGCTAGCAAAAGTGTTAGGTACTTGGGAGCAAAGGATGTTGGGGAAACATGTGTCAAGAAATACAAATACTGAAAAGTTTGACCTGTTCTTTGGGGAAATATCAACTGGTTAAAAGAAACATGCATGTCTGCGGTTACCATTCTTACTCGTAATCCTATGATTCTTTTGCGTACATGCCCGTTAATTTACCCCTTTTGTTTATCATAAATACGCATACTTGGCTCCCTTTATATATATATATATACATATATATATATATATATATATATATATATATATATATATATATATATATACAAGAATTGCTCGTTTAAATATATTAGATTACCATATTATAAATATTTTAAATTTAGATCCTACAAAATTGGCATTTCTTTTAATTGCCAAAGCTCACAGGATTAAGTTCCTCGCCAGCAATCAGAAGAAATAAATAACTTGTTCAGAATGTTAAAATATTTGTAAACAATCTGTAAATCTTTAATCTGTGCTGAAATAAATAAATTTAAAAAAAACAGCCTACGAGAATAGCCGAAGTACCACCTATAATAAAACACAACGCTACATATCTTGAGATACAAATAGTTTACTCGTGTTATTAGCACCAGGTATGTTTTTGAAATGTAAATTGTGTGTGTGTGTGTGTTTAGTACGTTTTTTCATAAAAATATATATTATAAAAAAATGGACAGAGTTGGGTACCTATTTCAAATAAAAGTAATTGCAATACAAAATGGCATTTTCTATTTTGTATTTCAAATGCTTTTTGAAAGGCCCATTTCGTATTTTGCATTTCAGATGAAAAATTTCATAAAAATCCATTTTGAATACAAGTATTTAAAATAGATTTGCCAGACTACAAGAAATGTTTTGTTTTGCTACTCTCGTCGGTTTTTCCATGTCCTGTTTAATATATGGCCAATATATTAGGTACCTATTTTGTATTCATTTTGGCAGCACAAACAACGACATTTATAGGAAAAATAACTAAATAATAACTTTACAGTAGACTAAAAAGTATTTTTTACCGTTTACAAACACCTTAAATTAACCACACAAATGCCAATAATTTACTAATTTGGGGAATAGTTTATTTTGTTTTTATGACTACAAAATTACTTCGTTAATATTATCTTGATCTTTTATCTTTCTTGTGGAACATTTATTCTTTTTAGCTACATGTTGTATTATTATAAAGCCATATATACGTCTACCAAAATGTCGGAGCTTAATTTATATAATTTTTACTTTGAAGTAATTTAATATTTCTAGATTTAGATTAGGAAATATTGGCTGTTACAACTAACAGAAACACTTGGACAGCAAAATTTTCTGATAAAAGTAGTTACTGTAGTTAGTTAAAAACGATTCGCCTTCTGAATTCGTTAAACTAAGAAAATTAATAATAATTTTATTTTGTTTTTTTTTTTTTAAAAAATTGTATATTATTAAAAATTTAATACAAAACTTTCTAAAAAATACAATTTATTTTAGATAGTATAATTTTTTGATAATATATTACTATTTTTGCTTATATTTGTACACCTTAATTTTTTTACGCTTTATTTCTAACAAAATAAATATGGTGACCGTATAGAAAAAATTGTAACTACGAAACCTTTAAATAAAAAAAGAAGAAGTAAAAGTATAGTTATGGTGATCGGCCTTGCCTCACCGCTTAGTTGTTAGAGCGTTAGCGCGTAGAGCTGAAGGTTGCGAGATCAAGTCTCACTGTGTGCGACATTTTTTCAATTTCTCTTTAATGTCATTTAAAATATTCTTGTTTGTATATTTCAAAAATTTTTAAAATTTCAAAATTAACAATAACCAAAGGTTGCAAAAGATTCATCATATTTTCAATTTTACACAAAATGGGCCAAAATTCCACGGATGAACTATTGAATGCAGGATGACCATCCACGTTTGAATATTAAGGAAAGTATTATATTGCCTTTTAAATCAGAAAATAAATTCAACAAAAGGCTCGGAGTCCATTATACCAAAAATAACCATTTCCTATTTTTCCAATAACTACTTGTTTAGGTGTTTCAAGTAATGTACGGCAATCAAACGGTAAAGAAGACAGATTACCATTTTCCCGTAAAATTTTCAGGCGATGGTCTACCGATGATTGTTTTGCTCTATGTAGAAGAGCCCACTGTCGTAATTCAATCTTTAATACATTTTCTTTATAAAAAATATCCTCACCATGATTGTCTTCTTAATCAGTAAAATATTCTTTATAAAAACCATTATTATCTTCACCAAATAATTCTCTTTCGAGAGGTGTATAGATTCGTGAATATTAAAAGTTCTATCAAAATGCTCATTTACATTTCTACTTTGATTTGGTTCTTGACCAATTACTTAATTTTAAATATATTTACTGTTTTTTAATTTTAATTTTCTATAAAAGGTTGTTGAATAAAAGTAAGACTTTCGCTGTTTGTTCACTAATAACAGAGAAGGATTTTCCATATCAAACAGTTTTTAACGTATAAGCTCTATAGAAATCAACGTTAAATAAAAAGACTGGTCGTTACTCGTCGTTGTTGTTACTGGTTAACTCTTTTTAAATGGTGAATTTAACTTAGAAGTAATTTTAATACGTAATTGTTACTTTAAAGGAATTATTTATATTCAATTTGAGTAAATAAAACTTAAAAGTCATATATGTAGTTGATTTTTCCAATATAATTCTTTAAAAATTACTGGGTAAATTAGAAAAAATTACGGTAATTAAAACGTTTTCACAACTTGGTAATGTGATCTAATAGTCATAACATAAAATTTATGGTTTAAACAACTTTTAAGTAATTTTAACGAAAAGGTAATATTGATTGGTGAATTTACGCTATTCTAACTTTATTTTTTCACCAATTTGTGTTTTTACTTTAAGGTAATTTATAAATGTAAAAAATTATTATTAATTACTTTATTTTTGACTTTTCAGTTTTTTTTACTGACATCGTATTTTTTGAAGGCATTACAACGTAAAAGTTACTTTTTTTAAGTAATGAATACTAAAACGCTAGTTATTTTACTATAAATGTTGCTTGGGAGGTAAATGGATTATGAAAACCGCTTATTGTATTTACATCCTGTTTTCGTTTCTAAAATTTCAATGGCTGGACCTAGCCATTGGAAATTAAAAGTATTAAACAGGTAAATGCATTCCAAAGAAATATTTTCTGTACTTTCCTTAAAGTATTTTTTTAGAACAAAACCAGTGATGTCTGGTAAGAAAGATCAGGTTACGGCAAGAAGAAAAAAACAGGTTCAGCCAGAAAAAATTGATTTTTGGTCTGATGCGCCAATGTTAGATTTTTCGAAGGTTTTGAAATTAAAAAAGAAACCACCGAAGGTGAATATTGATAAGTAAGTAGAAATTAATATCTCTATAAGAACTTCTAAATAACGAAAAAAAACCTAATAAAAAATAATGTCCTGACGCACAAAAAAATATCTTCCTACGACCACATTGGAAAGTAACACTTATTACACTCTCTACCCCCATGAAAAGTGCACATGTGCGGAAAAGTTGCTTTCTGCACGGAAGGATACCTAAGCAATCAAACATGGTTTTCTGATATACGTAATAACTACAAATATAAAACAAAACACGAACGGATAAAAATTTTACAGGACGGTTTTTCTCGATGGCATATTAGACAATTACACGAAATAAATATCTGAGAATTTGTAAGAATAGGTTTTGAACATATTACTATTTATAAATATTCAGTTTTTTTATCAGAGTAGTCTCCGAAACTCACTTTCTAAACTGAAATCAAACTTTACTTGACAGGAGAAATCTTCAACAACGTTGGTCGTTGTATTAACTTTCAAAATCTGCTCTTCACATTATGACCAATGTCTTTCGTCTTTTTTTTAATCTAGAAATTTACTGATTAGTACTAACAAACCTTTTATAGACCTAAAAGCATTAATTAATATCTAGATATTTATTAATCTTTTTGAAAAAAAAACGTTTTCGTCGGTAAAACTTAGTTGGAAATATTGGTACATGTGAACAAAAGTACAATTTTGGTGTTGTCACTTCGTCTCAAAGACAGCTGAGTCGATAAATCTATCGTTTACACTTCCAAGATACAATCAAATTATGTTTCTCTTTTGAAATTTATACCCGATTAATAAAATACCTTTATTTTTATATTTTATTTGTATATACAGGGTAACTCTTCCATTTATTAATCCAGTATGTGCTCAGATAATGTCGACTCTTAAAGAACTTATGTCACGTCCGGGAGTAGTTCCTGTCGAGAAAAAAGTTTCAGAACAAGAGCAAGAAGATTGTGAAGTTGGTCCTTATAAGTATGACAATCTTAATGATTGATTTTACTGTTCTCAGTCTCAATCTCAGGTGAGTATTACAATGCACTCTTTGCTTGTAAAATATTTTATAAGTCAGTGGCCGCGCGTGGTGGTACGTCTTGCGGGAACAGAATTAAAAAATGGTGCCACAGGTAAAATGCCGGAAGCAAAGGTTTGTTCAGTGGCACCGCAACACGAGGTTTTTTAGACTTATTAAATGGCATAAAAAAGTTTATTGAGGAGTTAAAATTGAGTAGGTACCTTCCCAAGCACTTATTGTTTGTAGTATTATTCTTATAGTGTTTAAAGTTCACAAGTACGTATTATATTGGAAGTGAAGTCGTCTATCCTTCTTTTTGATAAATTCTTTAACAACCAATTCGTTAAAACTTGGAATTTCTTGAATCATTTGTTTCTTAATCGATAATTTTGTAAGAGCAGTTAGTCTATCCTGACAAATTGTAATTTATTAAGGATGGTTTTGATTCGTTTTAATGTAGGAAAGAAACGTATTACAAAATCACAATAGTAAACTGCCGAAAGAAGATCACCGCAAAACTCGCCCATCATTGAAAACGAAAGATATTCCAGATGGAAGGAAATTTGAAATTCGTGATACAATTTATCGAATGCGGGCCAACAAGAAACATGTGTCCTTTACATACAATTCTCTCGGAATTAAAATATAGAAAATTTAACGACATTGGCAGAACAAGTCTATGGCAAGTGATACATAACTTGGGTTTCAAATTTCAAAAGGAGGATAACAGAAAGGCCCTTTGTGAAAGAAGTTCTGTCGTGCGCAAGAGAATGAACTTTTTTAGAACATATTCTAAATTAAAAGTAGAAGGGACGAATTTTATATATTTAGACGAAACATGAATATTTTCTAGGGGTGCAACCAAAAGAATATGGCAAGATGATAACATAAAGTCTATCAAAGATACGGATGGAGAAGGGAAGCGACACATAATTTTACATGCAGGGGGGAAATCCGGTTTTATAGAAGGTGCTGATTTAATATTTTCATCTTAATCAAAATCCAGTGACTTTACGATAATATGAACACAAAAATGTATGTAAAATGGTTGCATGAAAAACTTATCCCAGGTTTAATTGAGCCCAGCGTAATTATTTTAGACAATGCACTTTACCATTATGAGGTATTAAACAAAAGTCCAACGAATTCGTAGACTGTTGATAAAATTAAAGAATAGTTGACAAAGGAAAATATACCATTTACACAACATATTAAAATCAGATTATTACGCTTGGCAAACATACACGCTAAACCAAAAACTTTTGTTGTGGATCAGATTATTGAAAGTTGCGGTCATCAAGTTTTACGTCTGCCACCTTATCATTGCCAGTTTAATTCCATTGAATATGTATGGCGAATAGCAAAACAATATTATGACAACCATATTGAGCCTAATGGTTATAGTGACGACCCAGTTCGGGAAACTTGGCGAAAGGCTCTTTCAATGGTAACTCCAGAAGTGTGGCGGAACTGTATGTCCAAGTGCGAAAAACTAATAGAAGATTGGTGGACTCGTAAAAATAAAATAAACCAAATAAGTCTAATCATAATAACAATTAATGGTGATGACAGTGATGATGATGACGATTATGATATTTTGGATCATAATGACTCATTTTCATTTTTGTTAAGTTAATTTTTTTTTATTTTTGATTCGAAATTCTCTATATGGAATAAATTTTTATGTTATAAAATATTCTATTTGAGCTAAATAACTTATTATAACATAGACCATATTTTCTGTGCGAAGTGTAATATAAAATTATTTTTAAGTTTATAATAGCCACATAAAACTCCATTAATAAAGAAGTTTAATCCTGCTTAATATACTTTTAATTAGACAAAACATTGTCTATTATTATTTAATTAATAAGTTGCATTATTTTTTATTTCATTTAACCAGTCGATATTTCCCCGAAGAACAGGTCAAACTTTTCAGTACTTACCTGGAAATACTTATAAAATTTTTAATCCGAAACCCTCGTAAGTCTAGCGAACGGACTATATCAAGGGGGTAGATTTGGAGGATATGCGTGAACAGGCCGTTTCTATAATCCTCCTACGCCCATAAATAATATGGCCCAAAAGAAAAATAGATCTATTTTACTGCTTTTGGTATAAAAATTATATTTGAAATAAGAGCAATAATGTTTTTGAAAATTAAATTGTGCCTGTTTGAGTTATCAGTTGAATCGCTTAAACCTGAAACATTATCATCGTGGCACATCTCACTACTAAGATTAACTGGCTTCTTTAATAGTTGCGCATTTGAGTTTGTCAGATTATAAATATATTGTGCCAAAAGATTACAAAACGAAAGCAGTTGGAAAATTCATTAATAATTCTGAAATTTGCTAGTAACATAAAGAAAATAAAAATTACAGTAGAATAGAATAAAAATAAAATAAAAACGTCACTAAGCAACGGTTAATCGCGTGCAATTGATAATAAATAATTAACTAAATCTCATTTTATTTTACTCATTTTAGGATAACGACCACAACACAGACGATGAGAAAGTTATGGTGCACGAACATACTGATGAAAATTTAGCAGATAATTTGGTTGATAATCCAGAACCAGTAAGAATTATGATTATAATATTTATTATTATTTTACTCACAACTTTCAAAAACTTGGAAATTCATACTTGAATCTTTTGCTAGTCTGAGTCTCTTGCATCTTGCATATATTATTAATTGTTATAGTTGCCACATCTGATCATACTAAATTTTTTTAATAATTACGATGTTATTTTGAACCCTCTCCGGAGACTAGAATAAAGAAATTTGTTTATACATAATTATAAAAGTAATATTTTCTCATATTTCGGTGGTACGCTAAAGATTAGATCTTAATTTTTAAACAATTTTTCATTACTTTCGTTAATGGTTGTAGGTGATCATTTTCGATGATTACAAAACTTTTTGAAACGAAAGTAGCACCAAACCACCACCTAAAAAATATTTAAGGCATACCTACTACCAGTTTGTTTATTAGTTACCGACCAAATTTTTTAAGGCATTTTACCTGTTTGTTTATTGGTTACGGGTATGAAATTTAAAGGCTTATAGATTTCAAATATAAATATGAGTTAAGTAAAAATTCTTTTAATTGACAGATTGTTACCAAAAACGTATTGTTACGTTCTAGGGGTTCAAAATAAAATCACTGCTGAACGAAAATGTCTAATTTATTTACACACTACAAACTAAACGAATTATAACGAAATAACTAAACTAACTATAACACTCTAATTTATATACAACAATTAACCTCGATTTATATTCACTATTTATTTTCACTTCGTAGATCGCTCGAATATTTAGACTATCGCTATAAACTTTAAACTTCCCTTTGGTCCGCGGCATCTCAGCTTATATACCAGTCCACAGCTTCCAGAACATCCTTCGAAAACAGTTTCTCGACGCGCGTAGAAGAAAAGGATTATTCTCGATCGCTAGACTTCCGGGAATCAGTTTTTTACCTAGCGCTATCAGGGCGACAGAGGCGTACTCAGGGAGTCTCGCTCGTTACACTGCCCCCTCCTTAAGACGTTCGGTCCCCGAACACCTTGGTTGGTATGTCTGAACCTACAGGCATCTCCCTTTCTGCAGCTCCCTTGCTTTTCGAAATAGCAATCCACAGTCTTCTCCTTCATTGTGTTTCCGCTCGGGTTGAAAATGCACACGAGTATCTCTATTCCTGTCTTATGGAAAAGCACCTCGAGCATGTTCCGGACGACTCTCCAGTTGAGTTGATCTAGACCACAACCCAACTTAGGCACAGCCAGCTTCTTCACTTCCAACCTGGTGAGTTCGTTTCTTAGGTTCAGCAAGGTATTCCACATACTTCTATAGCTAGGCTTGTGATCGGAAAACCTCTTAGTCACCATGTAGAAGAGGTGACGATGACCGTCAGTGAGACTTAGAATTTTTCCGGGATGGGGCTGTTGTCTGGAGAGCTCAGTTACACGGCCAAACTTCTTCCTGAAGACTAATGCTATTCCCCTGGACATACGCAGATCTTCGGCGACACAATGGGCTAGGGAATAATCTCCAGGCACAGAGAAGAGGTCCTGCTGCTGCTCGGTGGTAACTCCGAATCGTGCCTTCCCAGTTCCACCATAGTTCTCCATGAACTGGTCGAAACTCATCTCAACATGCTCTGGGCTGGTCGTCCTTCTCAGATGGGTCTCGTCTTGTTCGCCGTAGTCCGCCTCGTATTTCGCCAGCCGATTTACATGAACCACGCGCCTCTTGCCCCTTGGTAGTTTTTGTATACGGTACACTACATCATTGATCCTTTTTACCACTCTGTATGGACCCTCCCAATTCCTCTGTAGCTTAGGTGATAATCCTCTCTTCTTCTGGGGGTTGTACAGCCAGACCAAATCTCCAGCGTTGAAACCACCTTCTGTAGCTTTGCTGTCATAGCGGGTCTTCATTCGGTCACTAGCAATTTGTATGTTTTGTCGGACCTTCTCATGAATGTAGTGTAGCCTGCCCCTCAATGTGCTCACGTAGTCCTCACCAGCGATCTCTGTTCCGGGCTTACATCCAAACTCTAGGTCACAGGGTAATCTTATTTCCCGGCCGAACATGACACAAGCTGGTGTCTCTCTAGTAGACTCTTGCACGGCTGATCTGTAGGCCATGGTGAACAGATGAAGGTACCGGTCCCAGTCTCTTTGATGGTCAGAGACCACTTTAGCCAAATATTTTCCCACAGTTTTATTCATTCTTTCGACTAGGCCATCTGACTGTGGGTGAAGAGGTGTTGTCCTGGTCTTCTTGACTCCGAGTATTTCACAAATGCTCTGGAATAGGCCAGACTCGAAATTTCGTCCCTGATCGGAATGTAGCTCCAGTGGCACTCCAAACCGACTAAACATCTCTTTTATCAGCACGTCTGCCACTGTCGAGGCCTCTTGGTTTGGGATGGCATGTGCTTCAACCCATTTGGTAAAGTAATCCGGCGCCACCAATATGTACTTGTTCCCATCGTCGGTCTCTGGGAATGGGCCTGCGATATCTATAGCAACTCTTTCCATAGGACTGCCTACGTTATACTGATTCATTGGCGCTCGTCGTTTTCCTCTTGGGCCATTCGTTGAAGCACAAAGTCTACATTTTCGACACCAGTCCTTGACGTCTTCTTTGCAGTTGACCCAGTAAAAACGTTCTCTGATCTTTTCCAACGTTTTCTTGATGCCGAAGTGTCCACCGGAGGTCCCATTATGAAGTTTCTCCAATACTTCTGTCGTCCGACTCCGGGGAATTATCAGCTGAGTCCTAGCTGCAGTACCCTCGTCATTCTCGACGGACCTCTTCAACAATCCATCCTCTAAAATGATGGAGTCCCACTGCGCCCAGTAGGACTTAACCCTAGGACTCAGGTGACTCACTTCTTCCCATCTTGGTCTCTGTCCTTTTGCTTTCCAGTCAAGCAACATCTTCAGTTCGGTGTCACCCTCTTGGTCTCGCTTCAGGGATTCTGGCAGCCAATCCAGATCCACTACGGTTGTTCTTAAACAGAATTCCTTCTCTTCTGCTTTGCTGCAGTGTTTGCAGTCGGAAGGACAAGGTCTCCTAGATAATGCGTCAGCGTTGCCATGTGACTTTCCGGCCCGATGTTCCACAGAAAAATGATATTCCTGCAGCCTTTCTATCCATCTCGCAACCTGACCTTCTGTGTTCTTGAATTGTAGAAGCCACTTCAGAGCAGCATGATCTGTTCTTAGAAGGAATTCGCGACCGTACAAGTATTTATAAAAATGTTCCATGGACTTGACTGCGGCGAGAAGTTCTCTCCTCGTAACACAATAGTTACGCTCAGGCTTCGACAGGACCTTGCTGAAATATCCTATAACTTTCTCTTGGCCATTCTGAATTTGGGATAATATGCCTCCTATGGCCGTGTTGCTTGCGTCCGTGTCCAATATAAACCTTCCACTGGCCTGAGGATAACTTAATATAGGAGCTGTTGTTAGTGCTTGCTTTAGTCGATTGAAAGCATCCTCGCATTCGGTATCCCATTTGAAGTCCCTTCCATCTTCCGTCAGTCTTGTTAGAGGCTTCGCGATGTCAGCAAATCCAAAGACGAACTTTCTGTAGTACGTACACAAGCCAAGAAAACTTCTTACTTGGTGCTTGTCCCGTGGTACTGGCCATTCTCGTACAACCTTGACTTTATCTGGGTCAGCACTGATGCCATCTGCAGATACTACATGTCCTAGATATTTCACTTCTTTCCTGAAGAGGTGGCATTTCTTTGGACTGAGTTTTAAATTTGCAGTGCGTAGCCTCTCAAGGACTTCTCTTAAATTTTCCAGGTGTTCGTCAAATGTCCGGCCAAATACTATGATATCGTCCAAATAAACTGGGCACGACTTCCATGACAATCCTCGAAGAATGGTTTCCATTAATCGCTCGAAAGTTGCAGGTGCGTTACAGAGGCCAAATGGCATTACTGTGAACTGCCACAATCCTGTCCCAATAGTAAAAGCTGTTTTCTCTTTGTCTTTGGGATCTAATTCCACCTGCCAATACCCACTCTTCAAATCCAGCGTGGAGAACCATCTCGAGCCAGAAAGCGTGTCCAAAGTGTCGTCAATCCTTGGAATGGGGTAGCAATCCTTCTTGGTGATGTCGTTCAAACGACGATAGTCGACACAAAATCTGGTGCTGCCATCTTTCTTCTTCACCAAAACCACAGGTGATGACCAAGGACTATCAGATTGCTCTATTATTCCTTGTTCATGTATTCATGAATCAGTTTCTTCACCTTGCTAATATGTTCTGGTGCAAGTTCTGTGCAGGAAGAAGCCAATGTCTCAAATAATTTTTTCGAACTCTTCTCGCTTCTTGGTAGCGGGTTCTTCACATCCTGAACGCTTCCTGTCACACAAAGCACAGAACAGCTTTCTCCCAGGATCGTACCTTTCTTCAAGATCACAGGGTACATGTTGGTGTTCAACATTCTCACAGGAACTTCGTTTCCGCCTCTCACCAAAGTTTTTCCGACTAGCAGTCCTTGCCCGAGGTTACTCTCACTGGCTGGTTCGATGAGTCTTATACAGCTATCTCGAAGGTCTCTATCTAAATACCCCTTCACTATGGTTTCTGCCTGTCCACGTAGGTGAACATCTTCGCTGAGTAAGACTCGAGTCGTGATATCTTCACATCCCAGGAATGGAATTTCCAGACTTCCGATCCTCAGAACATCGTTTCTCATATCCATCTGGAAGCCATAACCCTTAATGACATCCATTCCCAAGATGACTTCCTGCCACCAGCACCTCATGTTCGAGAGACCTGTCCCCAATGTTGATGACGATCCTCTTCTTTCCATGTGTTGGCACGTCTTCACCAGTTGCAGTCCGTAAACGAACCATCGCCGGTAAGGTTTTTCCATTTCCTTCAACTACACTCGGCTTAACTATAGTTCGGGTTGCGCCAGTGTCGACTAACATTTTTACGGACCTCCCATTAATTTTACCGTCGACATAAACACTTGAAGAGATGGCCTGAATTACAACTTCAGGGGCATTGTCGTGGCGGGTCGGTTTATGCCCCTTCTTGCCAACCCGCTTTAGTTTTCCTGTTCTTGGCGTTGTGGTTTAACCGGCTTCTTGCAGTTACGCCGAATGTGTCCTCTTTCGCCGCAGTTCCAGCATCTTGGTCCACCATTACGTTTCTCCTGGAGAACTCGGCGAATTACTTCCTCAATTCTGTCGTCGCAGACTGGCGAATCATCAAGCTGTCTCACTTTGCTCTGTCCTCTGTGAGAAGCTTGTTTAGCAGCTTCAAATTCTAGGGCATGGGCCAGGGCGTCATCTAGAGTTTTGGGTCGGGCCAACCGCAAGGTCTGCTGAGTCTCCGTGTCTCTCAACCCATCGACGAAGGTCTGGACAGCAAGTTGTTCTAGGAAGCTGTCCGGTGCTGAAGGATAGGCCAGCCTTACCAACCTTGCTATGTCTGCTTCGAATTCCTGCAAGGTTTCTGCGCTCTTCTGATGGCGACTCTTGATTTGTGCGTGATACACTTGTTGTAGATGTGCATCACCATATCTCATTTGCAGTCTACTTGTCAGAGTCTTATAATCGCCTTGTTGACTTACAGGAATGGTCTGAAGGATATTCAGTGCGTCTCCTCTTAATACAACAATTAAGGCAGTTGCTTTCTCTTCATCGTCCCAGCAGTTGGCGTTGGCTGCTGCTTCAAATTGTGCTCCAGGGTGTTTTGCCATCAAAAGTTGGAGGTTTGATCTTTGTTCGCCCTGGCTCACCCCGTTCTCCCAGCTTAACAGAACAATATTTGCTGAAGTTCTTACTCAATCGCTCTTCCATGGTTTTCACCTGTTCTTCCAATTTTACCTGCATTTCTTCCTCCATATTAACCAATCTGCCTTCAATGTTTCCAACCCTGTCTTCAAATTTTCCAATTTCGTCTTTTACGCTTCCAATCTCATTTTCCAGTTTGGAGTAATTATTCTTCAACTCATTTTCAATGAATGTCAATTTATCTCCCAAATTATCTTCCATTTTCTTAGTGTTTTCTTCCATTTTCTGGGTGTTTTCTTCCATTTTATTCTCCATTTTCTGGGTATTCTCATCCATTTTCAAGCTCATTTTTTCAAGGGCTTGCTTGAAAAATTCCATTGTCGCCTGATCCATTTTCTTCGTCTGTGATCTCGTAACTGGCATACAAAATATTCACTAATGAAGTCCACAATTTAAATTAACACAGCAGTTCAATTTACCCCACACCTGACACCAATTGTTACGTTCTAGGGGTTCAAAATAAAATCACTGCTGAACGAAAATGTCTAATTTATTTACACACTACAAACTAAACGAATTATAACGAAATAACTAAACTAACTATAACACTCTAATTTATATACAACAATTAACTTCGATTTATATTCACTATTTATTTTCACTTCGTAGATCGCTCGAATATTTAGACTATCGCTATAAACTTTAAACTTCCCTTTGGTCCGCGGCATCTCAGCTTATATACCAGTCCACAGCTTCCAGAACATCCTTCGAAAACAGTTTCTCGACGCGCGTAGAAGAAAAGGATTATTCTCGATCGCTAGACTTCCGGGAATCAGTTGTTTACCTAGCGCTATCAGGGCGACAGAGGCGTACTCAGGGAGTCTCGCTCGTTACAGTATGTATGTATCTATGGTGTTAGGGGTGACAGATACACCTGCGACCTATAAGATCTATTGTGTCCCCCTTTTCTTGCTATATTTCTGATGATTCCTCGGACTTATAGCAGCTCTTCTAGTCCTATCTTCCTTAGAAAGTTTAGGATATCATTGGGTTTTAAATTAGGTAGTTCTTCCCTTTCTATTTCGAATGACCCTAGGTATTTGACCCTAGAATTACTTAATGCCATGCATTCTGAAAGTATGTGTATTGAGGTTTCATCCTCTACCTCATGTGTCCTCTTAATCGACAGTGACCGGTTAGTATTTCTGTTATAATTCGGAGGTTTTTCTTACTCAGGTTAAGGCAGCTGTGAGATCTGGTTATAGTTTCCCAGGAGCGTCTTCGATTGTCTTAGTGCTTCTAGATCATTCCAGTACTTGGATTTTTCGCTATTCATTTTTTTCTTTAGTTTTTCTAAGATTGTACTACTGCTGATCCCACAGGATGGTTCTGGTCCCAGGTATGGGGTTTTAGCTCCTTTTTTTGCCGGCTTGTCTGCTGTTTCATTTCCTTCTATTCCTACGTGTCCTGGAATCCGTAGGAGGGTAATAGTGTTATTCTGTCCTAGTTCATTTAATTTGCCTAGGCATTCCCAGACCATCTTTGAATTGATTGTATCTGAGTTCAGAGCTTGACTATCTGACATGATTACAATCTTTTGTCTACGATAGTTTCTTTCAATGTTAAACTCTATACATCTTTCGAAGGCACGAATTTCCGCTTGAAATTTGCATGTTTATCGGGGGCGCTATTAAATTGCACCACGGCAACATGGGGTCTAAAATCCTACCTTTAAATTGCACCACGAAAATTGGGATATAGGATTAGGAACCCATGCAGATAATATTGCACCCTTTTTCTATTGAATAATATAAACTTACCTTTTAAGACCACCCTATTTAAATTAAGTATACTTTGGAGTTTTAAATATATGTATAGGTAGGTACATTAAAAAATATATAACTAAAATATTTATTAAAAAATAAAAATATAAACATTTACAGAAAGATTATAATATACAGATATACAAAAAGATATAGAAGCTTAAGAGTAAAAAAATAAAATTAAATTTATTTTTACATTCATACAGTATTTAAAGCGTTGTAGGTACTTACCAAAATCCATGGTTAATTTCAGCGGTGGACAACAATCAAATGAATTCAAATTTCAAATATTTTTACTGTTTAATCACTTTTAAAACAATAAAAAAAAGTTCATCTAAATTTAATGATTAATTTCAGCCGTGGACAATAGTCAAATAAATTCAAATTTCAGATATTTTCACTATTTATTCACTTTTAAAATAATCGTAAGTTTTCCTTGGGTTAATCCTACTCTAAACAGGCAGCTACCTGTCGACCCCCTGTAGCGGTTAGTGGTGCTATTTAAGTGTCTGCTTAATCCCTTATTTTCACGTTTTGTATAATATAAGAAATTGGTGGTGCAATTTAAAGACACCGGTTTATCGGATATTAATTTGAATTCTTTACAACAAATGGCTATAGATGTTGATTCAGTTTTAGAAAGTTTAAATTTAGACACTCAGTCAAAAGATCATATTAAATTTAATTGCTACAACATTATAAGTAAGAGTCACAATGATTTTCAAAACAACAGAAATAAAGTCAAATTTCATTACTTTCAACAGAAAAAACTTATTAAACAAATTCTAACTAAAGTCAAAAATAACGATTTAATGATTACAAAAGCAGACAAAGGCAATTGCCTCATTATTATGGATAAAGTTGAATACATCAACAAAACTGAAAACTTCCTCTTAGCCAACAATTTTGTTCCATCGGATATTAAAGACATGAACAGGTTAACACGTTCGTTAAAGACTACCTTGACTAGCCACGTGGATTTCCTTAAAAATAACAACACAAAGATCAATAATTTAGTTTTACAGAATCCTCAATTACCTAGACTATACGGTTTACCTAAAATACATAAACCTGAATGCCCAATGAGACCGGTAGTGAGCTTCTCTAACACTCCTTTATCCTTTTTATCAAAATTCATTAATAATATGTTATTAAAATATCTAAATTATAAACCACAATTTACTATCAAAAATTCTTTAAAACTTACCGAGAAAATTATTTCCACCACTTTTGATTCAGATTTTTATTTAGTATCATTTGACGTTTCAAACTTGTTTACCAATGTACCAAAAATGGAAACAATTCCGATTGTCAGGAACTTGTTAGAAAGGAATAAGGTTGACAGTAGTTATAATAAGCACTCGGCACCCCCAAAATCACTATTCTTCAGAGAGATGCACACACTTGGCACCACCCTAGTAAAATTTATGCGCATGTGTAGGTAAGCTCCGTTGGAGGGGGAAGGGGATGGGGGAGTTGGCCCCAGGCTAGCTTGTGGACGTCGCCCCTTCCACCATTGGATTCGTCGTTGACCCAGGTAAGTGTTTTTAAATTAATAGAATAGGTAAATGAATTAAACGTATTTTTAAAACTGATGATATGCTAAGGTTTTAGTAATATTTCAACATAGTGTATCTGTAAAAAAAACGATACAGCTATGGAGAAAGAATAAAAGAACCAAAGCGTTTACCTGTAAATTATGTACAAAGTTCTGCGTATTACGAAATAAAAAAAAAAAGCTCATATTACCAGAAAAGTTTACTAATTCAGCGGTGTCTGCTAAGGTTTCAGTAAGGAATCTATGCGACGGATTGGTAAAAAAAACAATGGGATATGTTTGGGGGTTCCTTAAATTTAAAATAATTAAAAATTGAAATTATTTAAAAATCTGAAAATATTTTAAAAATACAGGAAAAAAATCATGAGATTAATAAAAAAAAATTAGTATGATTAAAAATAATGTGAAAATTCACAATTATTACTAAGGAAAGGAAAATCAAAAAAATATTCAAAACTACGCTGAGTATGCTTAAAAAAATAATAATAAATTTAAAAATTTAAGAATCGAAATTATTAAAAATTTAAAAATATTTTATAAATACAGCAAAAATATCACGAGAGAACTTAGATTAATAAAAAAAATAAAAAATCAGTATGATTGAAAAATATTGTCAAAATTCACAATAATTACGAATAAAAAATTACTAAAGTAAGGAAAATCAAAAAATATTTAAAACTACGCTAAATATGTTTAAAAAATAATAATAAATTTAAAATAATTAGGAATCACAATTATTAAAAAATTTGAAAATATTTTAAAAATACAGCAAAAAAATCATGAGAAAACTTAGATTAATAAAAAAAAAATAAAAAATCAGTATGATTAATAATAATGTGAAAATTCACAATAATTACCATTATAAAATTACTAAAGTAAGCAAAATCAAAAAAAAAATATTTAAAACTCCGCTCAATATGTTTAAAATATAATAATAAATTTAAAATAAATAGGAATCGCAATTATTAAAAAATTTGAAAATATTTTTAAAATACAGCAAAAAAATCATGAGAAAACTTAGATTAATAAAAAAACTAAAAAATCGGTATGATTAAAAATAATGTGAAAATTCACAATAATTACGAATAAAAAATTACTAAAGTAAGGAAAATCAAAAAAATATTTAAAAACTACTCTCAATATGTTTAAAAAAATAATAAATTTTAAATAACTAGGAATCACAATTATTAAAAAATTTGAAAATATTTTAAAAATACAGCAAAAATATCACGAGAGAACTTAGATTAATAAAAAAAAATAAAAAATCAGTATGATTAAAAATATTGTGAAAATTCACAATAATTACGAATAAAAAATTACTAAAGTAAGGAAAATCAAAAAAAATATTTAACGCTCAATATGTTTAAAAAATAATAATAAATTTAAAATAATTAGGAATCGCAATTATTAAAAAATTTGAAAATATTTTAAAAATACAGCAAAAATATCACGAGAGAACTTAGATTAATAAAAAAAATAAAAAATTATCCTTAAATTTAAAATAATTAAAAATTGAAATTATTTAAAAATCTGAAAATATTTTAAAAATAACAGGAAAAAAATCATGAGATTAATAAAAAAAAATTAGTATGATTAAAAATAATGTGAAAATTCACAATTATTACTAAGGAAAGGAAAATCAAAAAAAATATTCAAAACTACGCTGAGTATGCTTAAAAAAATAATAATAAATTTAAAATAATTAAGAATCGAAATTATTAAAAATTTAAAAATATTTTATAAATACAGCAAAAATATCACGAGAGAACTTAGATTAATAAAAAAAATAAAAAATCAGTATGATTAAAAAATATTGTCAAAATTCACAATAATTACGAATAAAAAATTACTAAAGTAAGGAAAATCAAAAAATATTTAAAACTACGCTCAATATGTTTAAAAAATAATAATAAATTTAAAATAATTAGGAATCACAATTATTAAAAAATTTGAAAATATTTTAAAAATACAGCAAAAAAATCATGAGAAAACTTAGATTAATAAAAAAAAAATAAAAAATCAGTATGATTAATAATAATGTGAAAATTCACAATAATTACCATTATAAAATTACTAAAGTAAGCAAAATCAAAAAAAATATTTAAAACTCCGCTCAATATGTTTAAAAATAAATAATAAATTTAAAATAAATAGGAATCGCAATTATTAAAAAATTTTAAAATATTTTAAAAATACAGCAAAAAATATCACGAGAGAACTTAGATTAATAATGTGAAAATTCACAATAATTACGAATAAAAAATTACTAAAGTAAGGA
The DNA here is from genome assembly GCA_964028335.1 of Altica lythri. NCBI lineage: Eukaryota > Metazoa > Arthropoda > Insecta > Coleoptera > Chrysomelidae > Altica > Altica lythri. The sequence goes on from OZ034806.1 coordinate 15,746,300, forward strand.
AAATCAAAAAATATTTAAAACTCCGCTCAATATGTTTAAAAAAATAATAATAAATTTAAAATAATTAGGAATCGCAATTATTAAAAAATTTGAAAATATTTTTAAAATACAGCAAAAAAATCATAAGAAAACTTAGATTAATAAAAAAACTAAAAATTCGGTATGATTAAAAATAATGTGAAAATTCACAATAATTACGAATAAAAAATTACTAAAGTAAGGAAAATCAAAAAAATATTTAAAAACTACGCTCAATATGTTTAAAAAAATAATAAATTTAAAATAACTAAGAATCACAATTATTAAAAAATTTGAAAATATTTTAAAAATACAGCAAAAATATCACGAGAGAACTTAGATTAATAATAAAAAATAAAAAATCAGTATGATTAAAAATATTGTGAAAATTCACAATAATTACGAATAAAAAATTACTAAAGTAAGGAAAATAAAAAAAAACATTTAACGCTCAATATGTTTAAAAAATAATAATAAATTTAAAATAATTAGGAATCGCAATTATTAAAAAATTTGAAAATATTTTAAAAATACAGCAAAAATATCACGAGAGAACTTAGATTAATAAAAAAATTAAAAATTATCCTTAAATTTAAAATAATTAAAAATTTAAATTATTTAAAAATCTGAAAATATTTTAAAAATACAGGAAAAAAATCATGAGATTAATAAAAAAAAATTAGTATGATTAAAAATAATGTGAAAATTCACAATTATTACTAAGGAAAGGAAAATCAAAAAAAATATTCACAACTACGCTGAGTATGCTTAAAAAAATAATAATAAATTTAAAATAATTAAGAATCGAAATTATTAAAAATTTAAAAATATTTTATAAATACAGCAAAAATATCACGAGAGAACTTAGATTAATAAAAAAAATAAAAAATCAGTATGATTAAAAAATATTGTCAAAATTCACAATAATTACGAATAAAAAATTACTAAAGTAAGGAAAATCAAAAAATATTTAAAACTACGCTCAATATGTTTAAAAAATAATAATAAATTTAAAATAATTAGGAATCACAATTATTAAAAAATTTGAAAATATTTTAAAAATACAGCAAAAAAATCATGAGAAAACTTAGATTAATAAAAAAAAAATAAAAAATCAGTATGATTAATAATAATGTGAAAATTCACAATAATTACCATTATAAAATTACTAAAGTAAGCAAAATCAAAAAAAAATATTTAAAACTCCGCTCAATATGTTTAAAAAATTATAATAAATTTAAAATAATTAGGAATCGCAATTATTAAAAAATTTGAAAATATTTTAAAAATACAGCAAAAAATATCACGAGAGAACTTAGATTAATAATGTGAAAATTCACAATAATTACGAATAAAAAATTACTAAAGTAAGCAAAATCAAAAAATATTTAAAACTCCGCTCAATATGTTTAAAAAAATAATAATAAATTTAAAATAATTAGGAATCGCAATTATTAAAAAATTTAAAAATATTTTTAAAATACAGCAAAAAAATCATGAGAAAACTTAGATTAATAAAAAATCTAAAAAATCGGTATGATTAAAAATAATGTGAAAATACACAATAATTACGAATAAAAAATTACTAAAGTAAGGAAAATCAAAAAAATATTTAAAAACTACGCTCAATATGTTTAAAAAAATAATAAATTTAAAATAACTAGGAATCACAATTATTAAAAAATTTGAAAATATTTTAAAATACAGCAAAAATATAACGAGAGAACTTAGATTAATAAAAAAAATAAAAAATCAGTATGATTAAAAATATTGTGAAAATTCACAATAATTACGAATAAAAAATTACTAAAGTAAGGAAAATCAAAAAAAATATTTAACGCTCAATATGTTTAAAAAATAATAATAAATTTAAAATAATTAGGAATCGCAATTATTAAAAAATTTGAAAATATTTTAAAAATACAGCAAAAATATCACGAGAGAACTTAGATTAATAAAAAAAATAAAAAATTATGATTAATAATAATGTGAAAATTCACAATAATTTCCATTATAAAATTACTAAAGTAAGGAAAATCAAAAAAATATTTAAAACTACGCTCAATATGTTTAAAAAAATAATAATAAATTTAAAATAATTAGGAATCACAATTATTAAAAAATTTGAAAATATTTTAAAAATACAGCAAAAAAATCATGAGAAAACTTAGATTAATAAAAAAAAAATAAAAAATCAGTATGATTAATAATAATGTGAAAATTCACAATAATTACCATTATAAAATTACTAAAGTAAGCAAAATCAAAAAAAAATATTTAAAACTCCGCTCAATATGTTTAAAAAATAATAATAAATTTAAAATAAATAGGAATCGCAATTATTAAAATATTATTTTTTTAAGCATACTCAGCGTAGTTGTGAATATTTTTTTTGATTTTCCTTTCCTTAGTAATAATTGTGAATTTTCACATTATTTTTAATCATACTAATTTTTTTTTATTAATCTCATGATTTTTTTCCTGTATTTTTTAAATATTTTCAGATTTTTAAATAATTTCAATTTTTCATTATTTTAAATTTAAGGAACGCCCAAACATATCCCATTGTTTTTTTTACCAATCCGTCGCATAGATTCCTTACTGAAACCTTAGCAGACACCGCTGAATTAGTAAACTTTTCTGGTAATATGAGTGTTTTTTTTTATTTCGTAATACGCAAAACTTTGTACATAATTTACAGGTAAACGCTTTGGTTCTTTTATTCTTTCTCCATAGCTGTATCGTTTTTTTTACAGATACACTATGTTGAAATATTACTAAAACCTTAGCATATCATCAGTTTTAAAAATACGTTTAATTCATTTACCTATTCTATTAATTTAAAAACACTTACCTGGGTCAACGACGAATCCAATGGTGGAAGGGGCGACGTCCACAAGCTAGCCTGGGGCCAACTCCCCCATCCCCTTCCCCCTCCAACGGAGCTTACCTACACATGCGCATAAATTTTACTAGGGTGGTGCCAAGTGTGTGCATCTCTCTGAAGAATAGTGATTTTGGGGGTGCCGAGTGCTTATTATAACTACTGTTGACTTTTACAACTCAACATCTGTTAGAACTTTTAGAATTATGCTTATCACAAGACTTCTTTTCTTTCAATAATATATGTTATAAACAACAAGATGGTTTAGCTATGGGCAATCCCCTCTTACCTCTCCTAGCTGACTTGTTTCTGGACAATTTGTAATCTAACATCATTTTTAAAAACAATGTTAAATTTGATAAAGTCATAAAATGATATAGATATGTAGATGATGTACTGGCCTTCATTAAAGGAGATTCTACAGCTGCTACAGATATTCTGACGGAACTTAACAAAATTCACCCTTCAATTAAATTCACTTTAGAAACCGAAGTAGGTAATTCAATTAATTTCCTAGACTTGACATTGAGAAGGTTAGAAAGAAACATCGAATTTGCAATTTACAGGAAAAATAGACAAACAGATCATCTCATTCCAATACATTCTAACCATTCCTTTCAACACCGTATGTCAGCAATTTCTTGCTACGTTCACAGACTGCTTAAAATACCTTTATTAGCCAACGATTACAATAAAGAAAGAAACGTTCTGAGGCAACTAGCAGTTAACAATGGTTATCATACTGGTTTAATTGACAAATTATCATTTCAAAAATTAAATATAAAATAAATAGAGATCATGCTTTCCCTCATAATATCATTTCTAATCAAGACCAGTGCTCTTACAGATCTATCCCTTACTACGGTGACGTTTTGTTCGAAATTTCTAAGATTTTGACTACATCCATCCCGAATTTAAAAGTCTCCTTTAAATCTTCAAATACTATTTCTTTCATATTTGTCAATAATAAAGACAAGGTCGACAAGCTCTCAAAAAGAGGAATTTATAAATTAAACTGTGACTCGTGTCCAGCCACCTACATCGGCCGTACCAACCGTAATTTAAAAACGCGTATTAAAGAACATTTAAAGAGACCATCTCAGTCTGGTTTTGGTTTTCACACTAAGTTTAATGAACATAACTTTTCACCAACGAAAAACATCAAAATTCCACATAATATGCCTTCTAATAATTTCAAAAAAGCAGAACTTCTGGAGGATCTAGAAATTTCGAAGGAAATGAGTAACAACCCGACACATTTTCTCAATACACAAATTCACCTGAACTGTAAATTCCGTCCTCTATTCAAATCCTTCTGGTCGACACAACCCCACCCTCACCGTGAGAACCCGGTACAAGAATAGGTTCTACAGCACTCCACTGTATCGTAAGAGGCGATAAATGGTGTCTTTCTCAATGTTCTTTGTTTACCACCTCCCCTAAACCTTCCTTTTTCACCTTTCCCCTGGTAAACCTAGTATGGATCTTGGATACCATCCCACTATCCCTTCAGAGGCCCAGTATGGATCTGGGTTCCTGAACACACACAACCCCTCTTTTTCGTTTGCAGCTTAGTGTGGTTCTAAGTTGCAGACCCTCAGTGTAAGCTTTATTTCTTCTCACCTTACCCAAAAATAAGGACCAAGTATGGCTCTTGGTTCTTATTTCCTTTTAACATTACTTAGTATGGGTCTAAGTGATGCGCCCTTTCCAGTCTTTGTCTTATCCTTTAACCCTTCCTTAATAACCTTAATAACCCTTCCTTAATAACCGGAGGCCTATTATGGATATAGGTTTTCGGTCTAACAACCCTCCCAAGTCGACCAGAGGTTAACATATTTGTTTTTGCATTACACCTACGTTAACTTCATTTAATATTTAAAATGAATCCTATTCTAAAACTCTAAAATTAAAAATTAAGTTCTAAAACTTTTTAAAAAATTAAAATTAATCATTTTTTAAAATTAATTATATTTAACATTTATTATTACTTCTAAATTCCAAATCTTATTTGTTGACTTCTTGTTTGTTTGGGAACTTTTCTTTCCAGCCGAGCACTAACTCAGTCTCAAGGAAATTTATACAAACAGTTTCAATTCGATTACCACCTAAGAAATTATTCTTTAATTAAAATGTAAAAATGTCAAAACTTTAAATTTAATTAATTTTACTTGTACTTAAAAAGAACGTGTCCGGTTGAACAGCCACGACGCTTATTTAAATTTCATGTTCTCATCTTGCCATTAACGTACTTGCGCTGTAGCTGTTGCTGTTCCGCCATGATACCTTCTCTGCCGAGCAGTTAACACGACATTCAGTTTTATAAAATTTAATTTTTATTTAAATAGTAATTTTGAGAAGAATTTTCAAACAAATTGAATTTAATTGTTATTTTGTCAAATCTTAATAAGTTTTGTGATGTCTGTATTAATATCATCAAGTTTACAAGTTTAATATACTTATACTCAACCTGTTGGTTTAAGTCTAATTGACGTAAGTTTATATATATATATATACAATTTTATCTAGTATTTAACTTATGTAATTACTTATTTAGGAGGCTCTGAAGATGATTTGTTAAAAACCGAAAGCGCTTAGCCGATGATTAAAAACTATACACACTTAGTACGAATTTCTTTTCTTTCCTGTTATCTACAGTGTGTACTCCATAATTTGGTTACTGAACTGTTAATGTTCTTACAAGATGCAAAATCTGAATATGCAGTCGCTTTAGTGACTCTATTTGGCTCTTTAAACTAGCATTTTTGGCAGATCTTTTTAGCCACCTTAATAATTTGAACAAGAACCTCCAAGCTCGAGAAGAAAATATTTTAACAGGTAAGGATAAAGTCAAAGCATTTCACGCAAAACTTCGTTTATACAATTTATTTGAGTCTTTTTCATGTGTTCAAAAGATTGTTGAAGATAACGCATCAGACCAAAGTCTTATAGTAAAAGCTCACATTCCTTGAATAATTTACAAGAGAAACTTTTGACATACTTTCCAGACTTGCACTCTGAAGCTGACAATGGGCGTAGATGGATTTTACACCCCTTTTAGACAAGTCAATAGATCTGGCTAATGTCAATATAAATATCTTCTAGATTTAGTTGCTAATGGCATGCTTAAAATGGAATTTTATTCGCAAAGTATTGACGTATTTTGGATGAAAAGAAAACACGAATTTCCAGAGCTGGCAAGGGACGATCTAAAATTATTAGTGCCATTCTCCACTTTCTTCAATGGTAAACATTAAAACCAGAAAGAGAAATAGACTGCAAGTAGAAAACGATTTGATTATTGTTTCAAAAATAGCACCACGACTTGATAAACTTTCGAAAAATAAACAAGCCCATTCTTCTCACTAAAATTTTGTTTTTAAAGTAGTGTTAGAACCTTGCTTTTTGTTTAAGTTGGCGACCCCCCGAATAAGGCTTCGCGACCCCCTTAGGGGTCGCGACCCACAGATTGAAAAACACTGTAGAGAACCAAAGGGTTTAAATAATATGTAAATATTAACTACAAAAATGGCCAATTCTATTTGGTTCTGATAATAAAAAGCTTTAGTAAAAAAAAAGATAGGTACAGTAAACCCTCCCAATACTGGACACCTCCGGGGAATTAGTTTTTGTCCACTATATGGAGGTGTCCATTATTAGGAGGTGTGATCAGAACAATATATATCTACTTAGGTATATGTACTTGGAATAAAATATTTCGAATTTCATATAAAATAAGTGTTAAAATTCATAGTTTTCTTATGTAAAATATATATTTTCATTCCATTCCAACTTAGGATCGATATATATACATAGCTAACAATTTTTAAAATTTTAGAGTTCATTCTAACAATATTTGAAAATTATGGTATGGAATGTATTCTATTAAAACTGTTTTGATAGAAATATGAAGATATTTATTTATGCAATTTACAGAAGTATAAATATCTAAAATAGTTTCATATATATACATACATAATACATACACAGACTTAAATTTAAAAAAAAATCTGAAACCAAAGTTTCAATTTTTTCATATAAACTTAAACGTTTTCTTTTTTGACCTTTCATATCAAATAATCTAAGTACAACAACTGATCAACAGTAAACTGCTAATCAACAATCACACTTTCTGCATAAAGTAGATAAAAATTTATACAAAAACTTATTGTGCATCACTGTTTAATTTGATTTTAATATCATCCAATAGTATATAAAACTAAACAATAAAATACATCCATTAGATATTTAAAAGATGATTTCAATGACAATTTAGGGTAAATATTAAAATAAATCTCTGTACCTGTCTGATAGCAGGGGGTCGAAATTCAATGAAACACAATTGTTCTGTAACCATTTCAATAAAATTTTGAATACAATATTTAATACAATTTAGTGTAAATTTTTATAGGTACCTGTCCGATAAAAGGAGGTCCATTTCAATGAGCATTATTTAAGTATACAGTTATCTGTCCGCGTCCATTATGTAGAGGGTCCATTATATAGAGGGAATTAATACATAAAATACCTTAGTAAACCTTTTTTAATATGGCTATTTGTCCGATATACCAGGTGTCCCAGCTTTAAGTTTACAGCATCTAACTACTTACCCTGTATATTTATTAAAAAAGTTTTAAATAAAATTAACTTAAATTCTTAAAGCCTACAAAACATTGTATTTAGTTTTTTGTATACTTGTCAACTTTATGGTCATTCGAAGGTCAACTTTATTTTTTTTAATGGAAGCATATATTTTTAAATGCTCTATAGTGTTTATTGGAAAAAAATGAATAACTTTTGTCTAAAACATTTTTTTATTTATTGCTTCAGTTTAAAAATAAAAGCCCTAAAAAATATTAGTCTAATATTTGTATTAATCTTTTTTTCTTGTTTTAAATTATTAAAAATCATTTTGAAAACAATATTTAATTAAATTATAAGCAAAAAATAAAAAAGGTTAGTTTAATAAATGTTTAAACTGTTCGCCACCGGCCTGCAAACAAGCTTCCATACGGCGCCGCACTCCTCTATTGCAAGATGCAATGATCATTTCTCTAGTAATTGCTTGGCAACCCAGTCGAATCCTCTCTTTTAATTGGTTTAAGTTTTCTATACGCACTTGATAAACAAAGTCTTTCAAGAAGCCCCAAAGAAAAAAATCAAGTGGCGTCAGATCAGGAGAACGTGCGGGCCATAAAATGGGACCTCTATTTCCAATCCACCTGTTTGGATATACCCTATTTAAATAATTTGTTACAATTTGTGCATTGTGAGGTGGAGCACCATCTTGTTGCCAAATTATGCTTCTTCTTAAATTTAAAGGAATATCTTCCATTAAACCTGGTAAATCATTTTGTAAGAAATTAAAATATTCTTGGCCAGTGAGAATCCCGTCGTAAAAACGAGGTCCAATTATCCGCCCATTAAACAAACCACACCAAACATTGGTACCCCAAACTGTCTGAAAGCGTGTTTCTCTTAACCAACGGGGATTTACATTTGACCAATAATAAGCATTATGTTTATTTACAATACCATTGTTATGAAACCGACTTTCATCGCTCCAAAGAATACAATTAAAAACATTCGGGTTATCTTCTTCCAAAATTTGCAAATGTGCGATTAAATCAAGTCTTCGTTGAAAATCGTTTTCCCTTAACTCTTGAACTAAATGCATCTTAAAAGGATGGTAATTATGTGCTTTTAGAATTCTGTGTATTGTACTTTTACTAATCCCAATTTCTTCGGCCAAAATTCGAAGAGAAACATGAGGATTCATTGCTACGTAAGCTAAGACATTTATTACATTTTCTTCACTTCTAGCAGGCGCCTGATGGTTTGCATGTTTTAAATTTGAAGGAAAAGAACCATTCCTTAACTTTACCTCTACCTTTTTAAATGTTACGTGCGAAGGGTGGTTACGTACTGGAAATCTTTCTCGATACAAATTTGCTGCTAGTCGGGAATTCTTATTGCATTCTCCATAAATTAATAACATATCCACACATTCATTGGGAGTGAATTTGAAAGGCATATTTTATCGTTTTAATTCAAATATTAACCATACAAAATTATAACAATTATAATTTATTGAAAATGTCAACGTCAATTTATGTATTTACGCTTTCTATAAGTAGTTAATCATAGAAATAGGTGCCTAGACTAACAGTGTTCTCGTTTTATTTAAACGTTTTTATTCTTAAACTGAAGCAATAAATAAGAAAATGTTTTAGACAAAAGTTATTCATTTTTTTTTCAATAAACACTATAGAGCATTTAAAAATATATGCTTCCATTTAAAAAAATAAAGTTGACCTTCGAATGACCATAAAGTTGACAAGTATACAAAAAACTAAATACAATGTTTTGTAGGCTTTAAGAATTTAAGTAAATTCTATTTAAAACTTTTTTTAATAAATATACAGGGTAAGTAGTTAGAGGCTGTAAACTTAAAGCTGGGACACCTGGTATAGAGTTGTCCGATATTAAGAGGTGTCCGTAAATAGAGGTTTCACTGTACCTTATAATTGTCATAAAAGTGTAGATAAAAAGGTTTTCTTACCTACTTCGTATAAAGCAAATATGAAGTATGAAGCAAATAAAAAATCTTCCTGTGTTTATTGATGATATTATACTTATACTTTATGTTATTATTTATGTTTTATTATAGTTACCAAATACGTACATTTAATATGCCCGTAAAGCAAAAAAGATTGATATGAAGAAACTAAAGTAAACAATTTGGGACCTTTTAACAAACAATGAGGTAAATTTACCCCTTTTTTAATAGAATAGGAAAAAAAATGATTAGAAACATTTATGACTTTATAAGTTTCTGTAAAAAGTTAAATAAGTATAAACAATACGATAACTGCAAAAAGTTACTTTTTCTGTGTATAAATATAATTTATACCTAGTGAGATTTAATTTGTAACCGAATTGTTAAACTAGGAATACTTTTATATTATTTTCTATGCTACTATTACAATGTCTTAAAAAAATTGAATCTTCGCTGCTGTTTTTTATCATAGTCTAGTCGAGAAGTTGATATCCTGCGAAAAATAATTACCCGCCTCCTAAAAATATGGGTGATAGCTCAAACGATCCAGAATGGCATTTAGAGAAAGACCATTTTTCGATTTTTTTCCGGAGATAAAAATTACAATTGTTATTAACAAAATAAGATGAAAAAACAAATGATATTTCGTTTTTTGTTCGTAACTCGAAAAATATTAACATTTAAAAAATTTTGAAAAAAGCTCGTTAAAGAGGAGGAAATTTCCAATAAAAAAGTCCAAAGTGCCGGAACTCTATCTCCGTTATTTATAATTTTAATTTAACGCTGAAAATAGGTCTGCGCGCGACATTTTTAGGTTGCGCGCGTGTAGGTCAAAAGCGAGTACGGCACATTAATTAATTTATTTAAGGTATTGAATATTATTTTTTAAATTTGAAAAAATTATGGTGTGTTCTGAACACTATAAATAATTTATTCCCGTTGGAAATTTTACTTAAAGTTAATTTTTCAACAAGTTAAACAATTGTTAACTAACAAAATTTTCTTGAACTTTTGTCTTAATTGTAAATAAAAAAAAATGATTAAATAATTGCCGTAAAAATTTTTCGCTTCGTAGAGCCATTCTTATATACATACTTTAGAAGATCACGCCATAAAAATTAAAAAAATATTTATACTTTGTTTATAATAATTTTTGTAGTTAAACAACATTGCTTGGATTTTTCAGTTTTTGGTTAATTGCAAAAATTATTATAAACAAAGTATGAATATTTTTTTAATTTTTATGGCGTGATCTTGTAAAGTATGTATATAAGAATGGCTCTACGAAGCGAAAAATTTTTACGGCAATTATTTAAACATTGTTTTTCATTTACAATTAAGACGAAAGTTCAAGAAAATTTTGTTAGTTAACAATTGTTTAACTTGTTAAAAAATTAACTTTAAGTACAATTTCCAACGGGAATAAATTATTTATAGTGTTCAGAATACACCATAATTTTTTCAAATTTAAAAAAAAATTCAGTACCTTAAATAAATTAATAAATGTGCCGTACTCGCTTTTGACGCCACGCGCGCAACCTAAAAATGTCGAGCTCAAACCTATTTTCAGCGTTAAATTAAAATTATAAATAACGGAGATAGAGTTCCGGCACTTTGGACTTTTTTATTGGAAATTTCCTCCTCTTTAACGAGCTTTTTTCAAAATTTTTTAAATGTTAATATTTTTCGAGTTACGAACAAAAAACGAAATATTATTTGTTTTTTCATCTTATTTTGTTAATAACAATTGTAATTTTTATCTCCGGAAAAAAATCGAAAAATGGTCTTTCTCTAAATGCCATTCCGGATCGTTTGAGCTATCACCCATATTTTTAGGAGGCGGGTAATTATTTTTCGCAGGATATTAACTTCTCGACTAGACTATCATATTTTCGACAATTTTTCATTATTCACTCTATGCGGAGATTTTTAACAGTATTTTCTGTATTAAATTTATCTTAGTTGTAGCCAAAATTAGTTCTATCAACAAATTTAAAAAGATATATTATGTTATAAAATATTTGAAGTTTTTTTATATGAGATAGTACATGTATTTTTTTATTTCAGGAGCCTGGCAAGTTTGTGTCCCAAAATTTTTCCGATCTATATAAATCACTCACAGAGCATCTGCTTCCTACGGAAAAAAAATAAACTCTCACCTTTTTTAGCATTTGTGGCATTACTACAATTATGTAATGAAAAAAATATTCTTCTGGAGCAACTGGAAGGTAAAGATTGTCGAATTATGGGGCCGAAAGAAATAAATCAAAATTTTCAACAGTAATATTGTAATTTTCATTATTTTGTTTATAGAATTTAATAGTTTTCTATGTTTTTATACGATTATTTATTTATTTTAATTGTAGTGCAGTAAAAATTATTTTATCCGAATAAAAAATTACTACAGAATCGAGACTTGTTATAATTAAAAACTAACTAAATCAGTACTTGCTTCCCGCAAATATTTTGCTGTGATTCCATCAATAAAAAAAAAGAATATCTGCATCTTTGAGTTCAAAATTTTTGTAACTTAAAGTATATATCGGGCGAGGAAAAAGTATGGAAACCCCGTTGTAACTTAAAAACCATGAGTCATAGAAAAAAACTTGCAAAATATAAAATTTATGGTTTTCCCCTATCAAATGGTTAAGGTGGATTTGTAGTAGAAAAAATGAAAACATGGTCCAGAACAAACTTAAAATTAGCAAAAATGTATAACCGCAGATGTTTCCTACTTATATGCAGAAAATTAGGGCTGTCCCCTCCACATATTGAACATGCCACAAAACCAATTGAAGACCTTATTCACAGACAATATGATAACTTGGACCTCAACATTAGGTTAAGAATTAAAATTTTAAATTTGGAAATAAGTGGTAATCATAAAATAATCATAAAATTGGAATCCCTGCTCAGTTCCCTTGGTAATGATATTATAGCTATTACTAACATTGATTTATTAAACAACTTTAAAAGTTTTCAAAAGAAATCCTATAACAAAACATTTCATAACACCAAAAGAAAAAATTTAATCAAAACTGATAAATTAATTAACAACAAATTAAATAATAAATTAATCACAAATCCTAGATGGATAAAAAACTTATCTAGTAAGTACTATCATCCCAGATGATATTTTAAAATTTCTTTCTCTTGGTCCTAAATGTAGTGTTAAACCTATAATTGGTATAGACATTCCTATTAGAAGTATTTTGGCTAATTTGGATTGCATTTTTTCCACCATTAATGACATTGATACAAAGAACATTATTATAGCTAAATCTACTAATATTGTTACTAACTCTGTTCATAACTCTAAATTTAATAATTCTTTTTATCGTAATATGTATTATAAAACAAAACAATGTTTGAAATCTAATCCAAACTTAATCGTAACAAGATCTGACAAAGGTGGTGTTACTGTCATTATGGATAAACAAGCTCATTTTCAGCTATGGAGGGTAGACCCTCCATGTTTCCAACTTAGTAAAAATATTATTGACAATGATACTTCTTACACCATCATAAATAAAGATCCTACAAGTAGGATTGAACAAAATTGTAACAAACTTATTAGAACCTTGTTTACCAATAATAAAATAACTGAAAATCAAAGAAAATTGTTATTTAAATATAATGGTGTACCTGGAAAATTGAAAATTTTATACACTTCCCAAAATTCATAAAGACCCATTTACTCTTAGACCAATTCTAGCATCACTAAGCACCCCTACTGAACCTATTGCTAAATTCCTTACTGAAATTTTAACCAAATCATATGAATTTGATTATAACTATCATATTACTGATTCTTTCCAAATTAACTCCAATTTTAACAATCTCATAATTCCTAATGGTTATGTCATTGCCAGCCTTGACGTTGTTTCATTATTTAGCAATGTTTATTTAGATATAGTAATTAAAGCTATAGAAAGGAAATGGTACCTTATATCTAACAATTGTGGGTTTTCTAAACAAACATTTTTTAAATTTCTTATTTTTGTATTTAATAATAATTACTTTGTATTTGATGGCAAGTTCTATAAACAAATTTTTGGTACCCCTATGGGTAATATGATATCACCTATTCTGGCTGACTATGTTATGAATTATATTTTGGATTTTGTCATCCAAGCATTACCTTTTGAGGTTTTTTTTTCATAAAAAAATATGTAGATGACATTTTAATCTGCCTTCCTGGTAATGAGCTTGATAACATTTTGTATTACTTCAATGGCTTTAATGATTATATCCAATTTACTCTTGAAAAAGAAGACTCTAATTGCTCTGGTCCATTTTTGGACACAAGAGTCTTACGTAAAAATAACAAACTTTTGGTTAATTGGTATAGAAAGCCTTTAAGCTCTGGTAGATATCTAAAATATAATTCATACCATAAATTCTCCATGAAAATTAACTTAGTCAAAACCATGAAGAACCGTGTCCTTAAAATTAGTAATAAATCCTTTCATAATAAAAATCTTAAAATTCTTTTCCAATTATTCACTGAAAATAGTTCCTGAAGTTCTATTAAAGAGACTACTATTTAATACAATGTCAATTCCACTTCCCAACATTAATAATGTTGTTAATAATCCACAAGTACCCGTCAATAATCTAAACTCAATTTGTTATAAATCTTTACCATATATAAAAGACCTTTCTCCTAAATTAGCTCGTATCCTAAAACTAATCCCTAACATCAAAATTGCCTTTAGAACTGCCCTCACAATCAATGGAATCTTTAGTAAATTAAAAGATAAAACACCGTTGTTATCGTTAACAAATGTTGTCTACAGCATACCTTGTTCCGGATGCAATAAAGTCTATATTGGACAAACTTCCAGATGTTTAAAAGATCGACTTATATCTCATAAATCTGATTGCAGACTTCACCCTGAAAGGTGTGCGTTAGGTAAGCATGTTATTGATAACGATCATTTGATTGATTATAATAATGTTAAAGTATTGTGTCATGAATCAAACTTAGCCAGAAGGCTTTTTCTAGAAATGGTTTATATCAATAAACACCCCCTTTTAATGAACCGAAGATCAGATATAGGTCACCTAAATGAAATGTTTTTATATCTATTACAACTTGATAACAAAAACTTAGTTGATACTTCATTACTTGATTAACTGTTGCTATGATTCCAATTTTTCAAATTTTTCTAAATAACATTCAAAAAATAATTGTCAATTTTGTCTTCAATGTCAACATCACATAATTTTCATTCAACATAATTCTATAATATTAATAATATGGTAATTCTAATATTGTATATTAATTGAAACTGTGATTTTAATGTTTTCATTTAATAATTTTTATTCATCAACATCAATAATTTATTAACCTCAACAAGTTGTAAGTAAAATACCAGTAATATTATATTATATCACTATTAAATAACATTATTGTAGCTCCCTGATAATGGCTATATTACTAGCCGAAAGCTTAGAATAAAGAATCTTAAAAGAGTACCTACTCTTATCATAATTATTTGCTGCATACCCAATATTCCATTTAGTTTTAATTTTTAACTAGTCAGCAAAGACCACTTTCTCTTCTATATATATAAAGATTAAAATTCTTGGAGATGCAGTCAAGTTAGGCTTTTATAAGAAAACTCTTTGAAGTGTTTGTCTAGCTTTCGAATTTATTTAATTCATTATCAAGACTTTCTACAAGATAAAAAATATTGTTAAATACAAATATTTTTTATAAAAATGAAAATTTAAATTTACTCTTCTTTAGGTTAACATTTTCTTAGCAATTTCTACTATTTTATATGAACACATTTTTCAGTTTATAATAAAATGACAGTTGTTAAAAATTAAATTTCAAAATTTCTAAGGTACCTACTACAAAATCTACATCACACTAAGTACACTTTATGTAACAAAAAAATATATATATTATAATAACTCAATTTTTAAAAAATTGTCGGTTACGTCGTTTTGCCTTGAACGCGTCGACATTTTCTTACTTGTTGCTGGTTTTTAAATGTGGGACTATATGCTGTAACAAAATTATAGTGGTTTCTTTCGTTAGACGAAACGTTCTGAAGAATTTGTCGTCCGAATACATTCCAAATAAGTCTGCTCTCTCAAACAATTCCCTCGGTCTGTTGATATATTCTATAATCTCCTCATCGTCCTCAGAATACAATTCCCACAAATCCATCTTACAAACTTTCTACCGAACTCTTTACAATATTTTATAAAATAATAGTAAAATTTCTATAACTTCAAAATGATGACGCGCGATTGCTACTAAACGTATTTAACGAAGCTAAATAGCCATCTTTGGGTATTTAACTTTGACAGTTCGTTAAACGTAATTAGTACCTAAATTTTTGTTGTGCAAGACGCTAAGTTTATTTAGCAGACTAAATGCGTTTACGTCGCCTCTAAACTGTATTTAACGACGATGCGCAAGCCGCCCTAAGTTTCAGATATTAAATAATGTATATGTTCACCGGAAACAGTTCCCTATTTGCTTGGCTTACGCCATTACCATCCACAAATCACAAGGACTTAGTCTAGACAGCGCTCTTCTTGACATAGGCACTTCGATTTTTAGCAGAGGACAGGCCTACGTAGCGCTCTCCAGAGTTAAAACACTAGATGGAGTACACCTTATTACACCCTAGTCAAATTAAGACACAAGATAGTTCAATAGTAGAATATAACCGCCTGAGATCGTTATATCGCCCAGACTTAGCTGATTTAATTATAAACAGGAAGCGTATTAAAAAGGTAGCAGATAATGAATGGGCAATGCGCACTATTGTCTCTCACATTCAAGAGAATGTACACAATAGTTAAAAAAATAAAACCATGCAGCGGAAATGCAAGAAAAAACTTTAAATCTCAATACCTGCCTAGTTTTCTTTACAAAAAGTAATGATATCACACCAAAAACATAAATGTAAAAAAAAGACAGCCAAGTTCATACAAAAATTATGCTTGGCTGTGGGCTGCGCGGCAAAAAGAATGGAGATCTAAATGGGTGCCAAGTTATATGCAAAATCTAAATATGTATTTATAGGAACAAAATAACATTATGAACAAATATTAAACTCTATTTCTTTGCTTTATTGAATACCTATAATAATTGTTATTTAAAAATGTGAGATCCTAAAGAATGTTAGATTTGACTTGGCCAGTTTTTATCAGAATTAAAAAATATATGTTGACTAATTTTATAAAATAACTGATTTAATGAAAACTGACCAAGTCAAATCTAACCTTCTTTAAGATCTCACATTTTTAAATAACAACAATTCTTATAGGTATTCAATAAAGCAAAGAAATAGAGTTTAATATTTGTTCATAACGTTATTTTGTTCCTATAAATACATATTTGGATTTTGCATATAACTTGGCACCCATTTAGATCTCCATTCTTTTTGCCGCGCAGCCCACAGCCAAGCATAATTTTTGTATTGAACTTGGCTGTCCTTTTTTTACATTTATGTTTTTGGTGTGATCACTTTAACACTAACAGCATTCAGTTGATTAAATCATACTTAAGCTTCAGGCGCCAAGTTGTTAGGATTGCTGTGGTGTCATCTGGTGAGAGTGAGCTTAGCATTGGGGATCCCCAGGGTTTAGTCCTCGTCCCAATTTTATTCTTAATCTATATTTACGATCTACCCATGCTGATAACGTAATAACATTGCAAAATATACACTCTTTGCGGATGACACAACAATTTCCTGTTTATCTGGCAGCCTGGATGAATCGCTGAGGGGTTCCGTGGTGGCACAGGAAAGGGCTGAGCTATGGTTTCGCACTAATAAATTATTGCTCAATATCGGCAAAACTAAAAGAATGATTTTCTCAATGAGAAGCTTGATCGAATTCGATAATCCGGCAAGTGTAATGTGTGAGATCGTGCTGAATTTCTTTGTTGATAATGGACTGTATTAAATGAATAACTTGACTTTTGTATAGTAGCTTTAATATCAAACGTGAACGTGTACATACAACGAGAATGACAACTTGGTACTGACTGTTACTAACAACACTGAGCGTTGCGACGGACACAGGTCCGGATTAAGCACGCACATAGGCGCCCACCTTGAAAATAATATAAAACAAACAATAAAATATTAAGCAATACAAAATGAACATTAAACAAATATATGATAACAATATCAAATTTAACAACAATCTGCAACCTTACAAATCACTAATTAGTGTCTAAATCCACTGGCAACAGGCATACTCTTGCCAAGGATCGTTTAAATATATTGCCATTTGACACCTTAACTGACACAACAAGCACAATGTTGTCCTTTGCGGTGTGCAATTCGACTATCCTAGACATTGGCCAGCGAAGTTCTGGCATATTGTCTTCGATTAGGACTACAAGGTCTCTTCCCTTAGGGCCTTGTTGATTGTTGGTCTTAAGTAAGAACTTAAAGTTAAATTAATTGCGAGGTAAAGCAAACACTTTACTTACAGGGCGCTGAATTAGACCTTTACTGGTCCGGAGGGTTACTACCCTTACGACGCCATCTTTACCGGGGTGTACTTGAGCAACTTGCGCAATGCTCCATTTTAAAGGGGGTAAATTTTCATCTTTAACTAAGACTAATGTGTCCAAATCTATGTTTACCGTTCTATTAGTCCAACGACTTCTTTGTAATAAAGTATGAAGATATTCCTTACTATAACGCTTCCAAAAGGTTTGATGCATATGTTGCAATAATTGCCATTGTGACAAACGATTAATTTTAATATGAGCCAAGTCAGGCTCAGGAAAAGAATTTAAGGGTTGCAAAGTTAAAAAATAGCCAGGATTTAACACATTGAGGTCGTTTGGGTCAGAACTTAGAGGGCATAAAGGCCGAGAATTAAGGACACCTTCTATTTGTACAAGAACAGTATTTAATTCCTCGTAAGTAAGAATTTGTAGACCAACTATTTTAGAGAGATGAGTTTTTACAGAACGAACACCACTTTCCCATAAGCCACCAAAATTTGGCGCAGTAGCGGGGTTAAAGTGCCAAGTTATTTTTTCTCTTTCAACCGCTAAGTGCATATATTTGTTAATTTCATTCAAAGCATCACAAAAGTTAGTGCCTCGATCACTATAAATATCATTAACCTGTCCACGTCGCGAAATAAATCGAGGCAAACAAGCAAGGAACGCTTCACTGGTTAAATCAGAGGCCAACTCGATATGTACTGCCTTAGTTGCCATACAGACAAACAGACATACATACGCTTTTAAAACTTTAGCACCACGAGTTCTATTTGTCGTGATAGAAAAGGGGCCGGCATAATCTACACCGACAGATCCAAAGGCCTTAGTAGTTGAAAGTCGAGCAAGAGTTAATTGACCCATTTAGGGTTGAATAGAAAGAGAATTAATTCTAAAACAATTGTAGCACTTTGAGATAACTCTTTGGATAGTTCGTCTATAAGAGATGATCCAATATTTATGAGACAGTAAATATTGTATAGTTTGAAGGCCTGGATGTAAATAAATTTTATGAGTATATTCTATAATTAAATCAGTTAATCGATGATAAGGGAAGCAATATTGGATGTTTCTTATCATACAGCAACTTAGCATTTTTTAAGCGACCTGCAACGCGCAAAACACCATTTTCCAGAAAGGGGGTGAGTTTTCTAAAAGGTGTAGGGAGGCGTTTTTCTGATTTTAA
Organism: Altica lythri; assembly: GCA_964028335.1. Lineage (NCBI taxonomy): Eukaryota > Metazoa > Arthropoda > Insecta > Coleoptera > Chrysomelidae > Altica > Altica lythri. The sequence goes on from OZ034806.1 coordinate 15,765,441, forward strand.
AGCTGAAATTTCTTCGGAAAAGACCTGATTTTGTACCAATTTTATAAGGAACAAAACTGCATCTTCTAACTCAAAAACAGACAAATTTGTGTTTTTTGTATTTGTGGAGTATCTACAATTATTAATAAATCATAGTAAAGAAAAGGAACCAAATTTGAGATCCTTTTTTTGTAAAATGAAAATAAAATATAATTTATTTCAAAACAATAAATATTATGAACTCAGTACATCACTAGAAGGGTTTTATAATCACGATAAATAAATTAAGGCATACGAAAAAAGTTTACGGTTAAAACAAAATAAAATTCATACGAGAAACAAAAGAGTCTTTCAAAATTGAGGTGCCTTACTTGGGATAGTCTGGTTCCCAAATTTGGGATAGGGTCCTAATTTGGTACATCACTCAAAAAAACCTTTTCCCCCACAAAAAAAACAGGTGAATATAGAGCTTGTCAATTCTCCACAATCCTCATGGGCCCATCTGAAACATTTGACACATTTAGCCCATTTTTCACCTTTTTTGTCTTCTGAAAATAGGCCTTGTCACGTGCTCAAATCGGATTAATTAGCAGAAGTAATAAGTAACCATTTCTAACGACGGTAGTGCAAACAACATCAAGAGTACTATGTCGCCTGTGTAAACGTTCTCCGTCGTCACCTTGATTTGTAGAGAGAAGGTTCAGGAGAGCGGAACGAAGTTTAGGGAAAACTTAACCTTTTGGGCAATCAGCGAATATAAAGTAAATAAGTACATTGAGTTTTTGATATTTATTAGACAGTTAATACATTTAATTCAATAAATTCAATTTAATTTCACCATCGTATCGGAAATCAATTCAATATTTATTGATACATCATTTCGATAACTGAACATACTATTTCCCCCTCTCTTAAGCGACACTGCGCAGGGAAATACGTCAAGTAACGGTATTTCGGCCTCCTTTTTATTTTCGACCGTCTAACGTTCAACTAGTGGACAGATAGTGAATCTAATCGACGAAACAGACGCCATTTGTGGTAGTGTACATTTTATCTGGCGATTTTATAGCCATCCTTACGGGTTTTTGAATGTCATACCTTTATTTAATCTAAGCCTCATTTGTGTAGTATATCTGTAGTGATCTTTTTGGGTAGGCTATAGATTTTTCCATTTAATGGGATTTTAATTAATGGTGCTTTTTCCGGTAAGTTATAACTCACGCATAATTATATAATACTTTTCTCTGATACCGACATTCGATTATAAACTGATTTGCTAAAATTTCGATACATGGATTCGTGGACTGCCGAAATAGGATTTTATACATGGTGTTGGTGGAATAAACATCGTCAGACTGACTGCTTTAACCCCTAATCACATAAAGGGTAAGTGTTTCACATGTGTTATATTCGTTAAACTCCACGATTTATTATTCCTTTTATAATCTATATGTACATACCTCAAATTGTGTTATTACTAATTTTAAGATATTTCTTGGTTATTCTAAAATTTGTAGTCGAACTGTTGTAAATAATTTTGAATCCAGGTGTAGTGAATATTACTTTGTTTACGTTTAACTTGTTTCATTAATAATTTAATCACTAAATTTTGAATTATAGAATAATGCACTTACATCATGTATATTTGGTACATTTTTCTTAATCATTTAATCACTAAATTCTGGTTATTATTTATTATTATATTTTGTACACCTTTAAATTGTTTTATCAGTAATTTCATCTTTAAAATTATTTTTCTCTTTTTATTAAGCAGAGTCGGTACTTGTAAATTTAATATTTCTTTCTTAAATAATTTAGTGTTGGAATTTAATCTTTTAAATTTTTGTATTAAGTAGAGTCAACACTTGTAAATTTAACATTTCTTTCTTAAATAACTCAATGTTGGAATTTTTGGCTAATGCGCTTTTTCGACTAGGGTTTTTGGTCCTGGCTAATCCTTTGGCTTGGCGAACATTTTTGGATCTGGTTGAATTCTTGGTTCTGGCTAAACCTTTTGTTGGCCCTGGCGAATATAGCTGGGAGTGTTGTAAGATCTGTGCACTACCGAGGACCAACGCTGTACCTCACCACCATCGGAGCAGCGAGGCTAGTACAGTTAGCCTCTCTACAAGATCCTCTGCGCCAGAGAAGTTCATCGACCAGATAAGCCAAAATTAATTTTAAGTTTCAAGTCATTGTAACGGTCTTACTTATTTAATTTTGTAATATTGATTGGTATAAGCGGATGTATCATTTTATAGTTACACATTTTTAGGTACTAATTCTTATTGCGCTGGGTGATCACTCTTTTATTTAATACGTCAGTATATTAGCGGCATTTGATTTTTTTTATCTCTTTTTTTTAAGCTTTACCAATATCCAGAGGATTTGTTAAATTGAACCGTTGGGTTTATTGTACCGAGTTTATTGTTGAAAATATAATAGATAGATCTAATTTTGTTGTATTACTCAGCCAATCACCCACTCACCATATTTGCTACTCAATTATTTTTTTTTTATTAAGATTCTTAAATTCTTTATTTGTCTCCAGTAAGATAGGTCAGTGCCTGGAACATCAGGGGTTTCCGATTTGAACCGTTTAAATCGGTGGCGCGACTCACACTTTTTGTACTTACCCTCTACGGCTGAGCTGGGCACAAATTTGCCAGTAGAGAAACCACTTACCCATCTCAGCTGGAGTTGGAAATTTCAATTCAAACCATTTGAATAATTTTTCAAAATTTGATTTTATTTTATTTTTATTAAAAGTACGTGGCAAATTTTTGGCGCCCAACGTGGGGCCTATTTTTTTTTAAATTGGGGCGTATTTTTTTTAATTGGTTAAATTTTTTTATTTAATTGGGGCGAAAATTTTCTTTTATTGTGCAAAATTTTTCACTTTTATCTTGTTAGTGAAAAGGATTTTAATTGGTGAGCTGAGTAAGACTGAGTAACTTTGAAACATATAGGTATTTACATCATATATTTTTTTTACATATATATACAAACACTTACTGACTTCCGCTAACACCCTGGTGATTTTAAACATCTATATCGTTACGATTTCATGTTAAGACATTTTCGTACTTCGCTTTAACCGTTGCGTAACGATTCGTGAATTTTGTTTTCGTGTTTTATCTGTAGGAATATTTGTAGTTTATTTTCTCGTATCGTAGGGAAATTTCCTTTATTGTTTTAATCATTGTTGTCCGGTTAGTTTTCTCGTTATTTTATTTTAAATCATGGATTACAAAATGGATATCTCTTACCTTAAAAAGGACATGTTAATTTAAGAACTCGTGGTATGGGGAATAGCCGCCGATTCTAAGCAAACGGTAAAACGATTACGATCCGCCTTGCGACCCATCTTAAGGATGGAGAAAATGGGAACCTATACCGCTCCTCCATATCCCTTCGTATTTGAGGATGAGATAAAACAAATTAAAACTCTCCTGGAACAAGCGAAAGAGGCCATGCCGACTGCTGGAAGTGAGAATTCACAACAAAAATATAATTCCACTCTCACCAAACTGGTGCACATCTACAACCGGGTTAACCGATTACCTGAAACTGGACTAGACGTGAACGAGTGTGCTGAAAGGACAAAGTGGATCATGGAAGCTCTAGCGGCCCTGGATACCTTAGAAGCCGTAAGCAAACAAAACCCAGAGCTGAGTCATATCCTCCAGGAACCTGAGGAAAACACCACTTCCACACCCACTACCTCACACTCATAGGTTACCACCTATGACGTCGCATTCACCACCCAGCTCGAAACCGCATACCATCGACAAGTGGAATCTTAAATTTGACGGGGAAGGGAAAACATCAATACATAATTTCCTCGAACGAGTACAGGAGCTACGGAGGGCTGGCAATATTTCCGAAAAACAACTGTTCGACAGTGTCATAGATCTATTTTCAGGTAAAGCACTGAATTGGTACCGAGCCAACTCTCATAGATTTGTAGATTGGACCAGTCTATCAGACCTGCTTCGACGCCATTTCGAGCCTCTAGATTACCGAACTCGATTATTTCGAGAGATGCTTGATCGAACTCAGGATACGTCCGAGAGTATTATTGATTACCTAACCTGCATGCAGATGTTGTTCCGACGTCACGGAGGGTTGACAGAAGAGGTCCAGTTGGATATCATCTCTCACAATCTGTCCCCGTTCTATACCACCCAACTTCCTGTGGTGACAACACTTGAGGAGTTAGAGTCTAAATGCCTGAAACTCGAGACTAAGAAACATCGAGTGGACTCTTACGTTCCAGCGTCCAGGAGGAAAAACCAGTTTGTTGAGCCTGATTTTGCCTTCGAAGAAAGTACTTCCAGATCATCGGAGCCGATTCCCTCGACGGAGGATTTTAACCGAATCGATTCTCCTCGCAATAGGCCACCAACTAGAAACGTAGTTTGTTGGAATTCTCAACGAACGGGTCATACAAGTCAGAACTGTCCAAATCCGCGCAAGGTCCATTGTTATCGCTGCGGAACACAGAACGTAACTATTAGAGCTTGTCCCAAGTGTTCTGGTTCGGGAAACGGATCGAGGGAGAACCGTTAGGTCGTGACCTTCTTCCCCATACTACTCCAACGACCAATTCGCTAGATATAGCTCACAAAACATTACTCGACTATGTAATCGCGCACGCTCAAGGTGACCAAAGACCTTACTTAAGCATAAATATATCTGGCTACCCTATTTTAGGATTACTCGATTCGGGTGCTAGTCGTACTATCGTCGGACTACCAGGTTACGAAATACTTTTGCGATTAGGTTTAAAACTTGTGAAACAATCCACTACCTGCACCGTAGCTAATGGTGAATCATGTGCTAGCATCGGTTATATACAAACACCTGTCACTCTGATGGATAAGCCCCGCATGATCGACATCTTAGTACTACCTCAACTTTCCCACAACCTCATCTTGGGTATAGACTTCTGGCGAGCGATGGAAATCATCCCCGATCTAAAGCAGGATGTCTGGCGATTCTCGGAATCCCCAATCAATGTGGATGTAGCTCTAGTCCAAGGGATAGATCATCTTACTCCCGAGGAAAAGAAAAACTTGGAGGAAATCGTCGAACGGAAGATATCTGCGATGGGTACTGATCTCGGTTGCTGTAAAGTAGCTGAGCATGAGATTATCCTAGAGCCCGGAACCCGACCGATCAAACAGCGCTACTATCCGGTTTCCCCATATAAGCAGAAGATCTTAGATGACGAAATAACCGAGATGCTTAGACTAGGAGTTATCGAAAGATCTAATAGCCCGTGGTCCAGCCCAGTATGCTTGGTGCGAAAAAAAGACGACACCTTTCGGTTTTGTGTGGATTATCGACAAGTAAATGCTGCGACTCGTAAGGATGCCTATCCTATACCTTACATTTCAACAATTCTCGATCGATTGAGAGACACGCGGTATATTAGTTCTATAGACATAAAATCAGCGTTCTGGCAAATACCACTAAGTGAGGCATCCCGGGAATATACAGCTGTCACAGTACCTGGGAGAGGTTTGTTCCAGTTCCGTCGAATGCCATTTGGGCTATCGAACGCCCCTGCCACCTGGCAAAGAATTGTAGATACCATCTTAGGCCCAGAACTAGAACCGAACGTTATGGTCTATCTGGATGACATCATCATCATATCTAACTCTTTTGATGATCATCTCAAACTACTAGAAGAAGTATTCGACCGTCTAAGAAGAGCAGGATTAGTAGTCTCGAAGGACAAGTGCAATTTCTGCAAGCCACAACTAAAGTATTTGGGTTACGTCGTGGATGATAAAGGGTTACGTCCAGATCCGGAGAAAGTAGAGGCAATCGTGAATATACCCCCGCCGCGGAATGTCAACGAAGTCCGTCGGTTTGTAGGGACCGCTTCGTGGTATAGACGCTTTGTACCCAATTTTTCCTCTCTTTTGGCCCCTATATTAAAATAAACAAAGAAGAACGCCAGTTGGCATTGGACACGTGATTGTCAGAATTCATTCAACTCCCTGAAGGAGTGTCTAGTTACAGCTCCTATTTTGACAGCTCCTGATTTCGAGAAAACCTTCTATCTACATACCGACGCTTCCAACTATGGTCTTGGTGCTGTTCTGTCTCAGCAATTCGAAGAGGGAGAGAAGGTGATCTGCTACCTATCCAGATCCTTGTCGAAGCAGGAAATGAAGCTTTCAGTAACAGAGAAGGAGTGCCTGGCTGTTATTTGAGCCGTCGAAAAATTGCGACACTACTTGGATCACGTTCACTTTATAGTAATCACGGACCACGCGTCATTCTTGTGGCTTCATCGACTAAAAGACCCTCAGGGCAGGCTTGCACGTTGGCAGTTACGACTCCAAGCAGTTCGATTATAAACTAATACACCGGAAGGGTAAGGACCACATAGTTCCTGACTTCCTTTGTCGAGCTGTGCCTGAACTCGTCGATTTAATAAATTCACCTAACACCTGCTGCGCAACCTCCTTGACTACAACGGATAAATGGTATATTTCCATGTTAAAAAAGGTACAAGATAATCCGCGTAAATATCCTTTATGTAGAGTACACGACAACGCATTTCTCAAGTTGATGAAACCAACCATCCCGAATTTCTCTCCACCCATGGACAACTGGAAAACTGTGGTACCAAAAGACGAACGTTTATCCATCCTAAAACGTTGTCACGATATTCCTGCTTCAGGACATATGGGAGTATTCAAGACCCTTGGGGAAGTCCGTCAAGGTTGTTACTGGCCCAAAATGAGAGCAGATGTGACTACGTACGTGAAGACCTGCAAATACGGTGCTCAGAACAAAGTAGAGCAAAACACATCAGAGGGATTGATGGGAGATCGGCCGGAGATTACGGAACCTTTTCAAGCTATCAGTCTGGATTACATCGGACCGCTACCACGTTCAAAACGCGGCTACCAATACATTTTAGTAGTTTCAGACTATTTCAGCAAGTCTGTCTTCTTGTATATCTGTCGAAAGGCTACCGCGAAGTCACTAGTCGAGACGATGGAAGATTTCTTCTTACTGTACGGAACACCAATGACTGTGACGTGTGACAATGGGGTGCAGATGAAATCGAATGAGTTCCGCAATTTATGCGAGAGATACAACACCAAGATATTCTTTACCGCTTCCTATAACCCACGAGCTAATCCCACCGAACGCCATAATAGGATAATTAAGACCATGCTGCGAACATATGTTAACCAAGACAATCATAGGACCTGGGATGAACATCTAAACGAAATTGGCTGTGCTATAAGGACATTACCTAGCGAAACTACGAAGTACAGTCCTTATTACCTTATATTCGGGAAAGAACACAAGCTTTATGGGACGGACCATCGAGCGAAGACATCGATCGTAACGCCTACTCTGGACACCTACATTAAAAGTCGTCAAGAAGGGTTTATTAAGTTGTATCAACAAGTGAAACAGCGTATTGAGTCGACGAGAGCGCACAATGCTAATCGCTATAACTTACGTAGACGACCGTTATCTTTTAATTGCGGAGATCAGGTGTGGCGCAGAAATAAAGTTCTCTCGGATGCGCTAAAATATTATAGTGCGAAATTAGCTCCCGCATATGTAGGTCCCTTTATCATTAAAAGAAAGTGTGGTTCTTGGTCTTACGAACTTCAAGATAAGCAGGGAAATCAAAAAGGCATCTGGCATGTTCAAAGATCTCAAACCCTTTTGTGATTCAGATCATGAAATCCAAAAATAACGGAATCTTTAGTTCTTTTTTTGTGCTTTGTCCCCATAAATTTATTCTTCTTCACAGCTTTACCTTGATTATATGTTCTATTAGTGATCTATTTCTCTTAGTCTGCTTTTGTTCTCTTTCCGAGCCCTGTGGTTGGGGGTTTAAGAATTCCGCCACCCGAGGATATTCCAGGCGGGGTAGGTAAAAGTCCTCCAACCTTAACACTTCTGGATCCAAGTTTCGTGGTTTATTTTGTCTTGCGTTTTAACGAATATCTTGTATGTTATCTTATCTTTACCTTATGTTTAGTCATTTCATTTACCTATACAAAAGAACAATGAAACACAAAATCAATCCCACACAATTTACTGATGTAAAACAAAATATCAGTTGGTGACTAGTTTCGGCTACCAAGAGCCATCTTCAGGCCTAAAATTAAGTAGAAACTATGAGGATAAAATTTGTTTAAAAGCTGTTAAAAAGGTACATACCTAATATAAATAAAATTTTTGGAATGATGATACTACAGGTCACATAAAGGTATTCTATATAAATCCATAGTTTGAGATCAAGTAAAATTTCAGTCTTCAGTATAAAATGGTGTTCGCACAATCGAAATTTTAACAAATCAAATGTATGAAAAGTTAAAATATAAAAGTGATAAATTAATAGCTGGCGGAACTTCATAGATATTCTCCAGAAAGCCGGCGTGGTCAAAAATAACACAATTGATTAACGTCCATAGAACACAAGTACACAAAAAATTTTTTTGAAGAACAGGAAAAACTATTGTTAATGTAAAAATCGGAGATACGAAAAATCCAAATATAATGACAAAATTATTAAGACTGTTAAACTTATGGTTCTTGTTAAACATGGAGGATTAAAAGCGTCAAAAATGGAGTCAGAGACAGAGATTTGTAAAATCGTTGCGCATGACAATGACAAACTGAAGAAAAGAAAAATTACTTGACCTTGACAATGGTTGCGTTCAGTGAGGTGAGCGCTATGGAGCGCTCAGTAGCGGTGACGTCACATTGATATTTTTGTTAGGTCCACCCACCTCTATTTGGAAGTAAAACTATGTAAGTTTTGACAGTTCTAATATTGTTGTATTATTCAGCCACCTAAAACTTTGTCTTTTTGGTGATTTCCCACCTTGCCATTTTTTGTAGCAGTTTTTAAATTTCGCTCCTTAATTTAGCGTCATAAATGTCAAATAATTAAAATTTAAATTCAAACACTGAAAAGTTGAGATCAAGTTCTTTTTAAAAAAATGGAACATTTTGAAATTGAGTTTAATAATAAAAAAATTACTTGTTACGAGACGCAAGAAATTAGAGAACGTTTACAAAACGGTATGTATAGAATAATACATAAGATGTGTTAAAATTTTTAATTTGAATTTTTGATTTAGATACGGAGTTTTTAAAAACTATTGGGATTTGGCCCTACAAAAAACGGGGCAGTCGGAAGAAGTTATTGGGATGGACTTATTAGAGGATGCAGACGCCTCTTGTTTTAGATGGACCCGGAATGCAACGCTACTTTTGTTGCAGTTGTACAATGAAAGGATCGAAGCATTTCGGGATCCAAAATATAAAAAGAAGGTACTGTTGGGGCAAATACAGGAGGAATTTTTAAAAAAAGGGATTGAAATTAGTGCAGACATTTTAGATAAAAAAATTAGAAATTTAAAAAAAACTTACAAAAACATTTTGGATAAAAAAAAAACTGGGAGGGGTCAAATTACTTGGGAATTTTTTGGGGAATGTCAAGAAATTTTTAGGGAAGATAAAACAATTCATTTTGGCCCCACAGTATCTTCTTTACCAGACGAGCCTGGACCTTCTAATAAAGTACAGGCACCCAAAACAAATTTTCAAAATTTGTTGGAATCACCTCCAATAAATTTTGAAAATTTGTTGCCGACTCCGACTACCTCAGGGGCAAGTCGAATATCACTACGTGAAAAAACTTACGAACTCGAAAAACTAAGAATAGAGGAGTTGAGACGTTTAAGAGAAGCAATCCAAAAAAGTCATGAGATCCAAGAGCAGAGGAATCAGATAATGATGGAAAAAAATATTTTGTTAAAACAACTAATAGAAAAATAATAAATACAAATTAAATCCTACTATTATGTTTTATTTAAAAAAAAATGTAATAAATTTTGAAAATTTATTTTTTCAGATTTAACTTTTACAAATTATTGTTTACATAAATCAAATACACTTAATAAACATATTATAAACATTGTTTATTTTAATTCTAAAACAATTTCAACTAGACCAATAGTAAAACTTACTTATACCTAATGTTATCAGTTTTTTTAACTACGTTTAAGGATATCCTTTGTTGTTCCACATTAGGCCAGCGAATTACTGTGGCATTAGCCGCACCAAAATATTTATTATTTCCTTAAAAATAAGATGACCAGTACTTTTCGCTATTCCAAAACGGTCCTCTACAGCCAAAAAACTTTCCTGCTTGGCCAATAACCAAATTGTAAATAACGTTTTCTTTTCTAAAGGAATCTCATGATTTTGGATCTCGTTTCCAATAATTAAACTTAATGCCTGAAGAAATACGAAATAAATTTACAGTTAGTAAATTTTTAAATAAATGTTAAAATACCAAGCTTACCTGGAATGAAGATCTTGTCATTCTAAAATGTTCTTTAAACTGAATATCAGTGTACCTGGGTACAACTGTTTCGTAGTAATTTTCAATTCTAACAACCAGATTTGGTTGATCGTTGTGAATAGGGTAAGCTAAATGCTCTATTGCCGGCAAAATATTATTAAAATTTAATGCGACATCAACATCTTCATCCTGATCTTCTTCAAGTAACGCAATTATTAATTGGTCATCCATTTTATTAAAATCCCAAAATATTAAACAACAGAAACACAAAAACAACGCAAATACTTAACAAGCACAGTTTATAGTTAAACACTCATTAAAAAATTAAAAAGCACTATAACGATTAATTATTTGTATTTTAATAAAAACAGCAAATTTAAAACGGACACATGTCAATCTTATAAGTTCCACATGTTCCAATGAGCGGTTAAAAAATAACCGCTACGGAGCGCTTACTCCCACTGAACGCAACCAATGATATTAACAAATTAGTAGTTTAAAAATATCAGAAATAAGCGTTAAATTTAAACTAAGTTACTAAAATATTACTCAAAATATATGAGTAATAAAATAAAATATATTTATAAATATAAATAAGTAATTATGAATTCGAAGACTTGACAATATGAATTGAACAAAATATATTAATAAAAAAGAAGAAGAAATGGTTATATTGCTTGACAGCTGACTTATGAAATGAATTGAATTGAATTGTAGAAATATTTAAAAAGTTTTTTAAGAAAAGCTGAAAGATGAACAGTAATACAAAAATTGTATATCAATAAACGAACAATGATTGATACAGACTTATTTTGATTAAAAATAATAAATTTCAATCAAATAAACAGGCAAATTGAACGATAGAGTAACAATTCTTGAAAATGATGAGGGTTGAAATTATGTTGAAGGTAAGAGGGCTGTATAAAAGACAAAAGTATTTATAGGTTCAGGCTAAGAAAAATAAAATTATCACTTTGTAATATTTGGTTATTTAAACATTTTACCTTGTTGTTATTGATGGCTTTACGTATTTCTAGGATTTCCAGTAAATCAAGTTTAAAACTTTTAGAACAATAATGTAAAAGAGAACAACTTTCAGTCGAATAGTCGTGTTTTTCTGATAAAATATGAGAGGCGAAAGCAGAGGAAACATTCGTGATGTCACTATTCTGATATTTTGTAATAGGACGAAAGTGTTCACTTAACCGAGTGATTATTTTCCTACCACTTTGACCTACATAAATGGCATTACAAGAAGAACATGAAATACTATAGACCCCAGATCTATGTAAAGGAGAAATTTTGTCTTTAGAGTTAATTAAGAAGGAACCTAAATTATGGTCTGTTTTAAAGGCTAGTTGGATATTATGTTTATTAAAAATGTTCAAAATTTTATGAGAGATTGTACCAAAAAAATGTAAAGAACCTATAAATTTTGGTTTATCTAAATGAGGTTGTAAAAAGTTAAATTTTAATCTGAATTTTGTAAAAAATCTAAAATAAATTTTATTAATAATATCTAAGGAAAAATTGTTATTAATTGTTTAATGATATTAATTTCTTCATCGAAAGAGTCCGGAGTTAGGGGTAGGGAGAAGGCTCTATGGAAAAGATTATTAAAAGAAGCAAACTTATGAGAAGAGGGGTGGTTAGGGAAATAGTTAATGAGGCAGTCAGTAGTGGTAGGTTTTCTGTATATAGCGTAATCTAACTTATTAGCAGTGGTGTTCCTTTCTATGAGAAGATCTAGGAAAGGGAGTTTACCATCTGTTTCAAATTCAATTGTATATAGTACCACCACATTTGAGGATATGAATAATCTTTTTCGATTTCATTTACCTGCTTCCGTATTAGTTATCACCGACTTTAGTAGTAACCTCATGGTTTTTGTTTTCAATTGTAGTGTATCTACGTCACTTAATTGTCGATTTTTGAGACCCAAACCTCTATTTTACAAATGGGCCATTGAATCCTTTTGGTGTTTTGGCTTTTAGTTTGGGTTATTGAGTGTCCAGTGGGAAAAAACCTAGTTGTGGGATTTGTTGAGGGATTCTCTGAGTCGGATTAGTAAAATCATATTATTATCTTATCTTATCTTTCGTACTTGGATCCAGCACATTTTTTTTCCTTCAACATAACCATCGTTGATTCTTTCCGTGCCCTGTGGCTGGGGGTATATGAGTTCCACCACTCGAGGATATTCCAGGCGGGGAGGTAAAAATCCTCCAACCTTAACACTTCTGGATTCAAGTAATTTCCTTATCTTTGCCTTAATTTACCTTACCTTTACCTTTTGTTGTTGTTACCTGCTTTGTCGACTTTAAATTAACCTCATGGTTTTGGCCTTTTTTTTATGTGGCTGTTATGCTGTTTTCACGTTTTGTGGATTTTGGAGGCCAAACCTTTTAGTTTCCCCGACTGGGCCATTGGTTTGGGTGTCCGGTGGGAAAAACCTTCGAGAGAGATTCTCTGAAGCGGTTCAGAGAATCCTACGAACATCTTACCTTGTCTCTCCTACCACCTTTTGGGATTTGACGAGGAATTTTAGTCGACTTAGTGGCAAACATGTGTTCGTTACCTTCCTTACCTTTTGCTACGTTACTTGAATCCAGCCAATTCAACAACTTCATCGTTGATACCTTTCTGAGTTTCTTTTTTTTTCTTTAGTTTTAGTAGTCTGTTGTTGTCTTCATTAGGGTGTACCCTTCCGGTGCACTTCGGTTAATTTTGTTCCGATTTGTTGTGAATTGTTTTAGTTTGGTGCAAACCTTAGCACACAGTACAGTGCTTTCGTTCCCGAGCATGGCTCGAAATTCCTGTTTTTTTTTTGTTGTTTTGCGTGTCCCAGTTTTTTTTGTATTTGTAACGTAGGTATGTACCTGAATCCTTAACGTATGACTAGTCTCAGATTATTTACCCTTGAGTCATCGTCGAAAACCTTACGAGTAAGCTTTTCTCCTTTCTAAGGGAGGGGGATGTTGTCACCTGCTCAAATCGGATTAATTAGCAGAAGTAATAAGTAACCATTTTTAACGACGGTAGTGCAAACAACATCAAGAGTACTATGTCGCCTGTGTAAACGTTCTCCGTCGTCACCTTGATTCGTAGAGAGAAGGTTCAGGAGAGCGGAACGAAGTTTAGGGAAAACTTAACCTTTTGGGCAATCAGCGAATATAAAGTAAATAAGTACATTGAGTTTTCGATATTTATTAGACAGTTAATACATTTAATTCAATAAATTCAATTTAATTTCACCATCGTATCGGAAATCAATTCAATATTTATTGATACATCATTTCGATAACTGAACATACTATTTCCCCCTCTCTTAAGCGACACTGCGCAGGGAAATACGTCAAGTAACGGTATTTCGGCCTCCTTTGCATTTTCGACCGTCTAACGATCAACAAGTGGACAGATAGTGAATCTAATCGACGAAACAGACGCCATTTGTGGTAGTGTACATTTTATCTGGCGATTTTGTAGCCATCCTTACGGGTTTTTGAATGTCACACCTTTATTTAATCTAAGCCTCATTTGTGTAGTGTATCCGTAGCGATATTTATGGGTAGGCTATAGATTTTTCCATTTAATGGGATTTTAATTAATGGTGCTTTTTCCGGTAAGTTATAACTCACGCATAATTATATAATACTTTTCTCTGATACCGACATTCGATTATAGAATGATTTGCTAAAATTTCGATACGTGGATTCGTGGACTGCCGAAATAGGATTTGATACAGGGTGTTGGTGGAATAAACATCGTCAGACTGACTGCTTTAACCCCTAATCACATAAAGGGTAAGTGTTTCACATGTGTTATATTCGTTAAACTAAACGATTTATTATTCCTTTTATAATCTATATGTACATACCTCAAATTGTGTTAAATTTTATGTGTTTTGTAAATATCAGATCTATCGGGTTTTGGCGATTTGTTTTATTTTGTTTAACTGAAATTATCAGACGTAAATAAACCTAGCTATATTACTAATTTTAAGATATTTCTTGGTTATTCTAAAATTTGTAGTCGAACTGTTGTAAATAATTTTGAATCCAGGTGTAGTAAATATTACTTTGTATACGTTTAACTTGTTTCATTAATAATTTAATCACTAAATTTTGAATTATAGAATAATGCACTTACATTTTTCTTAATCATTATACACTAAATTCTGGTTATTGTTTATTATTATATTTTGTACACCTTTAAATTGTTTTATCAGTAATTTAATCTTTAAAATTATTTTTCTCTTTTTATTAAGCAGAGTCGGTACTTGTAAATTTAATATTTCTTTCTTAAATAATTTAGTGTTGGAATTTAATCTTTTAAATTTTTGTATTAAGTAGAGTCAACACTTGTAAATTTAACATTTCTTTCTTAAATAACTTAATGTTGGAATTTTTGGCTAATGCGCTTTTTCGACTAGGGTTTTTGGTCCTGGCTAATCCTTTGGCTTGGCGAGCATTTTTGGATCTGGTTAAATTCTTGGTTCTGGCTAAATTCTTGGTTCTGGCTAAACCTTTTGTTGGCCCTGGCGAATATAGCTGGGAGTGTTGTAAGATCGATGCACTACCGAGGACCAACGCTGTACCTCACCACCATCGCAGCAGCGAGGCTAGTACAGTTAGCCTCTCTACAAGATCCTCTGCGCCAGAGAAGTTCATCAACCAGATAAGCCAAAATTAATTTTATGTTTCAAGTCATTGTAACGGTCTTACTTATTTAATTTTGTAATATTGATTGGTATAAGCGGATGTATCATTTTATAGTTACACATTTTTAGGTACTAATTCTTATTGCGCTGGGTGATCACTCTTTTATTTAATACGCCAGTATATTAGCGGCATTTGATTTTTTTTTATCTCTTTTTCTTAAGCTTTACCAATATCCATAGGATTTGTTAAATTGAACCGTTGGGTTTATTGTACCGAGTTTATTGTTGAAAATATAATAGATAGTTTTAATTTTGTTGTATTACTCAGCCAATCACCCACTCACCGTATTTGCTACTCAATTAATTTTTTTTTTATTAAAATTCTTAAATCCTTTATTTGTCTCCAGTAAGATATGTCAGTGCCTGGAACATCAGGGGTTTCCGATTTGAACCGTTTAAATCGGTGGCGCGACTCACACTTTTTGTACTTACCCTCTACGGCTGAGCTGGGCACAAATTTGCCAGTAGAGAAACCACTTACCCATCTTAGCTGGAGTTGGAAATTTCAATTCAAACCATTTGAATAATTTTTCAAAATTTGATTTTATTCTATTTTTATTAAAAGTACGTGGCAGCCTGTACAAAATATACATTCAGCGTCACTGCCGCCACTTTCATCCGATGAGGGGTCTTTTAAAACAGGCTCTTCGCTGCAGGAATCAGAACTGGATGATGACAATGTACGTTTGGCTTTATTCTTTATTTGTTTTGGACCTGCATCGTTTCTTGATTTCGCGTCACCACCTCTTCCTTGTTTAATCGGTCTTTTCATTTTTTTATCAATTTTACCAATATCTTTTTTCACTTCTTTATCTTTATTTTGTCTCGCTTCCTTTTTCTTTAAACTTTCTAATAGCTCTTCTTTATAGGGAGTTGTTGTTATAACTGCAGCTTTTCCAGAATTTTTTCTTTGTTGAGTGTTTTAATGTTTCGGAATGGGACAGATTTCCGTAGGAGATACCAAAACTTTTCCAAAATTGTCTTGGCTTGTAGATGGCAAGGAAATATCTCCTTCGCACTGCAGTAAACGCAGTAGTCTTTCTTTTGTTCTCGCAGGTGATGGGGTTGTTTCATTTTCACGTTGTTCTTCTTTTTCCAAAAAGGAGGAACATGATGGAAGATTTTCAATATTTTCCTGTTCTTGCGCTAACGTCGAAACTTGTCTCGGATCTTGTACTGGAGTTACATTTTCTGTTGATGGTTGTGTTGATGCTGTGGATGCATGAATTCCAAAATCGTGATCTCTGAAGATATAGCGATTGAATGGTACCAAGCCAGTTTTTTTAAAAGCTTTTGATGATACTTCCATTGTAGCAGCTCGACTGTAAACTTTACCAAACAATGCAGCAACAACATACGGTGAAACCGTACTCACTTGGTTTTCACGTAACCAGTTTTCGACTTCTTGGTCATAATATGTTTTCAAAGGTGACATAAATCCAACGTCTAGAGGTTGCATTTTATGGGTAGAGTGTGGGGGTAAGCATAAAATAGTTACGTTGTTTTGCTTGGCCAAATCTATTAGCTTGATATTACGTGTGTGTGAGTAGTGTTTATCTAAAATTAGTAGGACAGGATCAGATGCACTTGGTTTGACAAATTTGATAAAGTGATCTAACCACTTTGTATAGCTCTCACATGTGACCCATCCCGATTTATGACAGTCGTGAATTGATCCAGCAGGTGCTCCCATCATTAATTTCTGCTTCATATTCTTCCGAGGAAAGATAATCATTGGGTGATTACTGTTATTAAATGTCCTCTCTCTGCTGATGTTAGGGATGATATTTGTGTTTTCCCTTTTAGAGAAATAACTTTACTATGTTTATGTTGGACGATGGTAACATCGACATTGAATATTCTATAATTTGCATTCTGGAATTTATTAAACTCCTGTTTATACAAATCGAAAAACTTTGATACATTTTCTGGTGAAAAGGATTTGACACGAGCTGCTGACATTCCTTGTGGTGGAAGGAGGAAGGCACGCGAGGCTGGGGGAAACCCCGCAGCGCGAACCGCCTCTGGACCTTCAGAAGCACAACCTTTAGGTAATGTTGCTAGTTCTTCCTCCAAAAGAGGCAAGGAACACAACACACCTGAAAGTAAAACAAAAAAAAGAATCAGGTCAGGCGCCTCCTCAACCGAGGTGACGCCTAAAACCCTGAAAAAGGTTAGGCAGGACACAACGGCCGCTCAACCAAAAAGCTACAAGGAGGTGGCTAGCAGTCACCTCCGAGTAGCTATAATAGACAAAAGCAACCCCTACGGCAAAATTTCTGCCGAAAGGGAAGCTCTTGTCCAAGACATGCTGCTGGGACAGCTGGACAAGGTAATTTTGGCCGCCTCCTCCAGTAACGCCAAGCCACCAACGTTCCGTCAGTAGTCGCACTCTGGTGAAATCATCAGAGTTACCTGCGATGACGACGCGACGTTGGCATGGCTTACAAATACTGTTGTTGGCCTTCGACCGTGGGAGGACGCATCACTCGAGGTGGTGCGAGTAGACTGCCTACCGAAGCTGACAAAAGCATCCCTCTGGATCCCGAGTAGATCAACTGAGATACTTGAGGAGAAAGAGGTCGTGCTGCGTCGGCTAAGTGGGCAAAACCACCCGGACCTCAAGGTCTCGAGATGGTGCTCTTTCCACCACGAGGCCAAAACAGAACCAAGGGGGAATCTCTTGGTCTTCGGAGTAGGGGACGAAGACTTGACAACCCTCAAACAAAAGTCGATGAGGTTGAGCTATGCGTTCACCTCATTGACCATGAAGGTAAAGGCCGAAGAGGCCAAGAAGGAAGGTCAGGAGGAGACCAGCAGTGGCGTCAAGCTAGGAAGTCTGGCGGTCGACACCCCTGCAGACGAGGCACCCGAGAAAGCATCTGAAAAGATGCAGACCGACGGGTCCTCAGAAACGGTCCCCTGACGGAATAAATAATTAAAAAAAAAATAATAATGGATCGTAGAGGAGGAGCCGACACGACTTCATTTATTCAGTGTAACCTTCAGCACAGCAGAGTGGCCACGGCAACCATCAGCCGCCACCTTGCTGAGCAACAGGACACTATTGCATTAATCCAAGAACCGTGGATAAGGAAAACCAGAATCATTGGTTTAAGTACTTTAACCGGTAAAACTTTTTATTTTCCCAGCCATGACCAGCCAAGGACTGCCATATACGTACCTAGGCAAATTAAAGTTCATCCTCTGGCACATCTCTCCTGCTCAGACTTGACTGCAGTAAGGATGGAATGTGCTAGTTGTGACGAACAACCAAATACCGTAGTCCTGGCATCAGTGTACCTTCGCTCTGATGCAGCCGCACCACCACCTAGCAGGGAACTGGAGGAACTGGTGAAGTACTGCCAGCACCAGAAATTGGAGCTCATAATCGGCTGCGACTCCAATGGACATCACGTCAACTGGGGCAGTAAGGACATAAACGTTAGAGGTAAGTCACTTTATGACTATATAATAGGGAATAACCTCTGCATTATGAACAGAGGTACCACCCCCACCTTTGTAAACTCTCGAAGTCAATCCATAGTAGATATAACGTTGTGTACAACTAAAATATCAAAACAAATCCGATGCTGGCAGGTGTCTGACGAAGTATCAATGTCAGATCACCGATGGTTAGCATTTAAAATAGATCTGGGTGGTGTGCCCCCAACTCTATCCCGCGACCCTAGAAAGACCGACAGAACAGCTTACGCTTCTCGGTTGGAAAGGGCTCTGCGGGAGCTTGAGGTCACCACACCCGGAAATAATAGTGATCTGGAACGGTATACAACAACGATACAGAACACAATCATCAAGTCTTACAAAAGCTCTTGCCCCCTAAGGCTGACTAATAATAAAGGCAACTTCACCCCTTGGTGGTGCCCAGAATTAAAACGCCTAAGGAAGATGGCGAGAAAGGCTTTTAACAAGGCAAGTAGTTCAATACTCCTCGAGGATTGGAACTTATACAAGCTCCATCTTAAGGAATACAAAAAAGTCGTTAGACAAAAACAGAGAACGGCATGGAGAACCTACTGTGAAGAAATCGAGGATTTTCCACAGGCAGCGAGACTCCAAAGAGCCTTAACAAAAGATCCATATAGAGATATTGGTATACTTAAGAAACAGGTTGGTAGTCAAACTACCAACCTGGAAGAAAGTTTACATCTCTTGCGAGAAATACACTTCCCCGATTCTGTTGCCACAGTAGAGGCAAAGTGGAACGAGGAACATCATATACCCTCGACAGAGGACTGGCACTTTGCCAGACTCATTGGTACCGAGGACAAAGTTAAATGGGCAATATCTAGCTTCTCCCCCTTCAAATCACCGGGAATGGACGGAGTTTATCCAGCCCTGCTGCAGTGGGGTCTGGAGGAACTTCTTCCTCACCTAGTGCAAATATTCAGAGCTTCCCTAGCTCTGAATTATATACCGAAGATGTGGAGAGAAGTAAAGGTTGTCTTCATACCAAAACCTGGAAGAATGGATTACTCCATTCCAAAAGCTTACCGGCCTATTAGCCTTACATCGTTTTTATTAAAAACGCTAGAGAGGCTAAATGAAAGGTACATAAGGGATACAGTGGTTAACACCAAACCACTGCATCCCAACCAACATGCATATACAACAGGGAAATCCACCGATACGGCCCTACATCATGTGGTTGGTCAGATCGAGCGATCATTGGACAAGAAAGAGTCCACCCTGGGCGTATTCATAGATATCGAGGGAGCTTTTGACAAAACCACGTTCCCTAAAATAATGCACTCGCTTACTGATCGAAATGTACCTACAACAGTAAGCGGATGGATTCTCAGCATGCTTTCCATGCGTGCAATAGAAATAACTGTAAATGAAGTCAAGATACGAGGCAAGGTTACGAGGGGCTGCCCACAGGGAGGGGTTTTATCACCTCTACTGTGGAACATTGTTCTAGACAGCCTAATTCACCGCCTCAATGAACATGACAAAATCTATACAGTAGCCTACGCAGACGACATTGTTATTCCGCCAACAGGAAAGTTTGAAAGCACCCTTTGCGACAGAATGCAAGTGGCTTTCAGAACTTTAGAGACATGGTGCAAAGAACAGTCGCTCTCTATTAACCCCAAAAAAACAGAGATGGTTCTTTTCACAAAGAAAACGAAACCTAGGGGCTTACACGCACCCAGTCTTTTCAACGTTAAATTAAGCTTTGCTACAGAAGTAAAATACTTAGGTGTTATCCTCGACAGCAAGCTGACGTGGAACTCACACATAGAAAGCAGAGTTAAAAAAGCATTTAAATCTTATGAGCAATGCCGCTGAACCATAGGACAGACCTGGGGATTATCCCCCAAGGTCACCATGTGGATCTACACGGCAATCATAAGACCTATACTAACATATGGTGCTGTCGTGTGGTGGCCTAAAGTGAAACAAACGACAGCTATCAAAAAATTAAACCAAATTCAAAGATCAGCATGCCTTCTCGTAACAGGAGCCATGCGAAGCACACCGACCAGCGCAATGGAAGTCATACTTGGTCTTACCCCCCTTGATATATTTGTTAAGGAGGTCGCATTGATGACCATGGTACGCTTTCGCACGGTTGGTATCGAACCCACTGTAGGGACTGGCACCTATAGGGATAGTCTGTGGAGGGAATCGATAAAAGTGATACCACTCTTACAGGCAGTCACGGATGCCGTCGCACCAAGATTTGTCTTTGACAAACCCTACAAAATATTAACAAACAAGACAGCAGACCCCAACGTAGTGAACGCTCTGAGCGTATATACGGATGGATCAAAAACAAAGCAAGGTGTGGGATGTGGAATTTACTCTAGATCCTTAAGCCTAAAAACCAAATGGGCTATGGATGGCTTGTCAAGTGTGGTTCAATCAGAACTCACAGGCATAACCATAGCTGCAAAAGAATTAATCAATAGGAACATCACAGGCAGGAATATAAATATATATACAGACTGCCGACAAGCACTACTGACCTTGAATAGACCACGTTTCACTTCAAGTTTAGTACTAGAATGCCACCAATCTCTAACTGAGGCCAGCCAGAATAACGTGGTCACTCTCAGCTGCATCAAAGGACATGGGAACTCTAAAGGCAACCGCACTGCGAACAATTTAGCAAAGAGGGCTGCGGGCTACAGATATGTTAGCCCTCGCCCGTCTACCAAGCTAACATTGTCCGTAGTCGTGGACCTTATTAAACAGCACTCTCACCAAAAATTTATACAGTGCTGGGATGAAACTACGAACTGTAGACTGGCCAGAGAGTTATTACCTCATCCTGGCGAGGAAACAGCAAAAAAATTTAAGGCATTGACCAGACAAAATCTCCGAACAGCTGTGGGAATCCTGACAGGTCACTGCCAATTGCGACAACATCTCTTTAGGATGAAACTAACAGAATCGCCGCTATGCAGAGGCTGCGAACAAGAAGAGGAAACAGTAGAACACATTATGTATGACTTCTCTGCTTTTTCTGAAATCAGAAGATCCGTGTTGGGCGAGTATTGGCTTACACCAGCCGATGTCAGGGAGATCCCCCTCGGGAGCCTCATCACCTATTTTAAATCAATAGGCCTGGTGACATCCTGAGGTGAGGATATCCCTACACACGGGAGGATGCACAATGGGTCATATGTGGCCTCAGTGCTGGCTGAGCACTAGCTCGCCCCTCCCAAATTTCCAGATCCAGATCCAGATCCTTGTGGTGTTCGCATTGAAAGTTGGGGGTGTCTCCTTAAAAACAAACGTAACCATTTTTTTCCTGCAGTCTCTTTATCTGAGTTAAATTGGTGTCTGATACCGTTTCTTATGGCTAACTGAAAAGCTAAACGTTTAATATCTCTAGATCGTAAGCCAAAAAATCGTTCCTCCATATTTAACGCATATTGGACTAATTCCGTTTCCATTTCAGGAGGCAAAACTGTTTTACGGCCAATTCTTGTGATGAGAAGCTCTTCTATATTTTTATTTGACTTCACATATGTTTCGAGTGTACCTTTAGGTACTCCAATTATCTTTGCTGCCTTTAAATAGCCCATCTGTTTTTGTTTAATTGTCTCAACAGCTCCCTTCATTTCATTATGATTCCATAATTTATGTTTTTTTTTGTGCTGGCATCTGTAAATGAGATTGATAAATAGGTGTATGCAAACATCGTTTATGCTAATTCTTATCTTTTATGTAATGGCAAATGCCCAGCTAATTAATTACCATATTTCATACAGTACTTCGTATCGAGGTTCCCAATTCGAGATAGTCTCAAATTGAGATACCCGTACTGTCTCAAATTAGGAAACTTGAAAAAAAATTAAGACAGTCATATTTCGGTTATAACTACTACAAAATAAGTTCGTGCATGACAGAATAGTGGCATTGAGACTATTTGTTAATAAAATCATGCAACCATGGACTGATGACCTCACTTAAAAAATATTTTCCGATTCAAGAGGCACTCACAAAATTTTTCAGCACCCGAAGTTGAATAGATGTACATTACTCGGGAATCAGGTGGTAACTGACGAAAAAAACATGCTTGCAGACTCGGTTTGTCCTAAAAGACTCAACTTTTGCACATTATACGTAGATGGCACCAGTCATTCTGCCAGACGGCTACTGTCTCAAATTATGCTCCAATCTAAAATTTGGTTCCTTTCCTCTATATAGCACATAGATCTTTGTATATTATGTAAACTGGAAAATCAATTTAGAAATTTATATACGTCAGAAACGTTAGTAAAGAGTGAGAAAGTTGTTTTGCGACGTTCTTCAGAGGTATCTAGGACAATTGCCCGAAAACAATTTTCCGAAAGACAATTCCCCGAATGCAATTGCCCGAATGGACAATTGCTCGAATGGACAATTGCCCGAAATACAATTGACCAAAAGAACCATTTCCCAAATGGACAATTGCCCGAAAAGATAGTTGACCGAAAATATATTTAAATTATTAATATTTTAAATCCGAGAGCTCCAGGTTCGAATTATTCCATTTTTCCTTCACACTTTATCCAGGCTTAGGACTGGCAGCATGTTGCTGGCGTGTTTAAAACTTGGAATAAAGTTTCATCCAAATTGTCATATTTTTTTTTGTTTTTTTGTACTTTTTTTATTTTATTGGTTTTTATTTTTTTTTTGTAGTTTTTTTATTTTATTGGTTTTTATTTTTATTTTTTTTGGAGTTTTTTTATTTTATTGTTTTTTTGTAATTTTTTTACTTTATTGTTTTGTTTGTTTTTTTTTTAAATTATATTAAACTTTCTAAATGTTAATAACCCAAATTATGTGCTATTCCTCGTAGAAAGTCGTAATTATTTACAAGACTAGCAATTCGTTCAGCACAATCTCTGTATTTTTTACGTGTGGGAGGGCCCTCTAAGCCTCCTATATATTGTTCGATTTGTAGCTCATGTAAGCTCTGCTCCAGCTGAATAGCTTTAATAAATCTCCAAATGTTTGGGTGATCTGCGGAAATCTGTTGCTCAAATCCTCGATGCCACCCTTCTATGGAATTGTTTGTTTTCGCCAGTCCTTCTTGAACACCATTATAACAATTCCACAGATCATGGGGAAATAAAGGCAAACGACGTTGCTTACCCCTTTGTGGACGCCCAATCCAGGTATCCTCAAAATAATCCACAACTGACTGGATTTCTATAGGTAAGTACATCTTGTTCGCAAAGGGTTTCAAATGCACTCACTACATTTTGAGTAGGAACAAATGCTAAAGCAGGCAATAATCGGAGCTTTAAAGCAAAATCTGCATCAGTTTTGTACCTTTTTTTAAAACTCTCAAGATACACTGAGTGAAGTGAAAAAAACACCCACGATGCCTTGTATCTGGATATTGTTGCCTTATAGCATTTATCATACCGCTCTCAAAATCAGTTAATATTGTTTCAGGCGAAACTTCAGGTAAAAGTTCTTTAACTTTTGAAAGTAACCGAACATAAGTCTCTTCTGTCTTGTCAGGTAGAAGGGCATATACTAATGGAATGGCAGTATTCTTATCTAGTCCATGGATTGTATATAGTTAATGGAACAGATGGGGTACAGTTTTGAAAGTACCGTCGGCAAACCAGTGTTGTAACTTGGAGAGAAGTAAAAGATTTTGTCTGGTTAAAAAAATTAACAACCTATTATCGTGTAAGCCTCAATCGAATAATAAAAACTTTTCCCCTTTTTTTGTTAATTTATACTCTTTCGGAAAAATAACGTCTCTTCTATGTGTAGGTAAAACCGAAAAGCCTTCCTGCGTATTCTGCACACGTCTTATTGTTCTTTTAATGCTGGCCACTTTTGGTAGAATGGCAGCTGAAGCTTGACTAAGCCCAACAGATGCGGTTGACACTATATGATGTGGTCCATCTTGGGTTTGTCTAGCGTTTTCAGATACATTATTTAAAAATTTTGATTTTTCCACTTTTTTGCATCTGCTATGTGGTTATGCACTCCACTTTTTTTTATTATTGCATCTCCTGAGCTTATTAGACGCGCTCGACACTTGGATTTCTTGTAGTCGTCACATGTCCAATATATGTTTTGGTCTTCTTTATCTTTCAGGTACAAATAACCGTCGATCAGTAATTTTTTCTTTCCTTTTTCACTAAGTACAAACTCGAAAGCCATTTTACGTTTACTCTTACTCAGATTTTGAAAACTAATCTAACAAAAATATTCGTACGGTATTTATAGGAAACCTAACCGTAACAGTATTTAAACCTTTATTACCTGTAAGTACCTATTCAATTAAAACGACATTATCGGCTTCTAAGAATTTAAGTATTTAAATCTTTATTACATGTAAGGACCTACCTATTTAATTAAAACGCCATTAATATCGGCTTCTAAGAATTTAAGAATATTCAAATCAATATTTTTTAATCATAGTGATTGTTTCTACCCTTAACTTGAGATTAAGATCAAAAACTATTTAAACCTTTATTATCTGGTAGGTAGGTATTCAATTAAAACGGCATTATTGGCTTCTAAGAATTTAAGAATAAATTCATCAATACTTTTTCTTCTTAATCTTAATTCCTAGTAAATAAGTTTTATATTTTTACATTTTGTTTTATTTTATTCAATATTTTTTTAAATACTAAAATTCATTGAGTAAACATTTTTATTTAAAAAAAAAATATTTTTTATTCAGTCTATTTCTTAATGTATATAAAGCCCTATAAAAATTCCTATGTTACTATAAGAATATAATAATATCACTCTCTCATGGGTAAAATAATGACTTAATTGCATTTTTCCTGTGCCACGAAATTCTAAAAGAGGGCCGCCAAAAATTTCATTTTGCACATTTAAAATTATCATCATAAATGACTACCAACCTAATTGATTATTGGAATATTCGAATAATCGAATTATTCACAAATTTAATTTGAAATTATTGTTAATAATTATTGTAATAATATATATATGTAATATATATAAAATTATTCGAATAGTCGATTATTTGAACTATTTGAATTATTCGAATATTCTAATAGTCGAATATTCGAATTATTTGAATTTTTCGAATATTCGAATTATTCGACTATTCGAATAATTCGAAAAACGACTAATCGAATACAAAAATTTCAGAAATTCCGAGCCCTAAACAGGAGCAGCAAACGGGCTATAGGATTCTTCAATCAAATTTCTTTTTAACAAATTTGATATTTGCTGTTCGATTTCTTTTCTATCATCAGCTGTGCACCTGTACGGACGTTTGTAGCAATATTTATCCACTATCAAATCTATATGGGCTTCATAGTCTCGTACAGTGCCGACGTCGTATTTATCTTTAGCAAAAACTTTTTTGTATTTGTCTATTAATTTATTAATTTCTGTTTGTTGATCTGCATCTAGATCATTCATTTTAATTTCAAATTCTTCTAAGTTCGTTAAAGTATATTTCATATTTCTTAGTTTCATTAATATTTTTTTCCATTGTCTCAGAATATGGCAAAATATTTTTCTCATTTTTTTCACCTAGTACATCATGAATTATTGAATTATTAAGATCAATTTTTGATTCTATATTTTTTATATTTTCTTCATTTAAACACTTTGTGTTTTCTTCTGCATTATTACATTGAATAATATTTAATTTTTCATCTTGCATTAATTTGACATTTTTAATACAATCCAAACCAATTAGAAAATCGTAATGGAAATTTTTATTGTCAATCACAAAAATATTCATAGTTTTTTCTATATTATATATTTTTAGTTTTAGAGTTACCATACCTTTTGTTTTCTTCTCACCATTCATAGTTTTTAAGTTAGCTGTTTGTGTATCATTTATGTTTTCTGCTTCTTGTATCTTCAACAACTTAACATTAATTAAAGACACATTTGAACCCGAATCATAAATTCCAGAAACATTTAAAGTGTCATGTATCAGCAACTTGTATTAATGGTGGTACTTCTAGTTTTTTGGATTTTCCCTATTTAGTTCAATTTCTAGTTCAGAGTTATTTACACTTTTCACCACTGATTTTTGATTATTTCCTTTAAACCAGCAATTTTCTTCCGGGTGGAAACGTTTTCCTTTTTTCTCAGTGATACAGATTTGGCATGTTTTTTTTCTTCTGATGTTTTGCTTTTCGTGTCAGAGTGTATTGTGTAGTTTTGGAACGAAGTTACCTTTCGCGCGTTACGAACAGTTACGCTGACGCTAGGAGCTAGCCTAAAAAAATTCATACCAAAATTTGTCACGACACTATGCACCGACACAATGCACCGACAAACGCATGTTTCTCTCTCTCACAGACCAAAAAATAAATAACTCTCCCTCTCTCTCATAGATAGATATAATACAATGCATAGAAAAGTGTGACGTCAGCTATGGGAGGAGCTTACAAATCTTTCTATTTCTAAACAAAACACAAAACTACAAACAAAACATATTTGTATTGAAAATGCCATAAAAGATTTTTCTATTACTTGTAGTGGTTTCTAATCAAAAATCTTAACGTTTTCCGGACACTTTTCATACGACCTATTGTATCCAATTTGTGATAGTGAATAAACATTGAAAGTTAGTGTAAGTGTTTAAATTTTATATGCATTTTAGTGGAATTGAGGTTATGTTTTGTTTCAAAGTTTATAAATTTTATTATGGTAATCTTGTAAATAATTATGTATTCTTTAACTATTAAATGGTATTTTGTTGCAGTAAAAATGGTGATGTGTTTCGTCCCCAATTGCAAACATTATAGCGAGCAGAAAAACTGCAATTTTTTTACTTTTTTTTTCTATTTTGCTTTGAACAGTGTAGTAGTGTCGCGACTTTGTTAATACAGGTTTTTTGTAGATAATAAATGTTAAAATAATAGAAAATAAAAACAATAATGTATCCTGACAATGTTTCTGCACAAGTTCCGGATATTGTTGATAGAGTTAGGTAAGTAGAGATTTTATACAGACGATAATAAATGCTTATGTATATACAAACTCTCTGTTGTGTTTACAAATTACAATTCCTTCACTAATTAATCGAAAGGAACTTCGTTCCATCCGGGTGTCCTTTGACACCTCTCACTTTTTTTTTTCATATTTATTCTTTGCAACAAAGTGTTCGAGTTTTCCTAATTCGGTTTGTTGTAAAGTTTCTCGGTCAATTTTATCAGTTAGGTAGTTAGGCAAGCCTGCGGCAATAAGGTCTATAAGTGTTCCAGTATCATTTGACTTCCTCACTTCCAATAATAATTTTTCCTTTTTTAGTGCATATTCAAGCAACGAGCCCATTTGGTATTTAAAAGCCAGAGCATATCTGATGGGCGACCATCCTTTATTTCCAAATGTATCGCAAAAATTTTTCTCCCATCTATTCCACTCTGATTCGACCGTAAATTTCATTAACAAACTGCTGTACCAATCCATACTTGAATGTTCCAAAAAGTTTGTTAAAATCTCAATTTTCTTTTTGTCTTCAGTAATATGAAAACATTCACACTCTTTGTTAAAATCTTTAATCCATTGATACGCATTTGCATTTCTACCAGTGAATTTTTTAATCATAAAATCTTTTGAAATCGTGCCCAAGTTTTGATTTTCAGATTTTGTTTCTTTTTCTTCAAGTAATTTCTCTAATATTTTTTCTAATGTGTCATTGGAGGTGCTTGGTACAGATTTATTCTCATTTAAGTCTTTCGTTATTTCTTCCAAGTAAAAATCGTTAAACTGTAAGTTTTCTTCTTCATCCAAATATGTCCTTGATATTTCATCATTTAGAGTTATCCATATTTTCCTTGTCTGGTGCCTTTTAGTCAGTGTTTTCTTCACCTTGGCGTAATTCGTAGTGTTTATAATTACTTGATGTAAACTTGCAGGCTGGTATTCTAACGGTATGTTGAAAACTTGTCCATCTGGTGTACCTATTGAGGTAAGGCTAAGGACCAAAGTCAGGAACTGGGTCTGGGAAGAGTCGACCAAACACTGGAGTAACACTGTAGGGCTGAGGCACTCGAAGCTGATGCTCAAAGGCTACTCCAAAAAACTCACGTCTGACATACTGGATCTAGGCAGGAGTCAGATCAGATTACTAGTGGGCCTGTTCACCGGGCATGGACCATTCAGACTACACCTTCGGAGGATGGGGATTCTGACACAGGAACCCACCTTGTGCCGACTGTGTGACATGGACGATGAGACGGCAACTCACATTCTATTCGAGTGTGAGGCCTTGGACTATAAACGGTTCCTTATCTTCGGTGACACGAATCCTGAATCCTATCACCACCTTGAGGAGCTGGTCACAGGACTCAAATCTCTTATAAAGGGAACTGCCCTGTGGCAACAGTGACTCAAGGAATTTAGGACAACTGGATTCTAGCCTTCCTGAGGATCAGCGGGATGCTGATTTTCAGCTGAACAAACTAGAGTCCTGCAAGCACGGGTGCATGTAAGGACTCTTGGTGCCGAACCTGGTCACAATATTCCCATAGGAAGCAGTGCTTAAAACATGGGGCTCCATAGGTGAGACCATGCCAGGTTACTTAGATTAGATTAGATTAGAAACTTGCAGGCTGGTATTCTAACGGTATGTTGCCTTTGAGCATCAGCTTCGAGTGCCTCAGCCCTACAGTGTTACTCCAGTGTTTGGTCGACTCTTCCCAGACCCAGTTCCTGACTTTGGTCCTTAGCCTTACCTCAATAGGTACACCAGATGGACAAGTTTTCAACATACCGTTAGAATACCAGCCTGCAAGTTTACATCAAGTAATTATAAACACTACGAATTACGCCAAGGTGAAGAAAACACTGACTAAAAGGCACCAGACAAGAAAAATATGGATAACTCTAAATGATGAAATATCAAGGACATATTTGGATGAAGAAGAAAACTTACAGTTTAACGATTTTTACTTGGAAGAAATAACGGAAGACTTAAATGAGAATAAATCTGTACCAAGCACCTCCAATGACACATTAGAAAAAATATTAGAGAAATTACTTGAAGAAAAAGAAACAAAATCTGAAAATCAAAACTTGGGCACGATTTCAAAAAGATTTTATGATTAAAAAATTCACTGGTAGAAATGCAAATGCGTATCAATGGATTAAAGATTTTAACAAAGAGTGTGAATGTTTTCATATTACTGAAGACAAAAAGAAAATTGAGATTTTAACAAACTTTTTGGAACATTCAAGTATGGATTGGTACAGCAGTTTGTTAATGAAATTTACGGTCGAATCAGAGTGGAATAGATGGGAGAAAAATTTTTGCGATACATTTGGAAATAAAGGATGGTCGCCCATCAGATATGCTCTGGCTTTTAAATACCAAATGGGCTCGTTGCTTGAATATGCACTAAAAAAGGAAAAATTATTATTGGAAGTGAGGAAGTCGATTGATACTGGAACACTTATAGACCTTATTGCCGCAGGCTTGCCTAACTACCTAACTGATAAAATTGACCGAGAAACTTTACAACAAACCGAATTAGGAAAACTCGAACACTTTGTTGCAAAGAATAAATATAAAAAAAAAAGTGAGAGGTGTCAAAGGACACCCGGATGGAACGAAGTTCCTTTCGATTAATTAGTGAAGGAATTGTAATTTGTAAACACAACAGAGAGTTTGTATATACATAAGCATTTATTATCGTCTGTATAAAATCTCTACTTACCTAACTCTATCAACAATATCCGGAACTTGTGCAGAAACATTGTCAGGATACATTATTGTTTTTATTTTCTATTATTTTAACATTTATTATCTACAAAAAACCTGTATTAACAAAGTCGCGACACTACTACACTGTTCAAAGCAAAATAGAAAAAAAAAGTAAAAAAATTGCAGTTTTTCTGCTCGCTATAATGTTTGCAATTGGGGACGAAACACATCACCATTTTTACTGCAACAAAATACCATTTAATAGTTAAAGAATACATAATTATTTACAAGATTACCATAATAAAATTTATAAACTTTGAAACAAAACATAACCTCAATTCCACTAAAATGCATATAAAATTTAAACACTTACACTAACTTTCAATGTTTATTCACTATCACAAATTGGATACAATAGGTCGTATGAAAAGTGTCCGGAAAACGTTAAGATTTTTGATTAGAAACCACTACAAGTAATAGAAAAATCTTTTATGGCATTTTCAATACAAATATGTTTTGTTTGTAGTTTTGTGTTTTGTTTAGAAATAGAAAGATTTGTAAGCTCCTCCCATAGCTGACGTCACACTTTTCTATGCATTGTATTATATCTATCTATGAGAGAGAGGGAGAGTTATTTATTTTTTGGTCTGTGAGAGAGAGAAACATGCGTTTGTCGGTGCATTGTGTCGGTGCATAGTGTCGTGACAAATTTTGGTATGAATTTTTTTAGGCTAGCTCCTAGCGTCAGCGTAACTGTTCGTAACGCGCGAAAGGTAACTTCGTTCCAAAACTACACAATACACTCTGACAAGAAAAGCAAAACATCAGAAGAAAAAAAAACATGCCAAATCTGTATCACTGAGAAAAAAGGAAAACGTTTCCACCCGGAAGAAAATTGCTGGTTTAAAGGAAATAATCAAAAATCAGTGGTGAAAAGTGTAAATAACTCTGAACTAGAAATTGAACTAAATAGGGAAAATCCAAAAAACTAGAAGTACCACCATTAATACAAGTTGCTGATAAATGACACTTTAAATGTTTCTGGAATTTATAATTCGGGTTCAAATGTGTCTTTAATTAATGTTAAGTTGTTGAAGATACAAGAAGCAGAAAACATAAATGATACACAAACAGCTAACTTAAAAACTATTAATGGTGAGAAGAAAACAAAAGGTATGGTAACTCTAAAACTAAAAATATATAATATAGAAAAAACTATGAATATTTTTGTGATTGACAATAAAAATTTCCATTACGATTTTCTAATTGGTTTGGATTGTATTAAAAATGTCAAATTAATGCAAGATGAAAAATTAAATATTATTCAATGTAATAATACAGAAGAAAACACAAAGTGTTTAAATGAAGAAAATATAAAAAATAAAGAATCAAAAATTGATCTTAATAATTCAATAATTCATGATGTACTAGGTGAAAAAAATGAGAAAAATATTTTGCCATATTCTGAGACAATGGAAAAAAATATTAATGAAACTAAGAAATATGAAATATACTTTAACGAACTTAGAAGAATTTGAAATTAAAATGAATGATCTAGATGCAGATCAACAAACAGAAATTAATAAATTAATAGACAAATACAAAAAAGTTTTTGCTAAAGATAAATACGACGTCGGCACTGTACGAGACTATGAAGCCCATATAGATTTGATAGTGGATAAATATTGCTACAAACGTCCGTACAGGTGCACAGCTGATGATAGAAAAGAAATCGAACAGCAAATATCAAATTTGTTAAAAAGAAATTTGATTGAAGAATCCTATAGCCCGTTTGCTGCATAAGACAATGGTACTATCTGTCCAGGCAAAAACATTTGAGATATAAATTTTATGATTATAAATTTGCTGAACAAAATAAAGTAAAGAGCTGAGCAAAACTGCACTGCATAACTTGAGGCGAGGGATAGATAATTTTTTAAAGGAGCTATGCGTTATTTTGCAATAACAAAATAAGTTTTAATTGAGTAATTCTTTTCTAAGACCCTAAGGTACACTACAGCACAATAAGCATTTTAACTAGAGTCACACATGCTATGTAATTCAGCAGATAAGAGATTTTTGACATTAATAATTTGACGTGGAAATTTTATCTCAGATAAAACATGAAGTTGGGAGCTTATTTTATTCCAAGAGTCAGAAATATTTGGGGGAATTTGAGAATCCCATTCAATTGCACTAACCCAACAAGTTTGCATTAAAAGTTTTAGAGAAACAGTTAGAGGTACAAGAATACCGAGTGGGTCATAAATGCGTGCGAGTTCTGACAACATATTTCTCTTAGTATAGGGCAAATTTCTAGGAGCTACTTTAAAAGTAAAATGATCGGATTTAAATTTCCATAAGAGACCTAAAACTTTAAGAGTAGATTGAGAGTCTAAATCAAGAGAACATGGATCAACTTGACAATCTGTGGGGGGTAAGTGAGACCAAAGAAGAGGGTGGTTGGAAGCCCATTTACGCCAGAAAAGTTTGGAATAAATCTCCGATACCAGGAGGCCATACCTATGATTCGTCTTACTTCGGATACTTTCTGGGGTGTTGGAATTTTTAAGATGGCTTCAACTTTACTTGGATCTACAAGAAGTCCGGATTCATTCACTACGTATCCCAAATATTTCAATTCTGATCTGCAGAACTCACATTTCTCCTTGTTTAAGGTTAGACCAGTATCCTTGATACGTTGCAGTGTAATCTTTAAAATCTTTAAATGTTCTTCGAAAGTTTGTGTACAGATAATGATATCATCTAAGTACACAAAGATATACTCATCGAGATCAGCTCCCAAAACTTGGTCAATTAACCGTTGCCATGTTGCGGGTGCTGAATGCAGTCCAAATGGCATTCGCGTGAATTGAAACAACCCACGATTCGGAACGGTAAATGCAGTTAAGGGTCGAGAGTTTTGTGCCAATAGGATCTGCCAGTAAGCAGAGTTAATATCTAGCGTGCTTAAGAAACGAGCATGTCTGAGTTTATCCAGGATGGAACTAACATAGGGTATTGGATACGCATCACTAATACTGACTGCATTTAGTCTCTTATAATTCACACAGAAACGCCATCTACCATCGGGTTTCTTGACCATTACAATAGGTGAACTCCATGCGCTCTTGGAGGGTTCCACAATACCTTTTTTTAGCATCTCGTCCAATTCAGCATTTACTTCCCTTTGCAATGCTGGAGAAATGGGGTAGTATCTTTGTTTGATCGGTGGAGAAGTGGTGTTTATAACGTGTTCAACAAGGTGTGTACAACCTAATCTATCTTCCATTCCAACAAATGCGTCATCAATAATATTCTTGAGGGATCCCAGTTGGTTTTCCGATAAAGTCTTCATATCTTTAATGCCACCACCAGTATCAATCAGATCGATTTTGTCATGCTGCCGAAAGCTCCATTCTCCTGAATATAAGGCTGGTACGATCTTCATTTTAACCCAAAAGTCAATTCCCAAAATAAGTTCGTGTGAAAGAGAAGGAATTACTAGAGTTTTCAACACACAAACTCGGTCTCTTAATTGAATAGGAATGGTACAGAATCCTATACTCGGACAAGTCTGACCATTTGCCACACTACATGTTACAGAAACGTCGGAATCCAATGTACATATTTTTTTGAAAGTATTCCATCCAGGCCCACCTGGGATGGTGCTCGATGCTCCACTGTCCAATAATCCTACAAATATTTTACCTAATATGTTCACGTGCAGGTACGGCCTTTGGTCACCTTTCGCGTGCGCTAAAACGTAATCTAAGAGAATCCGTTTTTCTAAAGTGGCCTTTTGGGGCGTTATATCTGACAGTTGGCCTACTGTCTCGCTGCGTGTAAGTTTTTTGTACAATTACAATCCCTGCTATACTTATCTGGGCGTCCACACTTAAAACAAAAAATCTTTCTAGGACTTTTACATTTTTTAAATCGATGTCCAGCTTGTACACAATTCCAACAGTGAACGATTCTTCTTTCCTCTTGAGGAGAAGTGTCAACCATAGTTTGATTTCGTTGAGTACCTATTGTTACCGCATTTACAGTTGTGTTCGTTGGTCTCTTATATCCCAGTTCCGGCTCAACCATATATTTCGGATTTGTTGGTGGAGGACAAAACCTTTGGACACGCCACTCAGTTTCCTCAACCACTCTCGCCAGTTGAATTAGCTCTGAAATTGATAAAATCTGATGTGTAGATAAAAGAGTTTGTATGTTTGGTAACAAATTCCTTCGAATAATAGTAAGACGAGTTCTATCTGACGGAAATTCGGGTAATTTCCTGAATAAGTTTTCCATTACAGACACAAAGTTAATTACTTGTTCCGTAGCACCCTGTGTTTTTTTGCGTATTTCCTCCTATAAAGCTTGTTCATAGTCATGGGGTTGAAAAGCGTCCCTAATTTTAAGACTAAATCATCCCATGACGAAAAAGAACCCATGCGATACCACAACAACGCATCTTTAATAAATAATTCGGGGGCGGATTGTAAAAGCCTTTCCTTGGGTACTCCACGTGATTTTCGTAACTCCTCTATTCTTTCTAGAAAACTTGTTACACTCGAGATTCCATCATATTTGACGTTCCATCTTCCTACGTCCCATCCATAACGTGGTTCCAAGATCGGAGTTGCATTAAAAATCGTCGGATTGCCCATGCCAAATAAAGTTGCCTCATTTCCTGGATTAATTATATTAGATTCCACCTGGAAATGTTGATTTGTAGGATAGGGATTTCCTAAATGAGCATAATTTGGTCTAGCTTGACTGGGTATTTGAGCATTACCAACCGTATTTGCAGCCACACCTCCTGAGTTAGTAAATTGACCGGGTCGTTCCCTGACGTTTAAACTCTCAAACCGATCTCGTAAACGCGACACCTGATTTCCTTCTGTGCGAAAATGATGACTTCCTTGATCAGCAAGTGATGACGCGTAAACTTCTGGTGCATTTGCATGGCTGTTAGCTGTGGGCGTAATTAATATATTCTCACCTTGATCTTCATTAATATTGTCACGATGTTCTACTTCTGTAGATTGATGATGAACCACCTCTGGCATTAATGGATTAATGGAATCTATCAGAGATCCTTCACAAACATTTCTTGCCGAAATTATGTCATCAGGTTGGTTAAAGCAAGCCTGCATATCTGAAAGTAACCTTTTACTCCACGCAATTAAACAATTTTTCTTACCGTCAAAATTATCATTATTAATCAGCTTTAATCGCCCTATAAAATGCAAAAGGCGGGAATTGATTCTTTTGAATTCATTCTTTTTATTTTTTAAATCAAAATTTTTAATATCGTTGTTGTTTCTTTATCGAGTAGACACGTTTATTTTGCTCCGCAAAAATTCTTTGTTTTCTATCAGTTAAATTAGTCAAACCAAATTAATTTTGTGATCATAGTGATCAGTAACGTTCAGTGGTGATAGTGAATTTGATAAAACAGGTAAAGTGCAATTGGTAAGGTCATAAACTTGCTTTTTCTAAATAACAACAATAGTTCTTTGGCGACCTAGACTCTTATCTATAAAGATTTACCTGTTCTTTATCTACCATGCCGGTCAACTGCGCGATATGTGCGAAGGCGATAACCGATTCGTCCTCTATCCAGTGTGATGGTTGTAAACAACCAATTCACGTCTTGTGCACTGGACTTCCTGCCGACGACCGAGTAACCAGAAATCGCGCAAAATGTATAAAAATATTTTGTGCAGCTTGCAACACTAGTTTAGAGCAATTTGGTGATCTAAAATCGCTTATTGAAAGTTTCAAAAAGGATATTATTAAAGATTTGGATGAGATGAAAAATAAATTTACCGAAATAAATTAAAAACTGGCCAATTTCGAACATATAACGAGCGCTCAGTTTGCCGATAAAATTGCGCATGAAGCTATTGATAGAATGAATAGGACTAAAAATATTATAATTCGAGGAATTCCTGAAACCACTGGTGATATAAATACAAAAAAACAACACGACAAAAATGCAATTAATACAGTACTCACTTCAACCAATTGCGTTTCCACTCCTGTTACTCATTTTCGTCTAGGCAAACCAAACTCAAATTCTAGATTTCCACGAATGATTAAGGTAATTTTACCTAACGAATACGATGCCCGTCAAGTGCTTAGAAATAAAAAGAAACTGTTTGAAAATACTACAACCAAAAATTACTCAATTATTTCTGATCAGACACCCACACAGGTTCAAGTAATTAAAGACCTTCGCGAGGAATTGGATAATAAAAAGAAAAATGGTGAAACAAATGTAACCATCAAATACATTCACGGAATACCTAAAATTATCAACGCCACCAACTTTCAAGTCAGATAACTCTTTAATAACATCCTGGCCCTTTCTGTATACTAATCTTGATTCTCTTAAAACCAAATTCGATGAGTTTGTTTGTACTGTCCAAGATCTTAAACCACGTATAATGTGTATCTCTGAGAGTAGTTATAACAAATCATGTTCTGGATCACTTCCGGTGGTGATCTAGAACATGATTAGCTTTTGAGGGGGCTAAGGTGATCTAGAACATGATTAGCTTTGACGAGATTCAAGAGGTGTAGAAAATGATTAGTTTTTGATGGTTCTGAGATGATTAGCTTTTTCTTTGGGTAAAAAAGGAAGAGATGTTGGTAAGATGAAAAAAAAATCGCGCCGTGATGTTGGAGTTTTAGGATGTGCGTTGATGGTGAGATGCTGGACGATGATCGTCTGGGCGTGTGTCGTTTTTTAGCTGGATAATTTTCGGCTGGCAGATGATTTTTTATTGTAAATTTGAAATATATAAGTTAAAGAATAGAAATTGGATAAGAGTGGTTATTGTATTTTTGAGGTCAAAGTGTCAGATAACAACTTAATTAATTTCCTGTTTTATGTTGTTCGAATATCAAAACAACCTTCAACAAGTTTAAACATGTAAACTTGTAAGTGGGGTATTGTATTGTTAGCATTAAACATAAAAATATTTTATAATTTAATTATATTTTAAATGACCCTCATTGAACTCTATAGAATATTTCACATTCAACAAGTTTAAACATGTAAACTTGTAAGTGGGGATATTGTATTGTTAGCATTAAACATAAAAATATTTTATAATTTAATTATATTTTAAATGACCCTCATTGAACTCTATAGAATATTTCACATTTGATACATCAGCATTTTTTCTATCGATTAATTATTAATTTGCTGACTGCAATAATCTTTGTAAAATGTTAATTATTATAATTAATACATGTATAAATACATCGTGAAGAATAGTTTTTTCTCAGTTATATTTTGATTATTGTAATTGTGAAACTATCAAGAATTTTGTGAAAACTTTAAAAGTAAGTAATTTATTACATTAAGTGCTGTTCTTTGGATATTTATTTATCAGATTCATAATTTCAGATGAATTTTTTAGACGCTATTAACAACGAGTGTTCGAAACTAGTTGAAAACAAACCGAAACTGAAAGTTCGAGAATTGGAATTAAATAAACCTTTAAAAATTGTGAATGCAAAGCTGTCGAAACACCGGAAATTTGGAGATTCCATTTTTCTGGAATTAGAAAACTGCGTCACTTTTCTCCCTAAAAGAGTTACAAACTGTATTGAACCACATCTTGAGAAAATAAATGCAGGACAGTATTGTATTGTCTTCACTGGAGTACAGAAAATAACTGGACTAAATGAACCGAGGACTTTGTTTTCCATTGTAGAACAGGTTAGTAAATTTTCTCTATAAACACACACACACACACACACACACACACACACACACACACATAGATTGGAAGATAATAAGATTTTCTTTTTTCTTTTTAGACTGAGGATTCTAAGAGTACTCAAGATAGCGGCTACGACACCAAATGAGGTTGATTACGATGAGATGAATGTAAAGATTATATGTTGTAAGTAACCTTTTAATTTAAATTAATATGAATCAGTTTGAAGTGAATATTGATGCTTTGGTATCAGTAAGCAACAAAGCATTAAAAGTATTAAGTGAGGGCGGTCATCAGCATAATAGAGATAGGTGGGTGAAACATCTTCATAAAACTATCCGACTTTGTAATAGGGCCTTGTTTAAAAAATGTCACTCAGTTGGAACTCAAAAAAAACTAATTACCAATATTGGACATTTAAAGCGGTGTCGTGCTTTAATCAAACGTTTAGGTAAAAGAAAGTTAGGCCGAGGAATTAAGGGTAATCGAAGTGATCGTGTAGTCTGGGAAAATGTAAATTCCGCTTTTAAAAGTAGACTTTTAACTGGAGTTATAATAAATTTACGTCATACAAATTTAGATGATTTTTTTCTTGACTCATTCAAAATTTTTAAATTAAAAATTAACTGTCTTTTAAAAACAAATCAGATAATGAAAGTGAATGTATCATTTGCTGGGGAATTTATAAAAAGATTTGGTGATGATGGTGAAACTGAAGTAGACTTAAAATATTTAACAACAAAAAATGAAATTATTGATAATGGTACAGATCTAAAATTATGGTTTCAGAATCACATTGTTGAAAAAATTATTACAAAACTTTCGGAATTTCAAGAGCGCGGTTCTGGGTGGGCGTTGAATAAAATTGTTTCATTAGAGATAAACTTTAATAAATTAGAGATTGGTTTGGGAGCTTCATCCTTTATTAAATTACCAAATGAGATAGCTAAAAGGCATGCTTGTGTTAACATAAAAAACTCAGATGAAGCATGCTTTTTCTGGGCAGTTACATCAGCTTTACATCCAAGTAACACAAATAGTAATAGAATAACCTCCTATCCGCATTATACTCATGTTTTGAATGTTGAAGGTTTAACCATACCCATGCCAATATCTGAGATTTCTAAATTTGAAAAATTAAACAATATTTCTATAAACTTGTACGGTTTAGAACTAAGAAAGACTAAAAAGAATTCATTTTTTACTGTATTACCTGTTCGATTAACTAACTGTAAATTAGAGCAACATGTAAATTTATTACTAATTCAAAATAAGTATTACCCTAAAATAAATGATTTCGAATCTCTTTCAACAGATTTAGTTAATGATCATGATGAGGATAAAACTGTTTATCATTATGTTTGGATTAAAAATTTATCTAGATTAGTATCTGCACAAATAAGTAAATCTAATACGAAAAGAAAATACATTTGTGATAGATGTCTGAATTATTTCTATAGTAAAGAAAAATTATGTAATCATGAGGAACTTTGTAAAAAAGTCAACAGTTGTAAAATATCATTTCCAAAATATAATTCAATTCAATTTAAAAACCATATATATGCTCAAAGAGTTCCTTTCATAGTTTATGCTGACTTTGAATCTTTGTTAGCTAAATATTCTGATGTTTCTCAATCTAATACTATTAAATATCAATATCATAAAGCTTACAGTGCAGGTTATTATTTTAAATCATTTTATAATAATTCTTTAACATACTATGATAGTAATACGGGTGATGACTGCATGACATGGTTTGCATATCAAATGAAAAAGATTGCTACTTTGGTTGATTCTGAAATTAAAAAGATAATTCCGTTAAAAGAGTTAATCAATCTTGAAGATGCCGAATTTTGTCATATATGTCAGAAAAAGTTTACGAGTACAGATGTTATCACACGTGATCATTTACATTTCGATGGTTCCTTCCGCGGATTCAGTCATCAAAGCTGCAACCTAAATTATCGAAAGCAATATATAGTACCAGTAGTATTTCATAATTTGTCTGGATATGATGCACATTTTATGATTCGAGATTTATCTAGGTTAGGTCAAATCAGCTTACTTCCTATTAATAAAGAAAGATACATATCATTTACTGTTAAATTTGATCAGCATACAGATATAAAATTCCGTTTTATTGATTCATTTCGCTTTTTGGGGTCATCTCTGGATGAATTAGCAAAAACTTTAAACCCGAATGATTTAACGAATCTAAAGCAAGAATTTAAAAATTTAAATGATGATCAGTTCAAATTACTAACTAAAAAAGGAGTTTACCCCTACGATTATGTTGATTCAATGGAAAAGCTGAACGATAAAGAATTGCCAAGCAAAGAAAATTTTTTCAATAAACTATATGATAAATATATTGATGATGAACAGTACGCACATGCACAAAAAATTTGGAAAATTTTCAACCTAAATACGTTGAAAGAATATTCAAATATTTATATGAAAACAGATATCTTATTATTAGCAGATTGTTTCGAAATATTTAGAGAAAAATGTTATGAGTCATATGGGTTAGATCCAGCGTGGTATTACACCATGCCAGGATATACCTGGGATGCAATGTTGAAATTTACTAAATGTAATTTAGAACTTCTTAAAGACATTGATCAAGTATTATTTATCGAAAAGGGAATTCGTGGAGGGATCTCAGTATGCATCAAGCGATACTCAGAAGCAAACAATAAATATATGACGGATTTTGATCCCTCTAAACCATCAAAATATTTGCTCTACTTAGATGTGAATAATCTTTATGGAAAAGCTATGTCTGAGCCTCTTGCTTATGGAGGCTTTGAATGGGTTGACGCTAATATAGATATAAACACTATTCCAGACGATGGTGATACTGGTTATATATTTGAGGTTGATTTGGAATACCCTCAACAATTGCATGATTATCACAGAGATTTTCCGTTTTGTGCAGAACATTCAATTCCACCAAATTCGAAATATAAAAAACTTCTAACCACGTTATATGATAAAAAGAACTATGTAATACATTACCGCGCTTTGAAACAAGCTGTAGCTCATGGATTAATTATTAAAAAAATTCATAGAGTATTAAAATTCAAACAGTCAAGGTGGCTGAAACCCTATATTGATCTTAACAACCATTATAGAACTTTAGCTACCAACGATTTTGAAAAGAATCTTTATAAACTCATGAACAATGCTGTGTTTGGTAAAACGATGGAGAACATTCGTAAGCATAGATCAATTAAATTGTTACGAAAATGGGATGGAAGATACGGTGCAAAAAATTTTATTGCTAGTCCAGCATTTCATAGTCGTAAAATTTTTGATGAAGATTTAATTGCGGTGGAACTAAAAAAATTTGAAATTGAATTTAATAAACCTCTTTATATTGGCATGAGTGTTTTAGATCTTTCCAAAACAGAAATGTATGATTTTCATTATGGGTTTATGTTACCTTACATGGGTAAAAATAGGTGTTTTTTGACTTATTCAGACACTGATAGTTATTGTTATGAACTTATTTGTGATGATGCTTATAAGGAGGTAATTCTATTAAACATTGATAAATTTGATACAAGCGATTATCCCGTAGATAATCCTTATAATATCCCCCTAGTTAATAAAAAAGTTTTGGGTAAAATGAAAGATGAAGCTAAATCCAAAATTATCACACATTTTGTTGGGCTTAGATCAAAGATGTATTCAATTAAATTTCAAGTTAGTGAGAAAGAAAGACAGAAATTTAACACCACATTAAACGAAAATCAAATATTAAATTTAGGAGTTACTAAGAAATCGAAGGGTATTAAAAAACATATAATACAAAACAAAATTACGTTTGACCATTATGTGAAATGTTTGAAAAGTTTAGAACCTCAATATGAAAAACAATGTAATATATTATCGTTTAATCATAACGTTTTTAGCATCGAAACACGGAAAATCGCTCTAAGCGCTTCTGATGACAAAAGATATCTTCTACCTAATTGTGATGATACCCTCCCTTGGGGTCATTATAGTATCACTTCAACTGATTTATAATTTTTATTAAAAGGTTACTAGTTTATTGTTATTTAATGTATTCAAAATTTTTGTTTAATATAAGTTATTGGGAATGTATTGTGAATTTATTTGCAAATATTTATTTAGTTTTATGACTTTTCTTATTTTATACCTCTGTTTATAGTACTGGCGAAAGAAACTAAAAGAATAATGAAGCAATGAAATGTATTTTTAAATAATAATAATAATAATAATAATAATAATAAATATTTGTAAACTTTTAAAAGGTGTTTCAATAAAAAAAAACCTTATTTTTTTATAGCTTTATTTAGGTAATATAGTATAAAACAACCAATTATACAAAGTAAGAATATTATTATATGCACACATAAATTTACCGTTGGCGTGGTGAGGACATCCTGAATATACAGGTTCAAAATTTTTTGTTGCACAGGGTGTCCCATCATAATTTGCAACGT
The DNA here is from genome assembly GCA_964028335.1 of Altica lythri. Classification (NCBI taxonomy): domain Eukaryota; kingdom Metazoa; phylum Arthropoda; class Insecta; order Coleoptera; family Chrysomelidae; genus Altica; species Altica lythri. The sequence goes on from OZ034806.1 coordinate 15,807,844, forward strand.
CATAAATTAATGGATAAAATCCAAGTTCTTCGCATTTTGCTTTTAAAAAGTCAATTTTTTGATTTCCCCTAACATAAATCAAATCAACGTTGCCAAGTAGGTGTTTCTCCAAAATTGCATTGACATCGGAATAATCTACATCTCCAGAATCGTATCGTATTCCATGCAAAAATTTTTCTAAATACCGCGTGGTTTTCTTGTCTTTAGCAGTCAACTCGAGAAATGGTTTTGGTGGTTTAAATAAAAAATTTGATTTTATACCACCAATCTGTATGGCGACTTCTTTTGGATAAAAAACTTCATCGATTATAAATCCTTGGATGTCGACTACTGCAATTCTCATGATGATGATGATGAAACTTCTTTGAAAGCTGAGCAAATACTAAATAATTAGTAGTTTATATTATATTTTTAACTACTTCCGTTAGGGGATAATGCTCCAATAAACAATCGTGAATTATGATACAATATGCTTTAGTATTTTTGGTAAATCCTTTGTCGGCATCAATTTCTAGTCGTACATCAACAGTCGATGATTTCATTGATTCTTCTTGCTTAGAACAATCGATAACAAACAAAGCACGATTTCGGAATGCTAGAAAATCCATTAATGGTCGTTTCATTGATACTCTGTTGTAACTGGAATTGAATTCGCTGTAGTTGTAATGAGCTAGCGCAAAGTCGTTTTTTTCAAAATCAAGTTGCATCCTTTCATTGGGAAAATATTCACCATTCAATGCGAGTCTGAGACCTTGTAGATTTACGTGATCAAATAAAGAAGGATCTGCAGTTTTCAGATTTCTCCTATCAGTTTGAAAAAATACAATAACATATCGAGGTTTCTCTATTGCAGACGTCGTTTTAACAGCCCAAATTTCTTGTTTTGCTCCTGTGGTCAAAGATGGTAGCTCATGTAGTTCCCATTTTCTAAACGGAATTACGATTGGACGATCGCTTTGAATTGATCGCATCAATTGTTCTTTAACGAAATCATTTGGATAAATATGTTTTACTTTCAGTTCCATCGAATGAATCATAATCTGTACGGTTGTAGAAGTAGTTACGTTACCGGTACCTGGTTTTTCTGTTACAATAACGCTATCGAGATCATTACGAGCTCGAACGAATCGAATCGTTTGTCGTCCACAAGTTACCATTGGGTAATCATTGAAAATGTTGAAGATGTGTTTAAGCGGCATCAGTAAACTAAATGACTTATCAGCAGGATTGAGAATGGGATTTGTGGGATAATTCCAACCGGCAATGGCAAGGTGGCGAGAATCTTCTTCATTGTAACATGTTAAAGCTCTTACAGTGCTAACAATTCCAGGATCTCGAACTGTTTCTATCTCTCTTGCACTTTCGCTATACGTACACGAGTCGAATAGAAATGCTCCAAAGTTTGGTGTCAAACTAACATCACCATCACCAGTTATATCCAATTTTCCTTTAATAGCCAACAACGTATCATGCATTGCAAAGAATGAGTCCACCTGATTTACACTAAATTCTACAATGTCGCTACAGCTAAACGATTTGATGAACGGTGTGTAAGATCGGTATTCGGATTTTCTAATCGATTCATCCTGAGTCGGTTCTCGATAGAGATCAAACATTGGATCTTGAATTGTTCGTATACGATTCATTATTATTATTGTTAATAACTTTGAAACCAAGAGCTTTCAAAAATAAAACGTTGTCTCTAGTAAGTCGTCGTCGTCGTCCTACTAAACACTTTAACGATTTGTTCAATACTGCAGGCTTCTGAAAATATGAAGGTGCTATATAGTTGAAAATTAATCCCATTCTTTCAACTCCAAACCCAATATGCTTCTTTCACCTTGAAAATTTACAGGTCTTGAATTTTGATCCAATGCCAGTATAGTAATATTTGTAATCTCAGGTATATCAATCACTGGCAAATACGTGATATTTTTAGGAATTTCGTTGATAGCGTAACCAGGGTCTACAGATATACCAAACTCGTGGATAGTGTGAGTAGGTCTGTTGTTGTAGAAGGCTCCGGTGGTAATGTTTGTTTCGAAACGAATCGTTCGTACTTTAACAATTTCCACAGGTAGATCGGAACTATGTCTTACGTTCGGTTCCAGAATCCTCTTTGAGAAACCCAACATTCTGCCTATACTGTCTTCACGCTCGAAATTTATTGCATGTTGACTACTGAATATTTCACACTTGAGTGTATTATTGTTGGGTTTTAATGAAAAAACGTCTTCAATCTTTGCATTTGATGGTATATTTAGTAAATTTCTAATCGTCTCTTCAATATCGGAAATTTCATAGCAACCTGTATTTAACGTTATTTTCTCCAATTTAGTTTTATCGTTATTTTTGTAATAGTAAAAAGCATTACTGCCATTCTCTACATTCGGTATACTGTTGTACGAAAAGAAAAACAGAAATGCCAACTTGTATTGTTTCTTTGGATCTAAACTCAACGGAACCGGAGGAGTCCAATCAAATTGATAATCACGACTCTCTAGCGTCAACAACATAACTGTTGGAGGTTAAACAAAGAAATAAAAATGTATATCTTTAACATTTATTTAAATAATTGTTCACAAGTTCATTACATTTTTCTAAACCTAGTTTACATATATGACAATTTCCTTGTGATTGCGCAGGTCCATCAACATGGGTGGTCCATTCAGGACGATTATGATGAACAAAGCAGGGTAGGCAGGTTCGCAATTCAAAATCCAATCTATATTCAAGCGGCAACTTGCACCAAACTTGTAATAATTCACAAGGTTTTGCGTACCTTTTCAAATAACGTATAGGAAAACTTGCCAATTCTTGTTCAGTAAAGTCAATCAGGTTCTTTTCACGATTAATGTACGCCAAAACAGCCTCCATCGTATAGAAATTCTAAACAAAGATAACCACAGTTGATTTGATTAAAAGTCTGGTAAGGATCGTGGTTGTAAACAATTTTCGTTGCAGGTCCTAGATACTGTACAAGTTCTTTCGGCGGTTTCAACTTGCCAAATGAATCGAAATATTCAACGTTATTGTTAATCTTCCGATACGCCACCCAATGAGTTCCATGATTTTTGCTTTCATCCAAATTTAGGATTGCGCATTCGCGTTGAGCAGGACCGGTTTTAGGCAATGTGTCTCGCATAAATACACCTCTAAAATTTGGGATTTTTAGATGTTTAGCATATCGTTTTAGTTCATAATCATACAATCCTCGATTGGGTAGCGTAATTAGTTTTTTTGCTTCTTTAGAAAGAGACCAAAGCCCCCTCTGGCATTTTTTCGTAAATATAGTCCTTTACCGAGAGATTCCATAGCTTTGTTATGTCGATGTTCTTCTTCCAATTTTTTCTGAGCATTCTTAGCGTCAATCACAGTTTTAGCGATTCCAGCAGCTCCGCCAGACAACGCCCCGAGTGCACTTAGTCCAGCAAATAACGGAATTAACGGTAGAAATCCTCCAGATTTTGGTTCGATGGGAATAATTCTAGGTACTTTAACCTGATTTTTTCCACCAGCATTTTGTACAGCTACCCTGGCTGCTTTTAGTGCAATACTGGCTGCTCGTTTTAATGTAGCCGAAGGACCTGCTTTTTTTATATCCCTTTGTATTTTACTTATAATATTGCGTTTAAACGATTTAGGTTTCCTAAAACCCATGCCAAGTTTACGTTTAGCTTTCATTGCGGTGGTCGTTAACCAAGCTGCAGTCTTTTCACCAATTGATGCGTCCTTGGACTTTACTCTTTCCCACGCTTTATTCTCTAGAATCTCGTCTGCTTTATGTCTTTCCGCTAAATCTTTATGTTTAGAATATGCCATATCGTGTTCTCTGGCTGCGTCGTCCAGCAGGTTAACACCCGTATCTCCACGTGCAAGTCTTTTATGTAATTTGGTGCCTGGACCCAAAAAGTTGTAACTGGGATAATGTAACTCAAACGGCAGATTATTGATAAAGCTGTTGAGCACACCTTCACCTTCAAAAACCAACATGAGAAATGAAATGATTTTAGAATTACTACACTACTTATACATTGAAACAATGAAAAACATGTCAAAACATGAAGGTCGTTCAGCAAGAACACACACTGCCAATTGAAAATCTAGATGAAGGAAACGATCAAATCGCTGGCAGCAAACATGGAGCATTGCTACCAAACTCGTTTCGAGCGCTAATCTGTGGACCCAGTGGGTGTGGCAAAACAAACGTTATGTTATCATTACTGTTTCATCCGCATGGCGCGAAATTTAAAAATGTTTACGTTTATTCAAAGTCATTGTATCAGCCCAAGTATAAATTGTTGGAAGAAGTGCTGTCGAAAGTTAAAGGTGTGGGATATTTTCCGTTTAAAGAAAACGATGAAATTATTAGCCCAAATGAAGCAAAACCAAATTCAATTTTTATTTTTGATGACGTCATATGTGAGAACCAGCAAAAGATTCGAGAATACTACAGCATGGGCCGACATCGGGATATAGATAGCGCATTTCTTTCACAAACCTACTCGAAATGCTGTAAACAAATTTGTAGAGATAACAGTAACCTAATTGTACTTTTTAAACAAGATGCTATTAATTTGAAACATGTCTTTGATGAACACGTGTCACCGGATATGAGTTTTGAAGAATTTAAACAGTTGTGTTCGAAATGTTGGCAAGAAAAATATGGGACAATGGTTATTGCAAAAGACTTTGATTTAAACAACGGTCGATATCGAATCGGTTTTGATAAATACATAAAATTATAATATTGCGTTCATTATTCAACAACATGTCAGACAATCCAGTTGACGTAGCCGTTCGTAAGAGAAAAATTGCCGAACTTGCTCGATCGATTCGAAAAAAATATAAAGCGTTACAATTGGGTAGAGTTGAAACGGATGAGACACTAAATAAATTGTTTAAACCCGTCACGGAACCTCTACACAAAATTGTAAAATCTTCTCTAAACGAAACAGTGATCTCTCATCCTCAACCAGTCAACGAGCCAGAGCCTAAAAAAGAACCATCTAAACAAAAAGAAGAAGAACCACCCAAAGAAAAAGAAGAATCACCTAAACAAAAAGAGCAATTGAGTATACCTGAGTTTTTAAAACTCGAAAATGTTGCCGAAACCGCTAATGATGATGACGATGAAGTATTCTATGAAGACGATGAACAGGCTGTTAAAGATCTTAACATTTCAGAAGATGTTATTAAGGAATACTTGGATCAGTATCCCCCAATGGCTCATCCATATATTCTAGATCATTGGGAGAAAAAAGATAATATAGACCCGGTTTATGGCCCTACTTACGATGCTCATACTTCTAAATGGTTTTTGGGTGGCAAACAAATCGACTTTGATAAAACTCATGGATTTATTATTACAAAAGGCAAACAGATAAGAGGTACACCGGGTCTGTATGAATTAATTTTTAATGATAATCCTGAAAATTACAATGATGACGATTTAAAGCGTTATGGAACAATACTAGAATTAACAAATCCTCATAAAAACATTAAAGGACACCTTAAAGGAACAAACCGATTTAAATACACACATATCATAAAACCTCTGGCTACCTCTCACTTGCGAAAACATTCGAGCACTGTGGGCTCTGGGATGCAAATGGTTTACAACGATAATAAAATTGACCTTCAATATTGGGACGATCCAAACGAACTCGTTGACAGGCTTCGGCTTTTAATAGCGTCAAAAGAAGCAGGAAATACTTCGAATGATAATGAAATTGTTGCAATTATCGAGGAATTAAAAGAAGCACGCATTATTGCCTAAACATCATTACCACAATGAGTGTCGACAAATTCGGACGTACTAAACATGATATAGGCAATAAAAAACTATTGCTGATGTCTAAACCAACCTTAGTCCATACTGCAAACGGTGATATTGATTTTGAAAATTTAAAACTTTGTAATGTTAAAGATCCTGACTCAGACAGCGATGCCGTCAATAAAAAATATATGGATAATAATGTTCAAAAGTTAACTGAAAACATGAATGCTATGAAACTTACATTCAATAATGACTTGATGACCATAAACACTTTTATATCAAGAGATCCTCCTTTAGCCAGCAAACATATGGCTAATAAAAAGTATGTAGATGAATCAATTGTCACCGCAAAACAGTACCTACGAGGAGATATTAAAAATTCGCTTAAAAGTTTAGAATCACAAATAGCAACGATTAATGCAAACTCTGCACAGTTAGCTGTTAATCAAACAAATGCAGTAGAAAACGTAAAAGATAAAATCGAGAAAGCGTTCTTAAAATTATATAATCAGGATATTCCAGATATACGTCAAGATTTGTTGGATGAGATTCTTAAAAGAACTGACTCTGTAACGAAAAATGTTAATATACTCTCTGGAAACATTTTGGCTATTGAAAAAAAAGTTGCTGATTTGACTGATACAATAACTATAAAGCAAAATAATCTGCGTAATGTTGTAGAAACTATTAAAGCGATGGATTTGGCCATAAAAGCATTGGAGAATCGGTTAGTACAAAATCCCTAAACATTTAGTCCCTGTTATGCATTCAAAAGAGAAGATTCAAGTTGTTAATGAGCTGCATAAACCAGCTCGAAAAAATTATGCTCGTCGACGAACAATTATCAAAGGTTTGGATGATTTATGGCAAATTGATTTGGCTGAAATGAGTTCTTACGCAACTCAAAATCGATCGTTTAAAATGATTCTAGTGGTAATTGACTGCTTTTCGAAATTTCTCTGGACTCGACCGTTGAAATCGAAAACTGGCGAAGAAATCATGAAAGCTTTTGCTGATATTATAGGAAAACGCAAACCGAAAAATCTTCAATCTGATCAGGGCAAAGAGTTTTACAACACAAAATTTCAAAATCTAATGCAGAAACATGGTATAAATCATTATAGTACATTTACCAAGATGAAAGCAAGTATGGCGGAAAGAGTTATTAGAACGCTGAAAACGAAATTGTATAAGCATTTTAGCTTAAACGGTACGTACAGGTGGATAGATGTGTTACCGAAAATTACAAAAGAGTACAACGAAAGCAAACATAGAACGATTGGTCGGAGACCGTCCCAGGTAAACAAGTCCAATGAAAAAGAGATTCTGAAGCAACATTATAATCATTTGAAAATAGCAGGCCCGCGAAAATATAAAATTGGAGATGTGGTGCGCATAAGCAAGGCAAAGCATCTATTTGATAAAGGATATACACCTAATTGGACTACGGAGCTTTTTAAAATTACCAAAGTGAACATAACTAATCCCGTAACATACATGTTAGAAGATTTACATGGATTACCAATTAAAGGAGCATTTTACGAGGAAGAGCTACAAAAGTCAAAAAATCCTGATATTTACCTTGTTGAAAAAGTGTTGAGAAAAAAAGGCAATAAAATCTACGTTAAATGGCTGGGGTTCGATAGTTCGCATAATAGCTGGATCGAAAAATCTAATATTTTATAAACTTTGTTTTTTTTTTTATTTTGTACACGTTTTCTTATATACATTGTGAAATATGTACTAATACTTTGTATATTTACTTTTATAAAGATAATGTAATAAACTTTTATAAAAAATAATGACTATTATTTCAAAATCGATAATTATAGCGTCAAAAAATGTTATTTTACCGTTACAAAATTCATGAACGTCACAGTTCCAAAATGTGAAACGTCCAAACGTTAAAATAGCGCTAAAATTTGTCGCAATAACGCTTTAAAAAACTGATAAGAAAAAATTTACGATTTACATGTATTTCTTATGGAAAAACATAATTTCAAAGTGTCAAAAATGCGTCAGTTTTCGCTATATTATCGCTACTAAATTCATGAGCGTCAAAGTGTCAAAAATAGACGTCAACACGACGAATTTGAACGTTTTTTGATCGTTTTAATGGAACATATTTAAAAGAAAATAATACACCATAGATTCAGATTAAAAATTTTCGCAGACATTCAGGGTTTTCAAATTAATGAAATATTTTATCTTAAAGAACTTAGCATTGAATTTGGATTCAAACAACAACATTTTCTATTTGAACCACCACAAACTTATCAATCATTAAGCTATGCAGATAAAAAGACTGTGAGATATATAGAAAACCATGTGCATGGAATAAAATATGCTTCTGGAAATATTCATTACTGTAAACTTAATGATATTTTAAAAAACTATTTACTTCACATGTAAGAGGTGAACAGAAAGCTGATTTTTTGCGAAAGAAGTATGAAGAATTTGAAATTTTCAATGTTGTTATTGTAGATGTTGTTAAATTTGATGGAACACCCCACGCCACTGGGAAATTAAACTCTAACTCAAAGTCATGTTTAAACCATTTTACTTATGGACTCTGCACTCAGAGAAATTCAGAACATCTACGTCAATGGTTTGTTAATATTATACTACCGTTGTAATTATTTAAATAAACAATTTTAAACCGATAATAATTGTTTTTATCTCAAAACCTTTAATAGCCAAACATATAACAATTTTTATACTTTTACAAAGATTATTGCAGTCAGCAAATTAATAGTTAATCGATAGAAAAAATGCTGATGTATCAAATGTGAAATATTCTATAGAGTTCAATGAGGGTCATTTAAAATATAATTAAATTATAAAATATTTTTATGTTTAATGCTAACAATACAATACCCCACTTACAAGTTTACATGTTTAAACTTGTTGAAGGTTGTTTTGATATTCGAACAACATAAAACAGGAAATTAATTAAGTTGTTATCTGACACTTTGACCTCAAAAATACAATAACCACTCTTATCCAATTTCTATTCTTTAACTTATATATTTCAAATTTACAATAAAAAATCATCTGCCAGCCGAAAATTATCCAGCTAAAAAACGACACACGCCCAGACGATCATCGTCCAGCATCTCACCATCAACGCACATCCTAAAACTCCAACATCACGGCGCGATTTTTTTTTCATCTTACCAACATCTCTTCCTTTTTTACCCAAAGAAAAAGCTAATCATCTCAGAACCATCAAAAACTAATCATTTTCTACACCTCTTGAATCTCGTCAAAGCTAATCATGTTCTAGATCACCTTAGCCCCCTCAAAAGCTAATCATGTTCTAGATCACCACCGGAAGTGATCCAGAACATGATTTGTTATAACTACTTCTGAGCCATGGCTTAAACCTTCTGATCCAGATTCACTAGTTTTTATTAAAGGATATACCATTTTCAGATCGAACAGATCAGACAGAACTGGTGGAGGTGTATGTATATACCTTTGCGATGAAATTACTCAAAATTTCTTTGCTACCTCCTCCAGTTGGGAAATCCCTGGCATAGACACCTTAGTGTTAAGTATATCCAAATATTCTCTTATCATAAATGTAGCTTGCATTTATAGACCCGGTGATTGCAGTAATGCTTCTACAAATCTCCCAATTGAACATCTCGACACTTTTTCAAACCTTCAAAATGTTATAGTTACAGGTGATTTCAACTTTCCTGACATTTCCTGGCAGTAGATAAGCAATGAGAGTTCTAGCTATTTTTTCGAACATAACATCACTTTTTTCAAATGGCAGAACACCTATCGTTAGCGTTGGAGCCCTGGGGCAGAACACCTATCGTTAGCGTTGGAGCCCTGGCGCTCTGTCAATTCTTCTTTTTCGAGTGGCCTTTGACATTTGACACAAACAGCCAATTCTTCTTTTTCGAGTGGCCTTTTACGTTTGGCACAAGCAGCCAATTCTTCTTTTCGTATATTTTGAATTTTTCGCGCTTCACTGTAATCGTACCAACTTTACATGCCTCACATTATCTCAACTCACCCTAACTCACCCTACCACCCCTCATTATCAACCCCAGTGCCCAAATAGAACTTAGAATAATTTTGTATGAGAATAAGTGTAGAAAAAAAATTCTGTGTGATGTCTGTTGTGGTATTCGAACCCACAAAGTCATGTGTAGAATGTTGACGCCTTAACCAACACGGCTATTAACTGACTTGAAAAATAAAGTTGAAATGTGTTAGATAAACAGCTCCGTCTACGTCATATACGGTTTGAAGTAAATATTAAAAGCGGGTGACCTTGGTGCGAGTTCGCGATGGGAAACAATTATTAGTATTATTCTTAGAAATTGTAAATTATGCAAAATGACATCATATTAATGAAGAAACAAGTAGAAATATTTTTTGAATTAAATATTAAAAGCGGGTGACCTTGGTGCATTAGTGGGTTCGCGATGTGTGACGTAATCGACTGATGTGTTAGAGTAATAACAGACTTTGCTTTCGCTATTAATAATAAAACATATCATGGAAAATATGCAGTTTTAGAATGGCTTCGAGAGAATACAGTCAAAAACTTGAAGAGTTTTGTAAAAATATAAGAAAATTAAACCAACAGATTTCTGTCTACGAAGACCAAAAAGTAGTGTTAAAAAAAATTGAAAATTTAAGTTTGTGGGACAAAGTTTTTGAAAAATATTTACCAACATCATCAACGCCCACAAGACGAATAAAACCATGGCCTTGCTAAAAGCAAATTTTGTTCTTTTAACAGCAATATTAAATAACATGCTTTACGTTAACGTTCCGCAAAACGTTGCACATATTGGTGTGTGTTTAGACACAAACGGAACAAAACAAGAATGCAATACATGGCACATAATGAGTCTGTCAACAGTCAATGATGGAAAAATGCCGGTGTTTGCATTGAATTTAACGAAATCGCCTCTTAACTACAAGCTAAAATTAATCTTTAAAGATAACTCAGAAGGAGTGGGGGAATGGCGATCTAACCAACAAAGTCCAATACAGGAATTATATTTAGACCTAGAAGACCCAGTAGGAGCAAAAATGTGCCAAATCGTACAAATAGAATGGGCAACGTTAGTAGGAGTTTACTTATTAATTCTCAAAATTATATCAAAAGAGGCAAAAAGAAGAATGAAGCGATAAAATGTATTTTTAAATAATAATAATAACAATAAATATTTGTAAACTTGTAAAAGGTGTTTTAATAAAAAAACCTTAATTTGTGTTTTAAAGCTTTATTTAGGTAATACAGTATAATACAACCAATTATACAAAGAAAGAATATAATTATATGCACACATAAATTTACCGTTGGCGTGGTGAGGACATCCTGAATAAACAGCTTCAAAATTTTTCGTTGCACAGGGTGTCCCATCATAATTTACAACATCATAAATTAATACATGGAGTCCAAGTTCTTCGCATTTTGCTTTTAAAAAGTCAATTTTTTGATTTCCTCTAACATAAATCAAATCAACGTTGCCAAGTAGGTGTTTCTCCAAAATTGCATTGACATCGGAATAATCTACATCTCCAGAATCGTATCGTATTCCATGCAAAATTTTTTCCAAATATCGCGTAGTTTTCTTGTCTTTAGCAGTCAACTCGTAGAATGGTTTTGGTGGTTTAAATAAAAAATTCGATTTTATACCACCAATCTGAATAGCGACTTCTTTTGGATAAAAAACTTCATCGATTATAAATCCTTGGATGTCGACTACTGCAATTCTCATGATGGCGACGACGACGATGAAACTTCTTTGAAAGCCGAGCAAATACTAAATAGTTAACAGTTTATATTATATTTTTAACTACTTCCGTTAAGGGATAATGCTCCAATAAACAATCGTGAATTATGATACAATATGCTTTAGTATTTTTGAGAAATCCCTCATTAGCATCAATTTCTAGTCGTACATCAATAGTCGATGATTTCATCGATTCTTCTTGCTTAGAACAATCGATAACAAACAAAGCACGATTACGAAATGCTAGAAAATCCATTAATGGCCGTTTCATTGATACTCTGTTGTAACTGGAATTGAATTCGCTGTAGTTGTAATGAGCTAGCGCAAAGTCGCCTTTGGCAAAATCAAGTTGCATCCTTTCATTGGGAAAATATTCTCCATTCAATGCGAGTCTGAGACCTTGTAGATTTACGTGATCAAATAAAGAAGGATCTGCAATTTTCAGATTTCTCCTATTGATTTGGAAAAATACAATAACATTTTGAGGTTTCTCTATTGCAGACGTCGTTTTAACAGCCCAAATTTCTTGTTTTGCTCCTGCGGTCAAAGATGGTAGCTCATGTAGTTCCCATTTTCTAAACGGAATTACGATTGGACGATCGCTTTGAATTGATCGCATCAATTGTTCTTTAACAAAATCATTTGGATAAATATGTTTAACTTTTAGTTCCATCGAATGAATCATAATCTGTACGGTTGTAGAAGTAGTTACGTTACCGGTACCTGGTTTTTCTGTTACAATAACGCTATCGAGATCATTACGAGCTCGAACGAATCGAATCGTTTGTCGTCCACAAGTTACCATTGGGTAATCATTGAAAATGTTGAAGATGTGTTTAAGTGGCATCAGTAAACTAAATGATTTATCATCAGGATTGAGAATGGGACTTACGGGATAGTTTACATATATGACAATTTCCTTGTGATTGCGCAGGTCCATCAACATGGGTTGTCCATTCAGGACGATTATGATGAACAAAGCAGGGCAGGCAGGTTCGCAATTCAAAATCCAATCTATATTCAAGCGGCAACTTGCACCAAACTTGTAATAATTCACAAGGTTTTGCGTACCTTTTCAAATAACATATAGGAGAACAAGCCAATTCCTGTTCAGTAAAGTCAATCAGGTTCTTTTCACGATTAATGTACGCCAAAACAGCCTCCATCGTATAGAAATTCTAAAAAAAGATGGCCGCAATTGATTTGATTAAAAGTCTGGTAAGGATCGTGGTTGTAAACAATTTTCGTTGCAGGTCCCAGATACTGTTCAAGTTCTTTCGGCGGTTTCAACTTGCCAAATGAATCGAAATATTTGACGTTATTGTTAATCTTTCGATACGCCACCCAATGAGTTCCATGATTTTTGCTTTCATCCAAATTTAGGATTGCGCATTCGCGTTGAACAGGACCGGTTTTAGGCAATGTGTCTCGCATAAATACACCTCTAAAATTTGGGATTCTTAGACGTTTAGCATATCGTTTTAGTTCGTAATCATACAATCCTCGATTGGGTAGCTTGCCTAGTTTTTTTTAAGAAAAAGACCAAAGCCTCCTCTGGCATTTTTTCGTAAATATAGTCCTTTACCGAGAGATTCCATAGCTTTGTTATGTCGATGTTCTTCTTCCAATTTTTTCTGTGCATTTTTCGCATCAATCACAGTTTTAGCGATTCCAGCAGCTCCACCAGACAACGCCCCGAGTGCACTTAGTCCAGCAAATAACAGAATTAACGGTAAAAAGCCTCCGGATTTTGGTTCGATGGGAATAATCCTAGGTACTTTAACCTGTTTTTTTCCACCAGCATTTTGTACAGCAACCCTGGCTGCTTTTAGAGCAATACGGACTGCTCGTTTTAATGTAGCCGAAGGACCAGCTTTTTTTATATCTCTCTGTATTTTACTTATAATATTGCGTTTAAACGATTTAGGTTTCCTAACACCCATGCCAAGTTTACGTTTAGCTTTCATTGCGGTGGTAGTTAACCACGCTGCAGTCTTTTCGCCAATTGATGCGTCCTTGGACTTTACTCTTTCCCACGCTTTATTCTCTAGAATCTTGTCCGCTTTATGTCTTTCCGCTAAATCTTTATGCTTAGAATATGCAATATCGTGTTCTCTGGCTGCGTCGGCCAGCAGGTTAACCCCCGTATCTCCACGTGCAAGTCTTTTATGTAATTTAGTTCCAGGACCCAAAAAGTTGTAACCAGGATAATGTAGTTCAAACGGCAGATTATTAATTAAACTGTTAAGCACACCTTCACCTTCAAACACCAACATGAGAAATGAAATAATTTAAGAATTACTATTCTATTTATACAGTGAAACATTAAAAAACATGTTAAACAATGAAGATCATTCAACAAGACCAGACGCTACCGATTGTAAATTTAGATGAAGGAAACAGTCAAATCGCTGACAGTAAACATGGACCATTGCTACCAAATTCGTTTCGAGCGCTAATCTGTGGACCCAGTGGGTGTGGAAAAACGAACGTTATGTTATCGTTACTGTTTCATCCACATGGCGCGAAATTTAAAAATGTTTACGTTTATTCAAAGTCATTGTATCAACCCAAGTATAAATTGTTGGAAGAAGTGCTGTCGAAAGTTAAAGGAGTGGGATATTTTCCATTTAAAGAAAACGATGAAATTATTAGCCCAAATGAAGCAAAGCCGAATTCAATTTTTATTTTTGATGACGTCATATGTGAGAACCAGCAAAAGATTCGAGAATACTACAGCATGGGTCGACATCGGGATATAGATAGCGCATTTCTTTCGCAGACCTACTCGAAATGCTGTAAACAAATTTGTAGAGATAACAGTAACCTAATTGTACTTTTTAAACAAGATGCTATTAATTTGAAACATGTCTTTGATGAACACGTGTCACCGGATATGAGTTTTGAAGAATTCAAACAGTTGTGTTCGAAATGTTGGCAAGAAAAGTATGGGACAATGGTTATTGCGAAAGACTTTGATTTAAACAACGGTCGATATCGAATCGGTTTCGATAAATACATAAAATTGTAACATTGCGTTTTAGTGTTCGACAACATGTCAGACAATCCAGTTGACATTGCCGTTCGTAAAAGAAAAATTGCCGAACTTGCTCGATCGATTCGAAAAAAATATAAAGCGTTACAATTGGGTAGAGTTGAAACGGATGAGACACTAAATAAATTGTTTAAACCTGTCACGGAACCTCTACACAAAATTGTAAAATCTTCTCTAAACCAAACAGTGATCTCTCCTCCTCAACCAGTCAACGAGCCAGAGCCTAAAAAAGAACCATCTAAACAAAAAGAAGAACCACCTAAACAAGAAGAAGAAGAGCCGCCCAAACAAAAAGAGGAACCACCTAAACAAAAAGAGCAATCGAGCATACCTGCGTTTGTAAAACTGGAAGATGTTGCCGAAACTACTAGTGATGATGGTGATGATGAAGTATTCTATGAAGACGAAGACGAAGAACAGGCTGTTAAAGATCTTAGCAATTCAGCAAATGTTATTAAGGAATACTTGGATCAGTATCCCCCAATGGTTCATCCAGATATTATAGATTATTGGGAGAAAAAAGATAATATAGATACGGTTTATGGTCCTACTTACGATGCTGAGACATCTAAATGGTTTTTGGGTAGCAAACAAATCGACTTTGATAACAAGCATGGATTTATTATTACAGAAGGCAAACAGATAAAAGGTACACCGGGTTTATATGAATTAATTTTTAATGATGAACCTAAAAATTACAATGATGACGATTTTAATCGTTATGGAACAATACTAGAATTAACAAATCCTCATAAAAACATTAAAGGACACCTTAAAGGAACAAACCGATTCAAATACACACATATCATAAGACCTCTGGCTATCTCTCACTTGCGAAAAGCTTCGGGCTCTGGGATGCAAATGGTTTACAACGATAATAAAATTGACCTTCAATATTGGGACGATCCAAACGAACTCGTTGACAGGCTTCGGCTTTTAATAGCGTCAAAAGAAGCAGGAAATACTTCGAATGATAATGAAATTGTTGCAATTATCGAAGAATTAAAAGAAGCACGCATTATTGCTTAAACATCATTACCACAATGAGTGTCGACAAATTCGGACGTACTAAACATGATGTAGGCAATAAAAAACTATTGCTAATGTCTAAACCAAGTTTAGTCCATACTGCAAACGGTGATATTGATTTTGAAAATTTAAAGCTTTGCAATGTTAAAGATTCTGACTCAGACAGCGATGCCGTCAATAAAAAATATATGAAGTGTGAAATATTCAGTAGTCAACATGCAATAAATTTCGAGTGTGAAGACAGTATAGGCAAAATGTTGGGTTTCTCAAAGAGGATTTTGGAACCGAACGTAAGACATAGTTCCGATCTACCTGTGGAAATTGTTAAAGTACGAACGATTCGTTTCGAAACAAACATTACCACCGGAGCCTTCTACAACAACAGACCTACTCACACTATCCACGAGTTTGGTATATCTGTAGACCCTGGTTACGCTATCGACGAAATTCCGAAAAATATCACGTATTTGCCGGTGATTAATATACCTGAGATTACAAATATTACTATACTGGCATTGGATCAAAATTCAAGACCTGTAAATTTTCAAGGTGAAAGAAGCATATTGGGTTTGGAGTTGAAAGAATGGGATTGATCTTCAACTATATAGCACCTTCATATTTTCAGAAGCCTGCAGTATTGAACAAGTCGTTAAAGTGTTCAGTAGGACGACAACGACGACGACAACTTACTAGAGACAACGTTTTATTTTTGAAAGCTCTTGGTTTCAAAGTTATTAACACTAATAATAATAATAATGAATCGTATACGAACAATTCAAGTTTCAATGTTTGATCTCTATCGAGAACCGACTCAGGATGAATCGATTAGAAAATCTGAATACCGATCTTACACACCATTCATCAAATCGTTTAGCTGCAGTGACATTGTAGAATTTAGTGTAAATCAGGTAGACTCATTCTTTGCAATGCATGATACGTTGTTGGCTATTAAAGGAAAATTGGATGTAACTGGTGATGGCGATGTTAGTTTGACACCAAACTTTGGAGCATTTCTATTCGACTCGTGTACGTATAGCGAAAGTGCAAGAGAGATAGAAACAGTTCGAGATCCTGGAATTGTTAGCACTGTAAGAGCTTTAACATGTTACAATGTAGAAGATTCTCGTCACCTCGCCATTGCTGGTTGGAATTATCCCGTAAGTCCCATTCTCAATCCTGATGATAAATCATTTAGTTTACTGATGCCACTTAAACACATCTTCAACATTTTCAATGATTACCCAATGGTAACTTGTGGACGACAAACGATTCGATTCGTTCGAGCTCGTAATGATCTCGATAGCGTTATTGTAACAGAAAAACCAGGTACCGGTAACGTAACTACTTCTACAACCGTACAGATTATGATTCATTCGATGGAACTAAAAGTTAAACATATTTATCCAAATGATTTTGTTAAAGAACAATTGATGCGATCAATTCAAAGCGATCGTCCAATCGTAATTCCGTTTAGAAAATGGGAACTACATGAGCTACCATCTTTGACCGCAGGAGCAAAACAAGAAATTTGGGCTGTTAAAACGACGTCTGCAATAGAGAAACCTCGATATGTTATTGTATTTTTCCAAATCAATAGGAGAAATCTGAAAATTGCAGATCCTTCTTTATTTGATCACGTAAATCTACAAGGTCTCAGACTCGCATTGAATGGAGAATATTTTCCCAATGAAAGGATGCAACTTGATTTTGCCAAAGGCGACTTTGCGCTAGCTCATTACAACTACAGCGAATTCAATTCCAGTTACAACAGAGTATCAATGAAACGGCCATTAATGGATTTTCTAGCATTTCGTAATCGTGCTTTGTTTGTTATCGATTGTTCTAAGCAAGAAGAATCGATAAAATCATCGACTGTTGATGTACGACTAGAAATTGATGCTAATGAGGGATTTCTCAAAAATACTAAAGCATATTGTATCATAATTCACGATTGTTTATTGGAGCATTATCCCTTAACGGAAGTAGTTAAAAATATAATATAAACTGTTAACTATTTAGTATTTGCTCGGCTTTCAAAGAAGTTTCATCGTCGTCGTCGCCATCATGAGAATTGCAGTAGTCGACATCCAAGGATTTATAATCGATGAAGTTTTTTATCCAAAAGAAGTCGCTATTCAGATTGGTGGTATAAAATCGAATTTTTTATTTAAACCACCAAAACCATTCTACGAGTTGACTGCTAAAGACAAGAAAACTACGCGATATTTGGAAAAATTTTTGCATGGAATACGATACGATTCTGGAGATGTAGATTATTCCGATGTCAATGCAATTTTGGAGAAACACCTACTTGGCAACGTTGATTTGATTTATGTTAGAGGAAATCAAAAAATTGACTTTTTAAAAGCAAAATGCGAAGAACTTGGACTCCATGTATTAATTTATGATGTTGTAAATTATGATGGGACACCCTGTGCAACGAAAAATTTTGAAGCTGTTTATTCAGGATGTCCTCACCACGCCAACGGTAAATTTATGTATGCATATAATAATATTCTTTCTTTGTATAATTGGTTGTATTATACTGTATTACCTAAATAAAGCTTTAAAACACAAATTAAGGTTTTTTTATTTAAACACCTTTTACAAGTTTACAAATATTTATTGTTATTATTATTATTTAAAAATACATTTCATCGCTTCATTCTTCTTTTTGCCTCTTTTGATATAATTTTGAGAATTAATAAGTAAACTCCTACTAACGTTGCCCATTCTATTTGTACGATTTGGCACATTTTTGCTCCTACTGGGTCTTCCAGGTCTAAATATAATTCCTGTATTGGACTTTGTTGGTTAGATCGCCATTCCGCCACTCCTTCTGAGTTATCTTTAAAGATTAATTTTAGCTTGTAGTTAAGAGGCGATTTCGTTAAATTCAATGCAAACACCGGCATTTTTCCATCATTGACTGTTGACAGACTCATCATGTGCCATGTATTGCATTCTTGTTTTGTTCCGTTTGTGTCTAAACACACACCAATATGTGCAACGTTTTGCGGAACGTTAACGTAAAGCATGTTATTTAATATTGCTGTTAAAAGAACAAAATTTGCTTTTAGCAAGGCCATGGTTTTATTCGTCTTGTGGGCGTTGATGATGTTGGTAAATATTTTTCAAAAACTTTGTCCCACAAACTTAAATTTTCAATTTTTTTTAACACTACTTTTTGGTCTTCGTAGACAGAAATCTGTTGGTTTAATTTTCTTATATTTTTACAAAACTCTTTAAGTTTTTGACTGTATTCTCTCGAAGCCATTCTAAAACTGCATATTTTCCATGATATGTTTTATTATTAATAGCGAAAGCAAAGTCTGTTATTACTCTAACACATCAGTCGATTACGTCACACATCGCGAACCCACTAATGCACCAAGGTCACCCGCTTTTAATATTTAATTCAAAAAATATTTCTACTTGTTTCTTCATTAATATGATGTCATTTTGCATAATTTACAATTTCTAAGAATAATACTAATAATTGTTTCCCATCGCGAACCCGCACCAAGGTCACCCGCTTTTAATATTTACTTCAAACCGTATATGACGTAGACGGAGCTGTTTATCTAACACATTTCAACTTTATTTTTCAAGTCAGTTAATAGCCGTGTTGGTTAAGGCGTCAACATTCTACACATGACTTTGTGGGTTCGAATACCACAACAGACATCACACAGAATTTTTTTTCTACACTTATTCTCATACAAAATTATTCTAAGTTCTATTTGGGCACTGGGGTTGATAATGAGGGGTGGTAGGGTGAGTTAGGGTGAGTTGAGATAATGTGAGGCATGTAAAGTTGGTACGATTACAGTGAAGCGCGAAAAATTCAAAATA
This sequence comes from Altica lythri, assembly GCA_964028335.1. Classification (NCBI taxonomy): domain Eukaryota; kingdom Metazoa; phylum Arthropoda; class Insecta; order Coleoptera; family Chrysomelidae; genus Altica; species Altica lythri. The sequence goes on from OZ034806.1 coordinate 15,827,330, forward strand.
TACGAAAAGAAGAATTGGCTGCTTGTGCCAAACGTAAAAGGCCACTCGAAAAAGAAGAATTGGCTGTTTGTGTCAAATGTCAAAGGCCACTCGAAAAAGAAGAATTGTCAGAGCGCCAGGGCTCCAACGCTAACGATAGGTGTTCTGCCCCAGGGCTCCAACGCTAACGATAGGTGTTCTGCCATTTGAAAAAAGTGAGGTTATGTTCGAAAAAATAGCTAGAACTCTCATTGCTTATCTACTCCTGGCCTATCACTGCTATCACAGATTCAGTTACAATTTCTAACAACTTTGCACGATTTTTCGTCGACTCTAATTTATTTCAATTAATAAACAATCCCACAAGATACCGTACTAATAATCAACCATCAATCCTAGACCTAATTTTCACGAATGATGAACATCTTATGAATGAGCTCCAGTATCTCTCACCAATTGGAATATCTGATCATGTAGTGCTAATGGCCCAAATTCAAATACAACTTCCCAACAATAGTCGAAAACATGAGGAATACAGGGTGATTAACTACAACAGTGTTAAATCTGATTTAGAGAAAATCAACTTTAATGAAGTTTTAACTCCCTTAGATAACGTGGAAGATTTGTGAAATAGTTTCCTGCAAATATTAACTAACATAATTAGCAAAAACGCGTTCACAAAAACTTTTAGGAAAAACCCGTTGAAGCCATGGATAAATAGTGATATCATGTCACTTATTTATCACAAACGTAAACTTTGAAGAAAATACAAGCTCTCAAATGCCAGACAGGACTTCATTGCACACAGAAATTTTTCAAACTCATTGAAAATATCCATTAGAAACGCCCGAATGGAACATGAAGAAAATATTGTTAATTCAGAAAATCCCAAAAAGCTATACAAACATATCCGCTCAACTTTATGCTCTAAAGTAAGTTTACCTCGCCTACGACAATCTGACGGCATCATTTCTTCCACCGATCTTGATACTGCTGAAACTTTAGCAAGTACATTCACATCTGTTTTCACAAACGAACCTCTCGATAACCCTTTACCAGACATAATAACTAATCGTATTCAAGAAAGTCTCACCGAAGTCAGGTTTAACGTTGATATCGTCAAAGAAAAACTGCTTGGCCTCAAAAACAACTCATCGCCTGGTATTGATGGATTAAGTACATTTTTCTTAAAAAAGTTTGCTGACATACTTAGTGCGCCTCTTTGCACTATTATGAGTCGGCCCCTCGAAACGTCGACGGTACCAGACCTGTGGAAAGTAGCCTCTGTGACTGCAGTTTACAAAAAAGGTGATAAAATGAACCCAGCTAATTATCGTCCTATAAGTTTGCTCTCGGTTCCATCCAAGATCATGGAAAGTATCTTAGCTGACACAATGTCTGACTTTTTTACAAAACATCGTGTGATACCACCTGAACAACACGGATTTGTTAAAGGAAGATCCACTACTACAAATCTTCTCGCCTGTGTGAATGAATGGACTCTTTTCCTTGATAACAAATTACCAACTGATATAATATATCTTGATTTTGCCAAGGCTTTTGACAGAGTTCCATTTGCGAGGTTACAGGACAAGCTGGAGTCGTATGGTATTCGTGGGAAACTACTGCTATGGATTAAAAATTATCTATCAAATAGAAAATTCCGTGTCAGGATTGGTCAGGCTCATTCATCTGAAAGATTAGTAATAAGCGGTGTTCCTCAGGGATCAATCCTCGGCCCACTTCTCTTCATAGCCTACACAAGTGACCTACCTTATAATATAAAGTGCAAGAAAGCTTTTTATAGATAGATAGATAGATATTTTTGGGTTGGCTGTTAGCCTATATCACTGCGACCTTTGCAGATCTATTGTGAACACCCATTATCTGTGGAATAGGATTAGAGCACCTTGTCCAGCTCTGCCCTCTTAATGAGACTTAATAGCCTTGACAGTGGCCACTCCGCATAACTTGGAGCAGCCGGTTTCTCCTCTCCCAGTACTAGATACCGCGTCCTTGCAAGGCCTTCACATTGGCATAGGACATGAAATGCAGTTTCCTCTTCCTCTTGGCAGTATCGACAAATGTCTTCATCTGCTAAGTTTAGCTGACTCATGTGTTTTCTGAGCCTACAATGTCCTGTCAAGAGACTGACAATCATTCTGACATCATTTCGCCTTTGTGATAGCAGCTCTGCAGTAAACTTCGCCGAGTAACCTTTTATGAAGAGTTTGGCTTGTCGCTTGCCCGGTGATGTTTCCCACCACTCCTGGGCCTTTTCTAGCCTCCATTTCTCAATGGCTGCCTTTCTGAATGTATTAGCAACTCCGCCGAATGGTTCCGGGCCAATCATTGGAGTGTTAGCTCCCGCACGGGCCAATTCATCAGCCTTCTCATTGCCCCGAAACCCTGAGTGTCCTGGTATCCATGCCAGTGTCAGAGAATTTTGACTAGCGGCATGTGTCAGGGCCCCAACGCAGTCCCACACCAGCTGTGAGCTTATTTGTGCTGAGACTATCGCCTTTAGAGCTGCTTGGCTGTCCGAGTATATGACTACGGTTTTACCCGTTATACCCTGACTTACGATCTCCGTTGCACAGTGTTGTATGGCCGTTACTTCAGCCTGAAACACTGTGGCATACGCACCTAGACTTAGTTGGATTTTTATCCTGTGTCCTCTACTGTATATACCTGACCCTGTGCCTTTCTCAGTCTTTGAGCCATCGGTATACCAAATTGACTCCCCTTGGATTGGGGGGCCATTGTTCCATGAGTCCCTTTCCAGTATTTCTACTCGAAAGTTTCTCACAAAGTTATACCTGGGGACTATCCTGTCCTGAGGCATACTCATTATTTGATCTGCCTTAACCCTATTGTATAACTCTGCTTGCTTTTTGCCTTTTAATAAGGTAATGGGGGCCTGGCCTTGTAGCAGTCTGTGAGCAGTTGCCATAGCCTCGCCCTGAATGTAAATGTGCAATGGTGGTAGGTTGAGTAAAACCTGTAGTGCGTCCGTTGGGGCGGTTCCCATGGCACCTGTAACATTCAGACATGCCTGCCTTTGAATGCTTTCCAGCTGCCTGATCACCCCGGACTGCTGCGTTCTACTCCACCACACCACCGAACCATAGGTTAACATTGGTCTAATGACTTGTGTATACAACCATAGGTTCATTTTGGGGTTCAATCCCCAGTTCTTGCCACACAATTGTCTACACCTACCAAGGGCTATTGTAGCTTTATGTGTGACCTTTTGAATGTGTTGCTTCCATGATAGCCTCTGGTCAAATACCACACCCAGGTATTTGGCCTCTGTGGCCATTGGAACCAGCACGTTATTGAGCGTTATTGGTTGTAAGCCTTGTAACGCTCTTTTATTAGTGAATGGGACAATTGATGCTTTTTTTGGATTGACTGTTAGGCCTTCATCGTTGCACCACTTGTACACCATATTCATTGCGGACTGCATCGGCTCTGAGACTGTACCCAGAAATTTCCCCTGAATGATTATGGCCATATCATCTGCGAAGCCTAGGCAGTGAAGGCCTTCATTGAGGAGTTTTTTAAGGAGGTCATCCACAAGTGCTGACCACAGCAGAGGTGACAGTACACCTCCCTGCGGACAGCCCCTTCCCACTGTTGCCTCAATGGACGCCTCACCTAACTTGGACACTACGATCCTATTCGTTAGGTTGGCATAGACCCATTGGCATATTAGTGGGGGGACTCCCCTCCTTGAAAGTGCGTCTGTTACTGACTCAGGTCCCACATTACTGAAGGCTCCTTCAATGTCAATAAACGCCGCTAGGGCTACTTCTTTGTCCTCAATTGACTTTGACAATAGCCTGTTCAAGTCATCCAGCGCTAGGTCTGTGGATTTTCCCGGCTGGTATGCATATTGACGATCACTTAATGGGTTCTCCGTTAAGATTTCGTCCCTTATATATCTATCGACCAGTTTTTCCAGCGTTTTTGCTACAAACGACGATAGACTTATTGGTCTGTATGACTTGGTCGTTTGGTCCGTCATCCTCCCTACTTTAGGGAGATATAAGACTTCCACCTTTTGCCAAACAGATGGTATAAATCTATAGGCCAAACAAGCCTTAAAGATTTTACACAGTTGTGTTATAATTACATCCAGCCCTTTCTGGAGTAGGGCTGGGTATATTCCATCCGTTCCTGGTGTTTTGAATGGACGGAATGTGCTGATAGCCCATCTGATTTTTGCAGGTCTGGTTATTTCGGTAGCTAGCTTCCAGTCATCCCTTGAGGGCCTTACCGGCCTTTGACCGTGGCCTACGCTATCCGATCCTGCTTCCATATACCGTGAGCCAGGAAAGTGTGCCAATGTTAGCATTCTTAAACTTTCCTCCAACGTTTTGGTGTATGATCCGTCCTCCTTTTTTGAGGAGGCTGACCTCTTTCGCTGTACCATCCTTAGCCAGGACCTTGTGGATTCTTGAACATGCGGGGGTCGTTTGGACTTCCTCGCAGAACCTCCTCCAGGAGTCTCTTTTGGCTTTTCGGATTTCTTTATTGTACAGCGTTAACTTTTGTCTGTACTCTTCCCAGTTATGAACGATTTTGGCCTTGTTAAACAGCCTTCTCACCTGAGCCCTAAGCTTCTGTAGGTGTTCGTTCCACCAGGGAGTGTTTCTTGTCTGTTCCGGGCAGTTTTCACGATAAGCCGACCCAATAGCCTTGCTTACCCTGTCCACCTCCCAGTCCAAACTGTACACATCTCTTATTGACACCATTCTATCCTCGAGATTTTCATTGAGGGAATTTACATAGTCCTCCCAATTCGTTCTCCGTGGATTTCTGAACGTGGTCTCAATAATTTTAGGGGTGACAATATTGAACCTTACATGCCTGTGATCCGACCCAGACGGTTCGTCCGAGACATGCCAGTTTTCAATCTTGTCGTAGATGTTATTTGTGCAGAGGGTCATATCAAGAACCTCCCTGCGCGTAACTGTTACAAACGTTGGCTTATTGCCTCTGTTTAATATCTGTAAACTATTACTAAGTATAAATTGTAATAGATACTCACCTCTAGGGTTGACGTCCGTACTACCCCACGCTATGTGATTAGCATTGGCGTCGGCCCCAACGATCAACGGTAGGTTTTCCCTCCGGCTGTAGCTAATGATGTCCATTAGGTGGCCTGGAGGACATACCTTGTCCTCTCCAGGAAAGTACGCCGAGCAGACCATAAGCCTTCTGATGCCTTCTTCCGTGGATATTGACAGTATGGCTGCAACAAAATCCCCAGTGCATAGCACCGGAATCAGCTTACATCCAACTGCCTTAGAAAACAATATACAGGCACGGGGCTTTATAGCCTTGGTGTCATATATCAACTCGCCATGGTGCGGTTTTAAGCCTGCAACCCTACCTCCGTATAGCCATGGCTCCTGCAGGAGGGCTACCTCCACGCCTTCTCTCTCAAATCTCCGACACACTATGGCCGATGCAGCCTTTGCATGTTGGAGATTTACCTGCAGGATCCTGACTGTACCTACGTCTTTATGAGGATCCATACGAGTCCCACGAGAAGCTAGGGAAGGGATGGTCCACCTGGTCAGAGCCCCGCATAACCAGGTAAGGCTAATTACAAGGGGGTTTCGCCCGGTGCCCCCAGGGGACCGTTCGCGACCAACTTTAACCCGTTGGCCATTCAGTACATCAGCACGGTACCTCACACCTTCACTTACGGTTGTTTGTGTAATTATTAGCCGTAAGATGAGGGAGGGACAGAAGGCCCTCTCCCAGCTTGCCGTTGCCCGGGGTGTGCCACTGGGAGGCTATTATCACCTGGGTCCTGCCGATCCAGGAGGTGGATCCAGAAGCCTAGTAGCGGTCAGCCACTCAAGCTTCTGCATCCATCCCACCCTTCACTGCACCACCCCACCACCCCAAAAGCTTTTTATGCTGACGATACTAAAATTTATGGTAATCCTTTGTAAGAACATAATACTATACAGGCTGATCTGGACTCTATAAGTGTGTGGTTGCTTCCCTTAAATGTAAATAAATGTGTGGTTCTACACCTTGTCAAAAATAATCCGTGCTTGCAGTATTCACTTTACGGTCAACCTCTTGCTCCAGTATTATCCTATGTGGATTTAGGTGTTACAGTGACATCAGATTTGACATGGTACGAACATATCCTAAAAACCTGTAAACGTGCTAACTCACTGATAAATCTTCTTCAAAAATCTTTTGCAAAGATCCCATTTCAATCGTCCATAAAGCTGTACAAAACGTATGTTCGACCGTTACTTGAATACGCGGGTGTTGTGTGGTGTCCAGTTCTCATTCGAGATCAAAACTTATTAGAAAATGTTCAACGCCGGGCTACAAGACTGTCCTTTGGTTTTGCGCGTCCAGATTATTCTGAGAGACTACAGATGGCTAACTTACCGAGCTTTGCTGACCACCGCTTACGCGGAGATCTAATTCTTACCTTCCGGATGACCAAGTTTAATTATGGAAACCTCAGAGATATTTTCCTCCTAAATACTGACTCCCATCTCCGAGGACATGAACTAAAATTAAAGAAGGAAAACTTTAAATGTGTACAAAGACAAACTTTTGTCACCAATCGAGTCTTTAACTTCTGGAACGATTTAAGTGATGAAACAGTTAGAGCATCCTCAGTGAACATATTTAAAAATAAAATTGACGAAAATTTATTTCACTCCTAATTTTGTATCATTTACTGATTACTTCATTTGTATATTGTGATTGTGTTTACTTATGTATTTTTTGTAAATAGGCTGTCATAGGCTTAGTCCTCAGCCTTCATTGATATGTAATAATAATAATAATCTTCCCTTAAGTCACCTAGTTTTCCTTCACAGACAAGTAATTCTGATGATGGATCTAATGCCTCAATATGAAGGGGTATTTCTGTACCTACTCGCTCCAATTGAAAAACTTCCCTTAACTGTGCACGGTTCTCTTGAACCGTAGCCTTAATAGGATACTGTCTAATTCTTAATTCAAAAGCAACCTCGTCACCAAGAAGACGATTTATCTCCATGTTCACAGTGATTTTTGCCAAAAATGATAAACTATACTAACAATATATTTAATGATTATCTTCAAACCCCACCCCAACTTACAAAAAAAATGAATCAAAAGAAAAAAAAATCAAATTGTTCTCCTAATAAATTATAAGGAAATCATCACATGCAAATATGGTCAATGTAATACCACCTATGCCTGTATCAAACACTAAAAGATAAAATAAAAATATCCTAAAGGTATTTATTTTATTTCCCTCCTTTCTGTTGCGCACCTGTGGCAACTATAGCAAGAAGAAATATAGAAATACCGAACAAGTAGAAAAAGTTATTCTAATTTATTACTAATAAAACTAATAGATACTAATGAATTTCAAAAAACGCTATACCTACTAATTATTTCTAGAACACCTACAAGAGATTCCATTGTATCAACAAAACAATTCAGAAATTGTGAATGCTTTAGGTATGGTACAACGTACAACCAAAATATTTCTTATTATTATTTTTTTTTTACTTTAAATAATTATTCAATTTATCTTTAGATTTAAATCTGGTTAGGTATGAGACGTGTGTAAGGTATTCCAAAAAACACTAAAATAATTTGGAGTAAGAGCTCAACTCCGTAACTGCCCTGAAACCGTAAACAAATGACACAAAACCACAAAATTGAAAAGTATCGAAATTGAACTCTGTGATTTATATCGAGAATCGATAGCACTTGTCAATACTTATACACTATAAACATAAAGATTTTAGGTTACTTTTAGAATATACGTAATAATTAATTATAAGTCAATTTTCATTATATTATTGAGATTAAATTTACGAAAAACACTCATTACACTTCCCAAAGGTTATGAAATGTGTTTACAATTACTTAAAATTAATTTTTTAGATAAGACTGAATAACTGCGCGCCATTTTGTTATAAAATTTCTTCAACTATTACTATTGCTAATTACTTTTAGTAACTAAAGATTAATAATTTAAGATCTCAATCTCAGGTTCTCAGTTTTTTTCTGGGTTCGGTAAATAATACTAGGGTTGTATAATAATAATTACTCTAAATTAAGATAAAATAATTATAAAAGAAATTGGGTGTTTCTTATTAAAAGTTGTTTGTGAATTCATTATACGTCCACCTACTCGTAGTAGACCGTTATGATCCATAAAGGGAGTTAATGATAATAATTTGCTTGTATTGTGAATAGGTTTGCATTTCTCTCTCTCTTGAGGAAAATAAGTTTTTGTGCAATTTTAATTAAAATGTTCATAGCACATTGTATTACTAAAAAGGTGAGACTCCCTAGTTGTCTTTGTTCCTGTGGTAACCTCGAGTTTTTCGTAAACCGAATGATATATGCGACAACTCTTTGTAATTTAGTTACAGAAGAAAACCAAGTAAATAAGTCAAGATTTGATTGAATTAAAAGTTCAATTTTAACTGACATATTTACAATAATGCGCTGGTCTGGTAGGTTCTCCTGTTCTATGTCATCCTTAATTACCCATTTGGATGAATCCCTTGTTAGCCACTGTGGACCATGCCACCATAATGGTGAACTGGTAATAATGTCAGTGGTGGTGCCACGTGATAGTAAGTCAGCAGGGTTCTCTGCTGACTAAACATGATGCCACTGCTTTACGTTTGTTAGTGTATGGTTACCCCCACTCTATTTTCTACAAATGTTTTCCACCTGTTTGGCGAACCTTGAATCCATGACAGAGTAACTGTGGAATCAGACCAAAAATACCTTGCGTCAAATTTTATTTCTAATGTGTCTACTACCTTCCTTGACAATTTGGCTAATAGTACTGCACCGCATAATTCAAGTCTGGGTAGTGTTACCTGCTTTATTGGAGCTACTCTGGATTTGGCAAATGCCAAATGTGAAGAATTGTTTCCTGATTCTGACATACAACGTATGTAAATACACGCTCTATATGCCTTTTTGGAGGCGTCTGAAAATCCATAAAGTTCTATCTGACTGTAGTTTGGAAGTAGTATATGTCTTGGTATCGTTAATTGACTTAAGGAATTGAGTCCATTTTTGAACTGTATTCACCTGAGTGAATATGTTGACGAACTGTTTCATCCCAAGTTAGGTTGATCTTCCATAACTCCTGAATGATTAGTTTGTCTGTTATTTTAATTGGTCCCCAAAGTCCTAATGAATCATACAATTGACTTATTGTAGATGATATTATCCGTTTAGTGACCATATTATGCTGTAACATATTGCTAGTGCAATAATGAAGAGAATCAGTATTTGCATTCCAAAAAACACCAAGAGTTTTGTTTTCTCATTTTCACCTAAGTTAATTGTGCTAGAATTCAATTCCTTGTTCATGTGGAATTGCTGTAATATATTTGAATTATTGCTTAACCATTTGCGAAGCTCAAAACTAGCTTCAGCTAATAACTTAGTAACATCATGTTCAATTTTTAGTACTTCATCTACGGACTTTGCTCCTGTGTAAAAATCATTCACATAAAAGGCATCTTTAATTACCTTGCTTGAAGTTGGATATTTTTCCTTGTTTTCCATATATATTTGTTGCAAACACCTAATTGCTACATAAGGAGCAGGTGCAGTACCATATGTTACTGTATTTAATTGATATGTCTTTAAATTCTCATGAGGATTGTCTCGCCAAATTATCTGTTGTAGACATCGCTGCCTTGGAGTGACTTGGACTTGTCGATACATTTTTGATCTGTCCGCTGCAATAACTATATTGTGCTTTCGAAATCGACGTAGAATTGTGACTATATCTCTTTGAATATTTGGTCCAACGAATTGTGCATCGTTCAATGATATATCAGTGTCTGTTTTCGCCGAGGCATCGAATACCACGCGAAGTTTTGTTGTTAAACTTTGTCCTTGATGACGGCATGATGAGGTAAGAAATAATTAATCTCGTTTGTGTTCTCCTTGATCTCGGTCATGTGCTCGAGTGATTCGTATTCTGACATAAAACTGATGTAGTCCTTCCTTAGTTCTAAATTTGCGAGCAATTTTCCTTCTAATGATAAAAATCTATTGATGGCTGCCTGCTTTGAGTCTCCCAATTTGGATACCAATTCGTTAAATGGAATATTTACGATAAACCGTCTGCTAGTGTCTCGTTTTGTAGTAGTTTTAAAGTGATCCTCGCAATATTGTTCAGTTTCTGACCATTTAATGACATCATGTATTTCCTTAATGTTCCAGAACCGTGTTAATGAATCATCAATGTTTGACTTAACTCTTGGAAGTGAGAAATCTCCAGCAATGATCCAACCAAGTTAAGGTTTTTATAAAATTGGCATGTTTGGCCCTAATTTGATTTGACCTACTGCTAAAAATGACCAGAATACATTTGATCCCAATAATATATCAATCTGACTCATTGATTAAAATTTGGATCAGCTAATTTTAAATGGCTTGGTATATTTAGCTGTTTTTTATTAAATGATATTAAAGGTAATTTTTCAGTAATAACAGGTAAAAATAGGCAATTTATATTCATTTTGAAGTTATTTATGCATGACATAATTTTAATATTAACATGTTTGTTAATATTTGATAAAGATTGACCTACACCCTTGACTGCATAATTTACATCTGAAAATGTTAGCCCTAATTTCTGACATAATTCTTCTGAGATGAAGTGGCTTTGAGATCCACTGTCTAAAAGTGCGCAACATGTATGTATGTTATTTTTTGAATCTTGTATTTTTATTAAGGCTGTGGATAATAATGTTTGTTCTGATACACGTATGTTTTAAATTGAGGGTGAAGCTACGGCTGTTTTACTCTCGGTTGTAGCTTCCTCGATATTTGTTAAATCCCTTGTTGGTGAATTACCCTGTATGTTGTCTAAATTATTCAAATTATTAGAGTGATCTATATGTCATAATGTGTTGTGACTTTAACCACACCTTCTGCATTTGCTAGATTGACCATCAGATGATTCATTTGGATGATATACTTGATCTATACAAAGATTTTTTATTTTAGTGACAAGTTCAAAATAAGAATTTTTAAATGTTTCGCGAATATCTGACTCTAATTCATCTTCTTTTAAAGTTTCTACTTCAGTTTGTATATCATTAAATTCATCCCAACACGGTTCAAACTTTTCTAATCTTGCTTGCAAATTAGTTATCATATTTTCGTTAACTTGAGAAAAATCTAATTTATCCAGATATGTTGCCACGTATTTTTAATGAAAATAAAACAAAATCAAATTTTGAAAAATTAATAAAAAGATTAATCAATTTATTCCAATCGAAATCCAACTCCAGCTGAGATCGGTAGTGGTTTCTCTACTGGCAAATTTGTGCCCAGCTCAGCCGTAGAGGGTAAGTACCAAAATAAAGTGAGTGCGCCACCGATTTGTACGGTTAAAATCGGAAACCCCTGTTGTTCCAGGCACTACCTTACCCACTGGAGATAATTAAATAAATTTAGAATTATAAACAGTACTAAGTGAATTACACAAAAAAAAATAAAAGAAAATAACGATAAAGTGAGCTAAATAAAACAAAATCTCAACTAGACCCTTCTTTAATAAAAATATTAAGAATTACAAAACTGTCAAGCCTCGTGCTTGACAACGCTATTGATATTTATATAAAAAAAAAATGAATATTATTTAGTATGTGTGATCACACGCAATATAAAAAAACAGAAACAAGAAAAAATAGATTTTTAACTAAAACTAAAGTCACGACTTAAGTCTAATATAGCTTATCTGATAAACTACATACAATTCCTCGTCGTCCTAGGCTTCTCCGATACTTAGGCCGGTACCAAATTCAAGCCTGTTCCCAGAACCAATAGGCTTGCACCAATCACAAATAACTTAAGCTCGACTAAGTATCAGGTCAGCAATCAAATTTCAACCAATAACTAGGACTTTAACCCTTAACTAGGATTTACACCTGTATCTAGGATTTCAGCCTATAACTAGGACCCTAAAATCGTAATTTGGAATTAATAATAGCTCAAACAAAATTTAAATGTACTCCTTGAATTAATTAACTTTAATACAATTTGAACACATTAACTTAAATTTGTACGACAATGAAAAAATAAAAATGAATTTAAATGAATAATACAATATTTAGAAGCTGACTTCTCTGAATTTACAATTAATGATCAAAACTAATGATTTAAATGTGCTTAACAAACTTAAATTTGACTTGCTAATCACGACAAAATTATAACAATAAATTAAATCAAGATTTAACATAAAATTAATTTATAATAGTAAAAAAAAACTAAAAGGAGTCTAGTTTCGCATAAATAAACCTACATACAAGACACAAAGAAATGCAAGTAAAATAAAGATATTACAACTAAAATTGCGACCATATGGCGTTATTAATCTTATAAAAATAAAATATCGTAACTCACCTATTAAGATAGGGTTTCTCTCGTTAAACTCGTGACACCCTAGCTGGTAGACGGGTAAAACAATTTCCTCGTTGCTAACTGCAATAATGGGGAATTCTGACCACGATTTGCTGTCTGAACGGTTTTAAATTACCAATTTTCCCTACTGTCTGCTCTATGGGCTACCTACACTTCATAGGGAACGAAAGAACCATAAGAATCGAACAACCACATGAATAAATAAACGTGTTACTCACCACCGAAGATTTACTAAAATCCGCTAAAGCGATTTTCCTACGAATCCAACAAAACAACTGGAAATCTCACTCCAATAATATTCGATGGGAAAACAGGGGCTTAATTTTGTAAATCCAAGATTAATTGACTCCGATGAACAGAGATTACAACTTAAACCCTAAAAATCTCCTCACTCCCACGTTTTCAAGTCAGAGGTTCGTAATCGAAAGCACGAATTCTCACATATCTCCGTTCACGAAATTTGACACACTTCAAGATAAAAGGTGGCCTCTACTACTACAGGGACAATAACCGTAGGATCTTCAGCTACCAATTTACGAACAAACAGTGGTCGTTTGATACGACTAATCTTATTATTTATATAGATAACTACAAAAATCTCAACATTACTTAATTTCCTCGTTTATTTTAAATCTTATTACGCAAGTAACAATTCCACGAAACAGCTGGCTGTAGAACCGCAATATCAATAGTTTTCGACAAAAAGAAAGAGGTAGTACTTCAGTCAGATGAAAGCTAAAGTGACAGTAATTTCAAAAAATAAACTACATGAAATCATAACCTAAATTAAATAAATTTACTTCCAAAACAATATTAGCAACATTAGGAATAATTTATGGCCAGAATAATAAACAATAGTTGGCGATTAACTATAATCGAACTTAAATCAACCTGAACATGTCACGATTTAATCCTTAATAACGGAGAATTCATAAGGTAAGCGATTAGTTATAACTATTGTGAATTTAAACCCGTGACAATGTTTGTAAACGTGTGATTCTGGCCTTGACTGGGCCTTTTTTGAATATTAATAATTCCATTATAATTTTACTTTAATAAATAAATTAAATTGGGACATCCCGTACTAATATTTATCTGAAATTTAATAAAAATACCGCGAAATATACTTAAATGTCAATGAGAAATCTACTTTTTATGCGACAAAACAACCAAATACATTAATAATATTCGAGAAAATATAATACATATATATTATAGTGTACTTACAGATGCCAATACCAGTTGATTACCGGCTTCACTTATTTTCATCACAATGTGCGTGGCGTGCTCACCTTTGCTACCAAGAGTGCCAAGCGATTATGTACCTTAATCGTCCGTTCCATAAATGATGGTATTGCCTGCTGGTGCTGAATACGGTCGAAGTGACCAATGTTTTTGTGCTGTTGCTTCTTTCTTCAAATAATGGACTGTTTATATGTGTTAGCATTAAGTAAGCCAACAATCCCAATGAAAGAGACAACAAGCCTCAACAATAGCTACGAACAAATTGCTGTAATATCCAACTATTAGAAAGCCATATTCGCATACCCAATTCGTAAAGAATACGAACCAACAACACAACAAAACCAAAGAAAGAAAAACAAAAGTTTCGAGTAATACTCGGGAGCAAGCACCCAGTGCGTTAAAGTACGACCAGACTGAAACAGCATTGGTCCATCCATTTCGGAGGACTGCATTCGAAGTCCGCTTAGGTAAGCGGGAGCAGTGCACACTTCCAGGGGCGACCCCGCGAAGGATGTTAAACGCGCCATGGTTACACACCCCTGGACCTCACACCTTACAGTGTACAAAGCCCTCTCACCCAGCAGCCAACGAACACAATCCACACCCACTTCTAGACCTCCGCCGGTGACTAACAAAGGGACAAGCTATGGTATCAAAGGTTCCGGTACTGCCTAGACTTTCACGGGAGGCCCTGCAAGGTCATCTGACTCCGACAGCAGTAGTGAACCCCCGCATAGTGACAGTTTTCCCTCGGGCTCCTGCCGGCGAGCAATCCACCTCCCACTGACGGAGCGTAAGCAACGCAGTTCCACTAAAGGCGACCTCTCGTACAGCCCCGGCACCCACCGGAGCCTAAGCCCGTAATACAAAGAAACACGGAGGGACATTTTGGGCCGAAGCCCGGGACCTGAAGGGACCCAGAGTGATAAAGTTCACCCCAGACTAATATCCACAAAAAAAAAAAAAAATAAACCCCCCAAACTAACATAATTCCCTAGCAACCTAGAGACTAACAAAATAAATATTTAGTCCTAACGTACTCCTAGTACAAAACCGCAAAAAGGACACTTGAAACCTAAACCGGACCAATATCAAAACTAAACTGAACTACTATCCACAACAACAAACCCTACATTATTCCCACTTAACTATGGACTCAAAAGGTAACAAAATGTAGGAAAAATAAGCCCAATCCTCGCTCCAGACGCAAGTAGGGTAATGTAATAATCAACAATAAAATAAAAAAAATTGGAAGGGGGAAAGGGACGAAAAGCATACTAGAAAATGCTGATGGAAGCAACGTAATACAATTACTGATGGAGGTAACGTAAGATAATACAGATTCGGGAACCAGAGACAAGGTAAAATGAAGAACAGAAAACAGAAAGTCCCGAATCCTGTAGTGTTAAGGTTGGAGGACTTTTACCTACCCCGCCTGGAATATCCTCGGGTGGTGAAATTCTTAGGCCTCCAGCCACAAGGCACTAAAGAGTCAACGATGGTTATGTTGAACAAAGGTCGAGTTCCTACTAAATAGACTCTGAAAGTTTCCTCTATAAATCCCACCAAGTGGTTTTTCCACCGGACACTCAACAACCAATGGGCCGGTCGGAAAGTCAATGGTTTGGCCTCGAAATCCACAAAATGTGTCGTAGACCCACTACGAATGAAACCAAAACCATGAGGTCATTCTAAAGCCAACGAAATAGGAAAACGACATAACAGAATAAGATAAGGTAAGGATAAGTTCACTAAGGGTAGAACGAAACCTGGATCCAAAAAGTGGTTAGGTTGGAAAACCAACCCAATGGTACAGTAACATAGCCCAATGCGGATTCTAATATTACAACGAAACTCTATTAACTCAGTGTGAATTCTAACATAAACTATCATTAGGGAATTTGTTGTGAAAGAACCTATAAATCAATAAATTCCTGGAGGATGGATTAGTATTTTCTGCGGCTTCAATAGAATTTATAACCTCTAAAACTCTACATTTTACAACATTTCAAGTTTACAGTTTACGAAAGAAAGATTAAGACAGTGACTTCTGTTTTCACCAAAATGTCTGTAAAAGAAGCAATAAACATCAAGGAGCTTCTCGAGGACAGAGTGAGAAGGTAACCGATATAAATAACAGTCTAATGACGTGATAACCGACATGGATAACCTCTAAATTCTGTATTTGATCTGCATTTCAAGCAGAGATACCTAATTTGTCTATGATTTCAAGTTTATGAAAGATTATCACATATTGTCTGCTATTATTTGCGGTGAGTTAACAAAATGACTGATTCCGCAACAACTGAGTTGGAAACGGAAAAGATGACCAAGAGGAGGGTAACCGGTATAGAAGAGACAAGGGTATGGAAAGACCGCAAGGGTTATGGAAATCTGGTATGATAAGAGGCTTACTGTAAAGACATTACCTCTAAAATCTGCATTATCGCAAATTTCAAGATAGCTAAAAACATATTGTCAGCTATTATTTACAAAACATTTAACAAAAATGTCTGTAAAAGAACCCATGAATGGAGTGAGAAGGTAACCGATATGGATTAGGGGCTAGCAGTGTTAAGGTTAGGGGACTTTTACCCACTCCGCCTGGAATATCCTCGGGTGGTGAAATTCTTACGCCTCCAGCCACAAGGCGACACAAAAACAAAACACTAAACAGAAAAAGTAAGAACAATAAGAGAAATAACGAAAGTCACAAAGGAAAATCAACCAAAGATTCAAGTTTTCTATAGAGAATTGTCGTCTGGAGCGAGTGATTCACAAAAAGGCTTCAAATCCTGGACATGCCAAATACCTTTCGAATTTCCTAATTCATCCTGGAGTTCATAGGACCAAGAACCACACCTACGTTTAACAACAAAAGGACCAAGATACGCTGGTGCTAATTTCGCCGAATAGAATTTCAGAGCAAACTTTATCCCCACAACTAAAAGATAGAGGTCGACGACGCAGATTATAACGATTTGCATTTTGCACTCTTGCGGACTCTATACGCTGTCGGACTTGCAGATATAGCTTCGCAAAGCTCTCACGACAGATTTTAGCGTAGTCGTTAATTTCTATTGGGTCCGTCCGAAGTTTATCCTCGTAATCCGTTCCGTAAAGTTTGTGTTCCCTACCAAAAAGAATAAAATATGGACTGTATTTGGTGGTTTCACTTGGCGTTGTCCTGATTGCGCAGCCAATTTCATTAAGATGCTCATCCCAGGTCCTGTGGTTGTCTTGCTTCACATATGTACGTAACATGGTCTTAATAACCCTATTGTGTCGTTCGGTGGGGTTAGCGCGTGGGTTGTAATGTGCGGTAAAGAATATTCGGGTGTTATATTTTTCACACAGTTTCCGGAATTCGTTCGATTTCATTTGAACACCGTTCTCACAAGTTAAAGTCATGGGTGCTCCATACAACAAAAAGAAACCTTCCATAATTTCCGTCAAGTTTTTGGCAGTAGCAGTTTGGCACGGATATAAGAAGACTGCCTTACTGAAATTATCAGAAACAACTAGAATATACTGGTAACCCTTTTTTGATCTAGGGAGAGGTCCAATGTAATCTAGAATTATTGCCTGGAAGGGTTCGGATATTACAGGACGATCCCCATCAACCCTGCTGGTGCTTTTTGCTCAACTTTAGTCTGAGCACAGCTCTTTCAACAACGGACATACCTAGACACGTCAATTTTTATTTTGGGCCAGTAAAAGTTCTGACAGATTTTCCCAAAGGTTTTATATACGCCTACGTGTCCAGCAGATGGTAAATCATGACAGCGTTGTAGGATGGGGACGCGTTGCTCTTTAGGCACAACTAATTTCCAATCGTCTGAGAGCGGCGACAAATTAAGAATATCAGGCTTCACGAACTTGACAGGGCACCATTTTGTACACGCCATAACGGATATTTTAAGGGATTACTCTGCACATTAGCTAGCATTCTCGCGTACCATTTATCTTTGGTGGTTCCCGGTGAAACAAGACAGGAGTCTATCGTATTCAGCGAGTCAACCGTCTCCGGCACGGCTCTAGAAAGGAAATCCGGAACTACGTGATCTTTACCCTTACGATGAATGAGTTTGAAATCAAATTGTTGAAGACGTAATTGCCAACGAGCGAGACGACCTTGGGGATCTTTCAGCCGATGTGGCCACAATAAGGATGCATGATCTGTGATGACGATAAAGTGGACATGATCTAAATAATGCCTTAGTTTCTCAACTGCCCATATGACTGCCAAACATTCCTTCTCGGTAACTGATAGTTTCATCTCCTGCTTAGTCAAAGATCTAGATAGATAGCAAATAACCTTTTCGCCTTCCTCATATTGCTGTGTCAACACTACACCGAGTCCATAATTTGACGCGTCAGTTTGTAGATAAAACGTCTTTTCAAAATCTGGGGCCGTTAAAATTGGTGCCGTAACTAAACGCTCTTTAAGTTCAGTGAATGAGCGTTGACAATCTAGAGTCCAGTTCCAGGTTGCATTCTTTTTGGTTAGTTTCAAAATGGGAGCTAATACAGAGGAGAAGTTAGGGACAAACCGCCTATACCACGAAGCAGTACCTACGAACCTACGAACCTTACTGACGTTTCTCGGAGGTGGAATATTCACGATGGCTTCCACTTTCTCTGGATCCGGGCGCAACCCTTTATCATCGACTACGTAGCCTAAATACTGCAACTGAGGTTTACAAAAGTGACACTTCTCTTGAGAGACTATCAGACCAGCAAGGCGTAAACGATCAAAAACCTCTTCGAGTAGTCGCAGATGTTCGGAGAAGGAGTTGGTGAGTACAATAATGTCGTCCAGGTAAACCATTACATTGGGCTCCAATTCGGGACCTAGGATGGCATCCACAATCCTCTGCCAAGTAGCTGGTGCATTCGATAATCCGAACGGCATTCGGCAAAATTGGAACAATCCCCTACCAGGTACTGTAAATGCAGTAAACTCACGTGACGACTCTTTTAGTGGTACCTGCCAAAACGCGGATTTTATATCGATGGAGCTGATAAATCGCGTATCTCGCAACCGGTCTAAGATGGTCGAAATATATGGGATCGGGTAAGCATCCTTCCTGGTGCATAATTTCACCTTGCGATAGTCTACACAAAACCTATACGATCCGTCCTTTTTCCTTACTAAACACACTGGACTAGACCAGGGACTCTTTGACCTCTCTATCACTCCTAGTTTCAACATCTCCTCTACCTCATCGTCGATGACTTTCTGTTTATGGGGAGACACCGGATAATAACGTTGTTTAATCGGTCTCGTTCCAGGCTCCATCACAATTTCGTGCTCTGCTACCCTACAACAACTAAGACCTGTTCCCATATCATCGAATTTCCGTCGTACTAATTCAGTTAGTGTATTTCTTTCCGTCGCGGTTAATTTGTCAATACTCTGAACACTGGCCAGTTCCAAATTTGGTGATTCAGAGAAATGCCAAACATCCTGGTTCAGATCCGGAATAATCTCCATGGCCTTCCAAAAATCGATTCCTAAGATGATAGTGTGGGACAACGCGGGTAATACAAGGACATTAATTAATCGTGTTTTCCCCATTAGTGTGAGAGGAGTCTGAACATACTCACTACTCTGATAAACCTCGCCATTTGCTACTGTACAAGAGCTCGGATCTTTTATTAATTTAAGGCCTAAACTGAGTAAAATTTCAAAACCAGGTAACCCTACTATCGTGCGACTGGCGCCGGAATCTAGTAAACCTAACAAGGAATAACCTAGCACATTTATTTGGAGATAAGGCCGTTGATCTGCCTGTGCATGGGAGATAACATAATCTAGAAGCATCTTATGAGAACTATCTAACGTATTGGTCGTGCTAATACTGTACTGGGAGAAAAGGTCACGACCTAACGATTCTCCCGAGATCCGTTTCCCTGCTGCCTACATTTCATACAGTCTTTCCTGGTGACGTTAGTGGTACCACAGCGATAGCAATAGACCTTCCTGGGGTTGGGACAATTCCTACTGACATGTCCGGTATTTCGACAATTCCAACAGATCGGGGCGCTGGAAGGACGACCAGAACTACCAGGATTCGCGTCAACTCTATTTATTCCCGACTGTTGAAGATCGGGGTCCACCCGGTGGGGTTGTACCTCAGGCTACACAAATTGATTCCTCTTACGAGAAGGGGGCACGTAATTTTCTACTCGGTATTTCTTGGTTTCTAACATTTTTCTTCCAATTCTTCAATAGAACGTACGACCGGTAATTGGGTAGCATAAAAAGGTGAAAGATTTCTAACTAATAAATCTAATTGCATTTCGGAAGTAAGACTACCATGACGCCGAAACAACGCTTTCATGCAAGACAAATAATCGATTATTCCTTCCGTGGTGTCTTGAGCCCTCTCTAAAATTTCTTTGAACAGCCTGGCACGATAATCAGGTGGTTCAAAATGTCGTAGCAACAATTCCGACAAACTCTGCCAATCCCTAAACCTATCGACGTTGGCTCTATACCAGGTCAATGCTTTGCCGGAAAAGAGATCTATGGCACTGGAAAATAACTGTTCCTCAGTGATATTACGAGCTATTCTAAGTTCTTAAACCCTATCTAAAAAATTATGTACAGAAGACTTGGCATCCCCAGCGAACTTCACATTCCATTTTTCTAAATTCAACGGCTTCATTTGGGTATAATGAACAGTTCGAGTGAGGTTAGGGGAGTTCGAAGGTGCAGAAACGCGATAACTATTATGAACCGGTGGGGATTCCTCATCAAGATCCTGAACAATATGACTAAGTTCTGGGTTACGTTTAGCAGCGGTATCAAGGGAATCTAAGGCAGCTAACGCCTCCATCAACAATTTTCCCCTCTCCAACTTCTCTTCAGTTGTTAATCCGGCCTCTGGAATACGTTGGGTCCGATGGTAAATGTGAACTAATTTCGACATTGAAGAATTATATTTCCTCTCAACATTTTCACCTTCAAAAGTAAGAACCGTTTCCTCTGACAACAGCTTACGAATTAACTCTATCTCGCCTTTAAAATCTGCTACGGTATAAGGGGGTAACGTAAAAGTGCCTGATTTCTCCATTTTTAGGATCGGCCGCAGGGCCGTCCTCATCTGGTCAACCGTCTGCCTTGAATCGACTAAAATTCCCCTAACTAAAAGTTCATGGACCAACATGTCCTTCTTAAGATACGAAATGTCCATCTTATACTCCATAAGATGTGATTAAAATAACGAAAATTCAACAATAAACGAATAAGAGACTACTACAAATTTTCAACAAATAGACGCAACTTGTGGTTCAGTACCAATTAGCAACGATGAATAATAATGATAAATAACTTACCAAAGATATATATATAAAAAAAAAATAATATGCACACTATGTAAATCGTTTCACGATTGGTGTGATCAGGTGTTAATAACGCCAAAGATTAAAAATATTAAAAATACCGTTACTACTTAGCTCACTTTATATAAATGCATATAGTTAAAAAAAAATACTAACAATTACTTAAATATTCGCCCCATTAAACAAATATGTGCCCCACGTTGGGCGCCAAAAATTTGCCACGTATTTTTAATGAAAATAAAACAAAATCAAATTTTGAAAAATTAATAAAAATATTAATCAATTTATTCCAATCGAAATCCAACTCCAGCTGAGATAGGTAGTGGTTTCTCTACTGGCAAATTTGTGCCCAGCTCAGCCGTAGAGGGTAAGTACCAAAATAAAGTGAGTGCGCCACCGATTTGTACGGTTAAAATCGGAAACCCCTGTTGTTCCAGGCACTACCTTACCCACTGGAGATAATTAATAAATTTAGAATATTAAACAGTACTAATTGAATTACACAAAAAAAAATAATAAAAGAAAATAACGATAAAGTGAGCTAAATAAAACAAAATCTCAACTAGACCCTTCTTTAATAAAAATATTAAGAATTACAAAACTGTCAAGCCTCGTGCTTGAGAACGCTATTGATATTTATATAAAAAAAATGAATATTATTTAGTATGTGTGATCACACGCAATATAAAAAAACACAAACAAGAAAAAATAGATTTTTAACTAAAACTAAAGTCACGACTTAAGTCTAATATAGCTTATCTGATAAACTAGATTCAATTCCTCGTCGTCCTAGGCTTCTCCAATACTTAGGCCGGTACCAAATTCAAGCCTGTTCCCAGAACCAATAGGCTTGCACCAATCACAAATAACTTAAGCTCGACTAAGTATCAGGTCAGCAATCAAATTTCAACCAATAACTAGGACTTAAACCCTTAACTAGGATTTACACCTGTATCTATGATTTACACCTGTATCTAGGATTTCAGCCTATAACTAGGACCCTAAAATCGTAATTTGGAATTAATAATAGCTCAAACAAATTTAAATGACTCCTCGAATTAATTGACTTTACTGACTTTAATACAATTTGAACACATTAACTTAAATTTGTACGACAATGAAAGAATAAAAATGAATTTAAATGAATAATACAATATTTAGAAGCTGACTTCTCTGAATTTACAATTAATGATCAAAACTAATGATTTAAATGTGCTTAACAAACTTAAATTTGACTTGCTAGTCACGACAAAATTATAACAATAAATTAAATCAAGATTTAACATAAAATTAATTTATAATAGTAAAAAAAGCTAAAAGGAGTCTAGTTTCACATAAATAAACCTACATACAAGACACAAAGAAATACAAGTAAAATAAAGATATTACAACTAAAATTGCGACCATATGGCGTTATTAATCTTATAAAAATAAAATATCGTAACTCACCTATTAAGATAGGGTTTCTCTCGTTAAACTCATGACACCCTAGCTGGTAGACGGGTAAAACAGTTTCCTCGTTGCTAACTGCAATAATGGGGAATTCTGACCACGATTTGCTGTCTGAACGGTTTTAAATTACCAATTTTCCCTACTGTCTGCTCTATGGGATAATCGAGTATTGGGGTATTTGTAAATTGAATAAGATTTCTTTCAATAATATTTTTATTAGACACAGTAAAAATACAATTGTCAATACAATATTAAAAATGACGGATAGCAACTAACTCGTAACATGTTGCCTTATTACGAACTAACTTACTACTAACTTACTACTAATTATACAGAGACACCTCTAAATTTACTTATACTCAATACTCCCACTTAAATTTAGAAGGTGTAAACTGAACAGATTATAAAACTTGCAATTTGATTTTAAAACATGAACACTAAAAGATTACCAAACTTACACTTTCATGACACTATCTCTTATAAAAGTGAACTTACATAGTGGTAACGCTTTTGTAAGAAAATCAGCTAATTGACATGAACTTTCAACATATTTAATAGTAATTATTTTATCTTCAACCTTTTCCCGAATAAAATGATACCTTATGTCAATGTGCTTACTTCTCTTATGAAATACTGGGTTATGTATCAATTTGATTGCACTTTGATTATCAATGTCACAGAGTTTTGTTGTTCGCCTATATCTAGTAAGAATTGTTTAAGCCACAATATTTCTTTCGTTGCCTCACTCGCAGCCATATACTCAGACTCTGTCGTTGACAATGCTATTGTATTTTGCTTATGACTTGCCCAAGTGACAGGTCCACCATTCATTAAGAATATGTATCCAGTAGTGGATTTCCTAGAATCTAAATCGCCTGCAAAGTCAGAGTCTGAATATCCAACCAATTCAGTGTTACAATCATAAACAATTGATCTATCCTTTGTACAAATCAAATAACGAATTATTCGTTTTACAGCATGTACATGAATAGCTGCTGGGTTACTAACATATCTACTTACTAAATTCACAGCATAGGCTATATCTGGCCTAGATACTGATGATAAAAATAGTAATGCTCCCACTGCTTCCCTATATGGAAAATTAATAACAGTTTCCTTGTCATTTTTACATAATTGTACATTTATATCTACTGGTGTACTACAGCCCTTGGCTTCAGACATATTAAACTTATTTATCAAGTTTTCAATGTAATTTCTTTGATTTATATTTATACAATGTTTTGTTTTATTTACCTCCATGCCAACAAAAGAATTAAAATTTAATATCTTAATTTCAAAATTCTTTCTTAGATCTTGTAATATTACATTTAAAATTTCTTTATCTTTGGCCAATAATAATCCATCATCTACATAAATTATTAACAATATTTTGATATTATTAAAATTTCCAACAAAAACACAACTGTCTGAAGGACATGGCTTGAACCCATAGGTAGTGAGAAATGAGGTAAATTTTTTATTCCAACAGCGAGAAGATAAATATCATTCCCAGTGTCTAAAATTAAAAGATAACACCCTAAAAGCAATTAATGATTGCGAAAATATATGTTGGTTTTGTGATACGTGTATAGTGAGTCTAGAGGAAAAAATAAATATCAGTCAGCAGATAAAAAATATGGAAGAAAAAACTACAAAATTATTAGAAGATGCCAAGTATGCAATGGAATCTGTTAAAAACACTCAAAGTATTGAAAATTGTAAAATGTCATACGCTGATAAGGTAAAACAATATGAAATTCCATTAATAATAAAACCGAAGAAAAAACAAGATAGTTCAACAACAAGAAATGAAATAGAAGAAAAAATTAAACCAGCTGAGATTGCCGTAGCAGTCAAAACAATTAAACCTGTTGGTCAAGGTAATGTTTTGATAAAGTGCGATAACGATGAATCTTTACAAAAAAATAAAAATAGTCTAGAAAATGAATTATCAGATAAATATAACATTGAAGTACCTGCAATTTTGAAACCCAGAATATTAATTGTTGGTGTAAAAAAAGGTGTTATCGATGCCGAAAATAAATTTATTGCAGATATAAAACGTCAAAATTTTTCCGAGATGCAAGAAATTATTGATGATGTTAAAATTGTAAAAAAATACAAACCAAGAAATAAAAACCATATAAATGTAATTATGGAAGTAACACCCAAAATATTTGATATCGCAATTAAAAAGGGCCGTATATTTGAAGGTTGGAGAAGTTACCCGGTGTATGAACACATAGGAGTTCGACGTTGCTTTAAATGTTGGCGATTCAACCACAAGGCTGAAAACTGTAGGTCTTCCAGACTTGTGTGTCCGGAATGTAATGGTGACCATAGAAGTCACGAATGTAATGAAGTTCTTAAAAAATGCACAAATTGTACATATGCACATGAAGTCTTAAAAATTGAGGGAATAGAATATAATCACTCTGTGTTTGATAAAGAATGTGTCGCGTATAAGAGAGCAGTGGGGTATACAAAGTCCAGGATACAATATATATAGCCATCACAGGAAATAACATTAGATACAAAATGTAAAGTAATTTGTGTCAACATTGAAGGTTTAACGTCACACCTTGATGAGCTCCGAGTGTATATAAATGAAAATAGTCCCTTATTGGTCAGTGTAACCGAAACCCATATTACGGAAGATATAGATGACAGTGAGATCCAAATTGAGGGTTACAACTGTTTAGGAGTAATTTCAGATAGTAGACATTCTGGCGGTTGCATAATTTACTTAAGGGAAAGCGTAAGGTACCAAATTTTAAAAAAAGTTTCCGTCTCTTTAAATTATTGGTGTATACTTATAAAATTAAGTTATGAAAAAGTTACTTTAATAGTGGGATCCATATATAGATCCCCTAGTGGCAATGTAGAGGAATTCCTGTCATTTTTTGATGAAATGTTGAATATAGATATTGTGAATAAATACGACACTGTAATAATGGGTGACTTTAATGTTGATTATAAGAGTGACAATGGAACAACATGCAAATTCAAAAACAAAATTAAAGATCAAGGATTTAAACAAATAATAACGAAACCAACGCGGATAACAAATACATCTGCTACACTTATAGACTGGATAGTCACTAATAATTATTGTATAAACGAACTGCCTAGAAATTTTCCACAATTCTCTGATCACAAGATGATTGGTATAGAAATAAACTTCCCCATAGATAAGAGAAACATCTTTATGGAAAAACGATTTCTTAATGAAGAAAACTTAGATAAAATAAGGATGGAACTCATTGGAGCAAAATGGGAAACAAATTCCACTGATGTGGACGTAGTTTATAGAAATTTCTGCGATAATGTAGGAAAATCTGTCGATAAAATATGCCCATTAAAAAAGGTTAAGATTCATAAGAAACCATGGATAAATAATCGCGTTAGACAAACTCAAAAAGAACGCGATCAGATTTATAAGAAATTTAAACAAACACAATTACATCAAAACTGGAATGAATATAAAAGAAAGAGAAATGCAGTAACCACGGTAATAAGGCAAGAAAAAAGAAAATATATGGAGGAAAAAATTGATAAATCAAAAAATGATAACAAAAAGATGTGGCAGACGATCAAGGAAATTCTAGGTCAGAAAAAGGAGAAAGTGAACAGCAATAAAATTTTGTTTGAGAAATACACTGGTAGTGCTTCAGAAAACTTTAATAAATTTTATATTGACAGCATCACAAAAATAGCAAATAGCATCGAAATTAGACAACAAAATCTTACAAATGAATTGCAGATCAAGGAAAATTCAAAAAAGCTATCAAACTTTCAGAAAGTAAACTTTAACACACTTAAGAAAATTGTATTTTCGTTAAAAAATAAAAGTACAAGTGATGAATCTGTCAGTGTAAAATTGTTAAAAGATTTATTTTGTGTTGTTAGGTATCCACTGTTAAATTTGATAAATTTAATTCTTGATAAAGGCCGTTTTCCAATAGAGTTAAAGACAAGTGTCGTTATCCCTATTGCTAAGGTACCATCTCCGACGCGTCCAGAGGATTGCAGGCCGATAAATTTATTGCCAGTAGTAGATAAAATTGTCGAAATAGTCATAAGGGACCAGTTGAAGAGCTTCTTCGAAGAAAATCGGTTATTGGATAAAGGTCAATCTGGTTTTCGTGAGAAGCATTCTTGTGAAAGTGCGGTTCAGCTTGTGTGTGCAAAGTGGAGAGAAGAAATAAATGTCGGTAAAGTTGTGATAAGTGTTTTTGTGGATTTAAAACGTGCATTTGAAACAATAAATAGAGATAGACTATTGCAGAAATTAGCTTCTTTTGGTGTAGGTTCTAAGGCTTTATCTTTGTTAAAAGACTATCTAAGTGACAGATATCAAAAAAACTAGAATAGATGGAGTAACATCTTCTAAATTATTAAATGCTTTTGGTGTACCCCAGGGTAGTGTTCTAGGTCCGCTGCTATTCATAATTTATATAAATGATCTGCAAAAAGATTTAAAAAACTCTCTTGTCAATTTATTTGCTGATGACACAGTGATATCAATATGTGGCAGCGACCCTAAAACATTGACTTGCATTTTAAATGATGAACTAAACATACTATTTGATTGGCTATGTATAAATAAATTAAAGTTAAACACAGCAAAAACTAAATGTATGGTATTGGGATCAAAAGTAAATTGTTTAAGATATTATTCAAGTAATTGTAAAATTTGTATAAATGGCGAGGAGATTGAATTTATTAATGAAATAAAATACTTAGGAGTATTAATTGATCCTCAATTAAAATTTTCAAACTTTGCTGACTATTTATGTAAAAAGTTAGGGAAAAAAATAGGATTTTTCTATAGGGTATCACAAGTTATGTCACAGTGGGCAAAAATTTTAGTTTATAATTGTATATTGAGACCTCATTTTGAGTACTGTATTTCACTTTTGCTTTCTTGTCCTAAACAACAAATACAAAGACTACAAATTTTGCAGAATAGATGTATGCGCATAATTTTAGGATGTAATATTTATACACCGATAGACTCAATGCTACAAAAATTAAATTGGTTGACAGTAGAGGAAAGCATTAAAAAGGCAAACATTCTTTTAATATATAAAATGTGTCATGATAAAGTTCCTAAATATTTGACAAAACTTTTAGTTACTCGTCAGGAAATACATAATCGGGAATTAAGATCTAAGGACCAGTTTAATATTAATTTTACAAACAAATCTTTTTTAATGGGAAGTCTATTAAACGAAGGTGTTCGAATTTTTAATGCTTTGCCGCAAAACATAAAAGACATTGATTCTATTGATTAATTTAAAGTACATGTTTTCAATTATCTGTTAAACTCTAGAGTAACTGTAAAAACCTAAATTTTAATTAATATAAAAGTAAATGTTTTGTTACTAACTTATGTAGCTAAATAAATAAAGATTCATTTATTCATTCATCCATATAATGATTTGTTTAACTTACATACTTGTGACGGTTCGACTTCGATGCCCTCTGGTACCTCCATGTAGATCTCGTCCAAGAGCTACCCGTACAGAAAGGCGGTCTTCACGTCAAATTGTTCTATCTCTAAATCTTCTCTTGCTGCTATACTCAACAATACTCTTATGGAGTCATACCTAGTTGTTGGTGAGAATGTTTCTTTGTAGTCTAAATCTTTCACTTGGGTAAAACCACGGGCACAGAGACGAGCTTTGTACCGTTCAATTCCTCCTTCTTTATTTTTCTTAATGCAGAATACCCATTTGCATGTAACAGGCTTCTTTCCTGTTCTTTCAGTTATTGTCCATGTATTGTTGTTTTCATGAGATCTCAGCTCTTCTTCTATAGCTTTCTTCCAGTTCTGACTATTATTACCAGTCACTGCCTCTTCATACGTATTTGGTATATCTATCTCTGTCAGATTCAATTCAATGTTTCTATTCTTTCGAGGTCGTAAATCGTAGGGTTGATCAAAAGTTAGGTTTCTAGGTGGATAATATGTATCATTATGATTATCTATACTCTCCATGCTATCATCTGCATCTGATGATAATGGTGTAATTTCCGGAGTCATATTGTGTTCGTCTTCATCATTTGGTTTATCACTATTTATTTCAACAAAATTTTGTCTTTGTTCCATTAAACTGCTGTTCTCATCAAACTTCACATCCCTTGACACAGTTATATTTTTAGTTTGTTGATTATACATTCGATAGTTTTCTTGCTCATATCCCACTAGTATCATTTTTGTACTTTTCTTATCTAATTTCTTTCTTCTTTCTTTAGGAATGTGCACATACCCAACTGATCCAAATATCTTAACATGTGACAAATTTGGCTTTTGATTATGCCACAGTTCATAGGGTGAAACATCAACAGTTTGACTAGATGAGCTTCTGTTTAATAAATAGACAGCACAACTTACTGCCTCAGCCCACAACTGTAAAGGAATTTTTTTGCATAAAGCATGGACCTTGCACTTTCCATTATTGTACGTAATTCCCGCTCTGCCCTGCCATTCTGCTGCGGGGTGTAAGGAGCTGTACATTCATGAACTATCCCTTTTGTTTCTAAGTAATTCTTAAAATCATTGTTCACGTATTCTCCAGCATTGTCTGTGTGTAGGATGCGTACATCATGTTGAAATTAATTGTTCACTAAAGCATTATATTTCTTGAAACACTCTAGTACTTCATTCTTGTACTTCAAGAAATAAACATGGCGATAACCTGTGGCACCATCTTTAAACAAAACGAAGTAACGTTTTCCTGACACAGATGGTTCTTCGATGGGTCCACAAACGTCACTGTAGACTATATCACCAGCCTGAGTTGGACCTCTTGTTGATTTGTGGAATGGCAATCTTGCTTGCTTACCATATTGACAAGCCTCACAAATAAAATTATCATTACCTGTTAACGTTACTGGAATTGTTCCATTTTTGCTCATTTTCTGAAGTTCTTTAGCATTAAGGTGTCCTAGACGTTGATGCCAAACTTTAATATCAGATTGAACAATGTTACAACTTTCTTGAATAACTGTTTTTATATCTAATTCATACAGATTGTTGTCTTTTAAATATGCATGCATAACTACTGAATTTGTCTTCATTATTTGGGCACTTTTATTATTTTTCACAATCATGTAACCTCTTCTGGTTGCCGCGCCCTCAGAAAATAGGTTCCTTCGCAGCTCAGGCACATAAGTTACATTCTCCAATATGCTCTCCTCCCACTGGCCATTGATTTTTCATTTAATTAATATTGATCCTTCTCCACAAACTTCAACATTTTGCTTGTTCCCTAATTTAACAGTTCTGTCACTATCGTGGCTGTGATATTCAGTAAATTTACAAAAGAATTCTCGCCTTTATGTCATGTGCATTGATGCTCCGCTATCCAATATCCACACATCATTGTCATTCGCAGATAACGAATATTTTTCTGCACTAAATGCTAACATATTCCGATGCTCTTGTTTCTTATAAACAGATTTCTTGGGTGCTCTGCATTCCCTTGCAAAGTGACCTCTTTTGTTATAGTTGTAGCACACAAACCTGTGACTTTGATTGCTTGCATTTTCGGTGGAATTGCTATTTGACTTCGCATTGTTTTTGATTTGTTTGGAGTTTTTCTTTGACATGACTAATGCTGACTCACTGTTGGTATCATTCGTTATACTTGCTTCTTCATCAATTAAACGTGACGTGAGGTTTTAAATAGTCTGACTACTTGCATCTAGTGACAACCATGCTTGCCGTAGGTAACGATATGCATGTGGCAATGTGCTTAATATTTTGGTGATTACTGCTGTGTCACTCAACTTTTCACCACATTCTCTGAGTTGTTTAGCCAAACCTTCAACTTTTGAGACATGCTGTGCCATTGTGTCATTTGAACAATATGTATACTGATAGAACTGTTCATGCACTATCATTTTGTTGTATTCAGATTTGTGTTCGTAAATAGCTTCTAGTTTGTTCATTACTTCTTTCGCCGTTTCGCATGTTTCTATCAGAGAAATTTGATCAAGATCCATTGAAGATGTCAAAATGAACATAGACATCCCATCTTGTTTGTTCCATTCAACTTGCTCTGCAATATTAGTAGGTTTAGGGTTATCCAAGTCCAAACCCTTTTCTCGTAAGGCGCATTTAATTTGAAACTTCCATTGCTTAAAGTTTCTGCAGTCGAACTTTTGCACTTTCATCGAATTTGTGACTTCCATAGTAAGAGGTTTTCCGCGTGCCGCAAATTATATTTTAATTATTTAATTATTTTAATTATCTTGCTCTTTATTCAATTAATATTCTCAGGGCCCATAACCTAATCGAGTATTGGGGTATTTGTAAATTGAATAAGATTTCTTTCAATAATATTTTTATTAGACACAGTAAAAATACAATTGTCAATACAATATTAAAAATGACGGATAGCAACTAACTCGTAACATGTTGCCTTATTACGAACTAACTTACTACTAACTTACTACTAATTATACAGAGACACCTCTAAATTTACTTATATTCAATATGGGCTACCTACACTTCATAGGGAACGAAAGAACCATAAGAATCGAACAACCACATGAATAAATAAACGTGTTACTTACCACCGAAGATTTCCTAAAATCCGCTAAAGCGATTTTGCTACGAATCCAACAAAACAACTGGAAATCTCACTCCAATACTATTCGATAGGAAAACAGGGGCTTAATTTTGTAAATCAAGATTAATTGACTCCGATGAACAGAGATTACAACTTAAACCCTAAAAATCTCCTCACTCCCACGTTTTCAAGTCAGAGGTTAGTAATCGAAAGCACGAATTCTCACATATCTCCGTTCACGAAATTTGACACACTTCAAGATAAAAGGTGGCCTCTACTACTATAGGGAGAATAACCATAGGATCTTCAGCTACCAATTTACGAACAAACAGTGGTCGTTTGATACGACTAATCTTATTATTTATATAGGTACCTACAAAAATCTCAACATTACTTAATTTCCTCGTTTATTTTAAATCTTATTACGCAAGTAACAATTCCACGAAACAGCTGGCTGTAGAACCGCAATATCAATAGTTTTCGACAAAAAGAAAGAGGTAGTACTTCAGTCAGATGAAAGCTAAAGTGACAGTAATTTCAAAAAATAAACTACATAAAATCATAACCTGAATTAAATAAATTTACTTCCAAAACAATATTAGCAACATTAGGAATAATTTATGGCCAGAATAATAAACAATAGTTGGCGATTAACTATAATCGAACTTAAATCAACCTGAACCTGTCACGATTTAATCCTTAATAACGGAGAATTCATAAGGTAAGCGATTAGTTATAACTATTGTGAATTTAAACCCGTGACAATGTTTGTAAACGTGACTGGGCCTTTTTTGAATATTAATAATTCCATTATAATTTTACTTTAATAAATAAATTAAATTGGGACATCCCGTACTAATATTTATCTGAAATTTAATAAAAATACCGCGAAATATACTTAAATGTCAATGAGAAATCTACTTTTTATGCGACAAAACAACCAAATACATTAATAATATTCGAGAAAATATAATACATATATATTATAGTGTACTTACAGATGCCAATACCAGTTGATTACCGGCTTCACTTATTTTCATCACAATGTGCGTGGCGTGCTCACCTTTGCTACCAAGAGTGCCAAGCGATTATGTACCTTAATCGTCCGTTCCATAAATGATGGTATTGCCTGCTGGTGCTGAATACGGTCGAAGTGACCAATGTTTTTGTGCTGTTGCTTCTTTCTTCAAATAATGGACTGTTTATATCTGTTAGCTGCATTATTATCTCAATTAAGCACTTCTTGAACTTAGAAACATTTATTTAGATAATATAATGTCGAAGATTATTGAGTACACAAATTGACGATGTGCACTCTAGGGAATCTGAAACTACAATGCTACCTTTGTTTACATGCGCGATCAACATGGACGTATTTTACATAGGCGTGCGAACAATGATATAAAATTATAAAAAATCCTACTAATATTATATAGGCGAAAGTTTGTTTGGATGGATGTATGGATGTTTGTTCCTCTTTCACGCAAAAACTACTAAACGGATTTTAATGAAACTTTACAGTAATGTAGCTTATAGATCAGAATAACATATAGGCTATAATTTATAAAGATATTGTGTGAATTGTCCAAAATATAACGATAAATGTCATTTAAGTCTGAAAAAATTCTGCAATCTGCGAGCTACTCAGGCGTGTGCTTACATAAAGACCTTGATTTTATTCGAATTACACGCAGACGACGTCGCGGGCAACAGCTAGTATAAAATAAAACTTAAATCGATAATGGCCCTAACAGTAGCCTCATCTCAAAAAGTTCCATTGCTAAGACATTATGAACTTTGCATAACTTAGTTGTTAGACATAACCTTTATAAGTCTTTGCACCTCTATGTTCGCTCATTGAAAGTGAAAACGGACCTGCAAAATCTAAACAAACGGATGAAAAAGCCTTGACTTCAGACATTCTTATAGAAGGTAAATCAGCCATGTAGGCGTCATAGGACTTTGGTTTGCATCGAAAACATCTGATTCACCTCGAAAGACATTTATAAATCGCGCTACGGGGAGATAAGATCCAAAATTGTTGTAATAGCAAATAATGTAACAATTTTAAGCCAGGGTGGAAATGTTCTTGATGGATAGATTCAATTATCAGATGTGCCAGTCTATGTGATTTGGGTAGTAAAATAGGATGTTTGACATCAAAAGAAAATTCGGAATTTTTGAGTCTGCCACCAACTCTAAGCAACCCAAATGAGTCGATAAAAGGAGCGAGTTTCCTAACAGGTTTGGGTAGTAGTTGGTTAAGTTCAATTTTAAGAAAAATATCTGAAAATACCTGGTGTTGTACAGATCTTATAATAATCTTAAATGCACTACTAATATCTAAGCATTACTGGGGTTCAGATTGTGACATTAAATTAGAGGTAAAGCAGAGAGAATGAGCTAAAACTCGTTTAATCTTTTGACGAATAAAGCATAGGGAATAGGCTACAATTCGTTTAATCTTGTTTAAAGAGGAAAATCTGTTTGATAGAAAAAATATAAAATTATCAGAGGAGAGACAGGTCAAGAGTACGACCCTTTGCTCTTCTTGAGATATTTCAGGACAAGTAAAATCATTGTTAGGTTGGGTAGGCCATGTATCAATGGGTTTAGATAAAAAATCAGGACCTGACCACCAAATAGGAGTTTCTAAAAGCTGTGTTGGGGTTTGACCTCGACTAGCACAATCAGCAAGATTTTGTGAAGAGGGGACATAATGCCAACAGGATGGAGGGATAAGATCTTGAACATGACTAACTCTGGTGGCTACAAATGTTTTCCACTTATGAGGAGATGAAGATAACCATGCAAGAGTTACCATGGAATCTGACCAAGCAGAAATAGCATCAAAAACGACGGGGCCCTTATAACTTTCTTTGACAAAATTCATGAGATCGGCTAATAGAACTGAACCCATAAGCTCCAGTCTAGCTATCGATTGTGTTTTTAAGGGGGCTACTCGACATTTTGCACAAATTAAGAAAGTTTTCACCGTCCTAGGAGATTCGAGAATACGAAAATAGACAACACTCGAGTAACCGACTTGTGAAGCGTCGGAAAACCCATGTAGCTCAATTCGAGAAATAGAACTGGAACCTACATGGCGAGGAATTTTTATATTAGATAAATGTGGCGCCTCCATCTTAAATTTTGAACAACTATCTAAGATAACTTTAGAAGGAGAATAATCCCAAGAAACTTTGGATTTCCACAGTTGTTGCAACAGACGTTTTGCGAGTAAAAGTCAGGGTGAAGTAAATCCAAGAGGGTCAAAAAACGACTGATTTCAGAGAGAATATTTCGTTTTGTTCATGGAAGATTCTTGGCGATCAGAAGGTATGATATTAGTTAAAAGAGCAGGATGATTACTGACCCATTTACTCAACTGAAAACACCCTTGTTGCAGGATTTGAATCAATTCTGCTTGGAGTGAAAGCGCCGAATCTAAATCGTTGCTATAGTCCATTTCATCGTTTTTAGCCGATTTGATATTAGAAACCACTGAAATAAGATTAAACTGTCATCCAAGTTACCAATGGCGGAGAGTTTTTTTTTTCTAAATTAGGTCGTAAGTTTCTGAAACTATCAGTGTGGTTTGACATCTACAAAAATATGACATTAATAATTATTAAATTCAACCGTTCAACAACGAGCTGTACATGACGGTTACTAGGAATGTGAATTAAGTCAAGACTTCCGTATTGAATACTTTTTATCTACCGGTGAAATAAGATGCAGTTACGTAAGTGTTGTATTAAAAAACAAACGTCCTCATTTAAATTTCTAACTTGCCTGTATCTGAGAGAGATGTAACTCTAAATTTACTTCGAGTATGATTTCTGTCATCGGCCAAAATCGGTGAAATGGACTATACCACCTAAGCCGTCATCTATGTAAAACTGACGAAGCAACATTTGAGAAGTTTGGGGAAACGAAGATTTCTCTTGGGTAGCCAATTCCTCTAAAGTCCTTAGAGCTAAAAAGGGTGAACTTGAAATTCCGTAAACTACGGTTTTCAAAAAAAAATTCTGAAGGGGGTCAGTAGGGTTGAAACGCCAAAGAATCCTTTGATAATTCCAAAATTCAGGTTGAACATTAATTTGTCTGTACATTTGCTTTATATCTCAGACAAAAACATGAGAGAAAAATCTAAAATTCAGAAGTATTGTAGAAATGTCTCGTTGGAGTTTTGTACCAAATAAAAGCATATCGTTAATTGAGACACCCTACATCACGAAGGCTGGCATCGAACACAACTCGAATTTTAATATTAACCTGGGAGCCAAAGAGTTGCTCTTTGAAGACAGCATGATGGGGTATGTAATAAGCAGTCGAAGAATGATAATTGTTTGTGGCACGGGAACCATGTGTCCACTGTCAAGATAATCTTGCATAAATTCGCAATATTTTAAATATAATTCGGAGGATTTTAGAAATCTCCTTTCTAGCAATGAAAATCTACGATAAGTCTGTAAATAAGTATCGATAAAATTAGGAGAAGATTTGCGAAATGTCAAAGATACCGAAAATTGTCCAGAAGGTTCTGGAAAAGTGGAATTCTTGTAAATTTCTTCTCACCTTTTGTCTTCGGGTGAGACGTGAGTAGTTTTGACAACTTGTTCGACTTCCCAAAATTTTTGTAATTGTGTATCAAGATTGATATCTAAAGATACCTGACAATTTAAAGAATAAAAAGAATTTGAAGGTAGGGAGCAATTAGTCCTTCCTTGAAGAATATAACCAAAAATAGTTTCCAACGCAACAGGTTGGTCAGGATTTCCAAATATGCGATCTGATTTTAAAATTAAAGGTATTAGTTCAGCTCCAAGAATCATCTCCAAAGGACCTGGGATATGAAATTTACTATCAGCTAATTTTATATTGTGAATATGTGTTAATTCTGCAGGGTTGATCATAAACTTTGGCTGATCAGAATAAACTTGAGGTATAATAATTGCGTCGAAAGAAAGAACTGGATTTGTTTCATCGCACGGTTTGATAATACAATCAGCTTTACCTCGGTTGGTAACGGTAGTCATTCCATTAAGACCTTCAATAGGAACGGAATAATTTTTGCGAGGAAGACCCAGTTTTTTAATACATTTTCCAGATATAAAGTTAGCCATAGAACCAGTGTCAAGTAAAACACGGATCTTTTGAAAATTCCCTTGAATGTCCTTGATATGTACTTCACAAGTGAATAATAGAATGGTTGATTGTGACAAAGTTAAGCCATTGGTAATCCAATAAACATTGGTAACTGAAGAGTTAGAATTATCTCTGGAAATGCTGATAGAATTATTCATATTATTGTCTGAAGTAGAAGTTGAAGTTGAGACCGAATTGTTATTCTGATGAGAATTCGAAGAATGTTTTGGAAAATGTAAGCTTGTATGATGAGGAAATCGACAAACCTTACATCTTTTAATAGAATGAGGTCAAACTAAGCAGTTGACGCATAATTGGTGCTGCTTAGCAAAAGAAAATCTTTCTTGTGGTGTCTTAGCCAAAAAAAGTTGACATTTATAAAGAGCATGAGAAGACGAACTTAAGATGTATTTCCTCTTGCTACTGCTTGGAAGAGTATTTGTTACAAAAGTAGAAATTGAAGGCTTATTACGTGTCAAATTTGAAAACTTATTTTTAGATTTGTCTACAGAAATGGATGAAGAGGTATTCGAAAGTTGAACTGATTCCAAAGCTATTCAGTGTCTCTCTAAAAAAGTTATTAATTGTCTATAAGATGGCAAGTCTGAATTCAAACTATTTTCAAGCTAAAAATCTGTTCTAGTTTTGGAATCAAGTTTATTGATACCTAAGCATATTGAACAACAAAAAATCCCACTGATCAACTGGAAATTTGAGAACTCGGAGAGAAGCTACATTTTCAGAAAAGGTATTTAAAAGTTTCCTAAGGTCCTTAGAAGAAGGTCTTTGGATTAAAGGTGCATTCGAAAGTTTATTATAATATTGAGTAGCTAAGATTCGTTTGTTTTGATACCGTTTCTCGAGCATTTTATACGCTATAAGATAATTTGCATCAGTGAGTGGAATCCCCTTAATTGTAGCTATGGAATGGAATTTTTCAGCATCCGAAAAATCATTATTGTTATAAATAAGGGTATTAAAAAGATCGTAAAAAGAAGACCAATTTTTAAAGTTCCCGTCAAAAACTGGCAAATTAATTTTTGGAAGCTTTGCGCCAAGCCTTTGATGTGCATTGTTATTATTCAAGTTTGTAACATTGATTGAATTAACAGCTGCATCAGTAATCAAAAAACAATGCTTAACAGATTTAGCTCTATAAAAGGCTTTATCTGCAGAAAGACGCATTGTATCAAAGGTTGCAAAATCATCATCATTAATTAAAGATATAGCAGTATTATGAGCACTTCGAAACTCATCATACACCGACTCGAGATCTTCTGCTCTATAAATAATGAATCATCGTGTACTGCGTCCAAACCAGCCTGATAGGTTTCTTGTAGTCTTTTATGGGTTAATCTGCGATTTAAATTTGCTTTTGTTAATTTATCCGAAGCTGAAGTAGGCATGATGTGAAAACAAAAGTATGCAGATTAGTGAATATGATTAAAAAATAAAATAAAAGGAAAACCCCTTTTAAAGTCATTGTGGTTCGTCTATATAAACCCAAAAATAATTTAAAATAATTATTATTATCAAAATCCGGTAAAAGTACCCAAAAATTTATCAAGTACCCTTAGTAAATGTATGTAACAAATGATCCTTTAGCTAAATATGTTTTCCCTTTTTTTATAGTGATTTAAAGATTATTCAAAAGTACAAAATAATATTTTAAATGTAAAATCAAACCAATATAAATAACTTTCAAGGTTAACGTTAAAATTGAATTGTAGGAAACCGAGAACGATAAAAGCGAATGATCGAAGCATTATTATCTCAATTAAGCACTTCTTGAACTTAGAAACATTTATTTAGATAATATAATGTCGAAGATTATTGAGTACACAAATTGACAATGTGCACTCTAGGGAATCTGAAACTACAATGCTGCCTTTGTTTGCATGCGCGATCAACATGGCCGTATTTTACATAGGCGTGCGAACAATGATATGAAATTATAAAAAATATAAAATAAAATAAAACTTAAATAGATAATGGCCTTAACAGTAGCCTCATCTCAAAAAATTCCATTGCTAAGACATTATGAACTTTGCATAACTTAGTTGTTAAAGCATTTATAAAAGTTTTATCTCGAGAAATCCCCTCGACTACAAAACCATTCTTTGGTGTTGTTAAGTATGCAGGAAATATAAAAATCGATAAATAGTGGACTGTATTTTAAAAAGATAATTTAAATAATTATACACATCATCAACGCTTTCAAAAGAAGAAAAAAAATGGTACCGTGTGAAGCTGTATCGCTGTCTTGAATCCAAGACGCCTGGATGATGATGTGTAATGTACCCCTGTATAATATGTATTCTATTTTCCATTATTGTATTTTAATTTGGTTTATCTATTGAAAACAGAATCTTGTTTCGTTTAGTTTAATGGCATTCTGAGTTATCCTTACTTTTTATTTGTATTTGTATTTGTATAAGATTTGTCACTAATCATTATTTTGCTATTTTGAATAAACAGCAATATTCTAGAAACTTGGTTATTATCAAATTATCATATATTTGTTTTGAAAAAGATATAAATATTGAAACGCATAATAATAAAATTAATTCTTAATTCAATTCCTTTTTCGGCACAGTTCAGAACTATTCTTCAGTTAATTGATAATATATATATATATATATATATATATATATATATATATATATATATATATATATATATATATATATTGTTATGGTATCACTGTGTCTATTGTGTAAGTTAAAATATCTTACTGTATAGTGTGACGACATAGACCAGTGACTATTATTTTTTTTATGTATATAAGCGGGAAAATGTTATGGAAACGGGGATGGATTGATTTCGGATTTTGATTGATAATTTGGAACTTGTCATTTTGTATTTAAAGTTGATCTTAATATAGAGTTATAATTAATTGAATAGGGAATTTTTTTAAATAAAATTAAAAAAGAATAAAAGAAATAAGAAGGAACCCATCCCAGAAAGCCGGAGTTAAGAAGATAAACCATTACAAAATTGGCGCCCAACGTGGGGCCCAATACAAGTCAACTACTAGCACCCAGAACTGCAAATTCGAGGTCCACTGCAAGCACCTGAACTGCAAATTCGAGACACCTACAAGTACCTGACCTGCAAATCGAGACACCTACTAGCACCTAGAACTAGAAATTCAAAATTCGAGACACCTCCAAGGACTTTGACAGACGGGACTGACAGATAGGTAAGATATTTGCATTTATATAATAGACGCAGTGATTTGTGGGGAAAATTTTATTAAAACAATTAAACATAAATTATAAAACTAAAATTATTTAATTGAAAATTAAAAATAAATTTTAAAAATATAAAAAAAAAAAAAAAAAAATTAATTATGGAAACAAGAAGACAAAGACAGGATAGGGATAATGCACAAAAAGGAGATCATCAAAAAGATGATATAAATATTATGGAAAATAATGAATCGGGAGATGAAAAAGAGAATACTACAATTATAGAAGCAATTATAGAAAGTAGTGGTAACAAACATGAAGAAAGTGACATGGACAGAATGTTTAAATTTTTAGAAAATATGAATGAAAAACAAGACAAAAATATGGAAGGAATAAATAAAAATATGGATTCTATAAAAAAAGAAATAAAAGAAGATATGAAAAAAGACATGACTGAACAAATTAAATTAATAAGATCAGATTTACATGGAGTTAAAGAAGACATGAACAAGAATATGGAAGCATTCAAAAATGAAATGAAAAATATTTTTAAAGAAGTAATGAACAAAAATAAGGATGAATTAGAAGATGAAATGAAAACAATAAAAGATATGAAAATAATTTATAACAAATCAGTAATTAATAAGGACTATGAAAATAAATCTCCTGAAGAAAAAGATATGGGGGAAAATAAACTTAAAAATGAAGATAAATCTGAATTAATAGAAATGTATGAAATAAATATAAATAAAAATAAACCTATGAGAAGATATAAAGAAGAATATATTTACGAAGACATTTTACAGAATGGAAAAAGTAAAAATAATTATTATAAAGAACAAGTTACATATAAAAACAATATGAAACAAGAATATGAAATTATGAAATTAAAATTAAATGATGAATATGATGATGATAAGAAGAAAGATAAAGATAATTATTATACAAATGAAGAAGCAAAATGTGAAAATAAAGTATATGAGGGTGATAATAAATATAAAAATAGATTAGATTATGATAATGACAATAAAATTAAACATAAAACTAATTTGAATTACAATTATAAGAATAAAAAGAAGTTTAAACATAAAACATATAAAGAAGATGATATAAATTATTTTGAAATAGATAACATTAATAGAATATTAAGGAAGATTTGGATGAGCATTGTATATAATTATAAAACGAGAAAAAAATAAAATAGTTAAATAAAAGTAAATAAGATTAAAACTAAATTAAAATTAAGATTAAAATTAAAAATATGGATGAAAATAAATAAATAAAGCTTTTATAAAATGTTTAAAACAAAATGTAAAGGAACACTGAATAAAAAGGTTATAAAAAAAAAAAAAAAAAAAAAAAAAAAAAAAAAAAAAAAAATTAAAAGTAAATTTAAAAAAATTAAAATATGTTTTTTTGAAGAAAATTTTAATTTTTTTTAATTGTGGGGAAATTGTTATGGTATCACTGTGTCTATTGTGTAAGTTAAAATATCTTACTGTATAGTGTGACGACATAGACCAGTGACTATTATTTTTTTTATGTATATAAGCGGGAAAATGTTATGGAAACGGGGATGGATTGATTTCGGATTTTGATTGATAATTTGGAACTTGTCATTTTGTATTTAAAGTTGATCTTAATATAGAGTTATAATTAATTGAATAGGGAATTTTTTTAAATAAAATTAAAAAAGAATAAAAGAAATAAGAAGGAACCCATCCCAGAAAGCCGGAGTTAAGAAGATAAACCATTACAATATATATATATATATATTAGTAATAGTGAAATAAAATAAGTTTTAAAAGTGCATTTTTCTATTACGAAATCTGACACATTACATACATTTGGTGTCAGAAGTGGGATACCATTATCAATAGAAGAAATTGATTTTTTTGGTATTGAATAATATCATCCATTTGAGCGAAAAATCTTCGATTCTTTGGAGACGAAGAAACACAGGAGTTGCGAGAAACCTTGCGAATTCTTCAAGTTCCAGTACACGTAGCTTCAAGGTATAGCCAACTATACTCAGGGTTGAGTTCAGGTCGAATCTAGGAAGAGTCCAGGATAAATCCAGTTTGATTCAATCCCAAAAGTAACGTCAGACCAGAGTGAACGAGAAGTCCAAGCAACAGTCTTCAAATCGTCAACATTGGAAGTGTCCGGTTCCATAGTCCAATGCATCCAACTTCTATCTTCTCTTTAATTTTGTAAGTATAGCTTCGAATGCCTTTATATCCAGATTTAAAACAAATTAAAGATTCTGATTTTAAAGATACTAATTTAGTAAACTCTAATTCAAATAATTCTAATTCTAAAGAAACAAAAATTTCTTCAAATAAAATGTCATTAAGTACAGAAATTGCGGAGAAAATGTTAATCAAGTTTGACGATACAAAAAATAGACTCTATGAATTTAAAGATAATTGTGACAAGGCTAACTTGTTAATCAAAACTGAATATAAAGAAATTTTATTTGCAATAATAGAAACAAAACTAACAGACAAAGCTAGGGCAATTACAAGAAACAGAACCTTTTCAGACTGGAAAGATTTAAAATTATTCCTCTTAGACGCTTATGCTGAACGTAGAACTGAGGGACAATGGCAACTAGAGCTTCACTCTCTTCGCCAACTGTCGTCGGACAACGTCATAACATTCGCAAGTAAAGTAGAAAATTGCTACATTAAATTGTTTAACACATTATATCAAGAACTTACTAAAGAAGCTAGAGAAGCTTGTACTCAGCTATTAAAAAATCAAGCTCTAAACGTATTTATTAGAGGTCTACAGAAAGATATATCTATTTTAGTAAAATCCAGAAATCCAGATTCTTTAGAAAGAGCAATTGAGTTGGCTGTAGCAGAAAAGCAAGAACAATTGTCGTGCCAAGAAATATTTAAACAAGCGTACTGTAACATATGCCAAAAACATAATCATTCTACCTTCAATTGTAGATACAAAAATGATAGAAATGTCAGACATTTTCAAAACTCCCAAAACACACTTAATCGAAATCCAAATCAACCTCATTCTACAAATTTTTATCATAATAAAAATCCAAATAACTATTCTCAAAATCAAAATCGTTTTGAAAAGAAATTCTGTAACTACTGCAAGAATTCAGGACATACCATCCAAGAATGTCGAAAAAGGCAATATAATAACAATTTAAGAACTCCTAATTCCAATCAAAGTAATTCAAATATAAACCAAAGAAACTTCACAACAAATTCTTCAAACACTTTAAATTCAGAACAACATTTAAACTCCTTAAACCCTCGACAATCTGCTACCAATTCTTGAGGTGTGCATCCAATTCAGGTCGAATTTCAGTCATCAACTTCAGCGTAACTTCCTACATCAACCTAAATATCGTTTTTAACAGCACGTCTTCTCCGTGCAGTTTTCTTATTAATACAGGTGCTGTCATCTCTATTATAAAGTATTCGAATCTTTAAAACGTTCTAAATTCTTTGATAAACCAATTACATTAAAAGGTATACACAATGTTATTAAACCTACTCAAACAATTTGCTACTCCTTTCTTAAGCTCCAAATAAATGATAATACGTTAAGTCACACATTTCATGCAGTAAATGAAAATTTCCCTCTTCAATTTGATGGAATTTTAGTAAACGTTTTCTTTACAAAATACAAAATTCAAATCGACTACGTAACAAATACACTA
Source organism: Altica lythri (assembly GCA_964028335.1). Taxonomy (NCBI): domain Eukaryota; kingdom Metazoa; phylum Arthropoda; class Insecta; order Coleoptera; family Chrysomelidae; genus Altica; species Altica lythri. Next base: position 15,870,433 of record OZ034806.1, read on the forward strand.
AAATTTAATGATTTTGATATACCTCTAAACAAATAAAAATCCCATTAGAACTAAGAAATTAAGACGAGTACGATGAATCTATTAAAGAAACTAACCTCGAAATTACTAACTCAGAATCTTTCACAGATCTCAATTCTAATATTATTCTTTCAAGTTCAAATAACAATTATACAAACTCGATCTCTAATTCTCGTCACGACATTACAAATTCAAAATCCAATTAAAATAATTATCTTACTACTTCTAATTCTAATTCTATTTCTATTTCTATTTCTAATAATAATAATTATAATTTTAGATTATTAGAAAATCCAAAATCAAAATCCAGCCAATACTCTAATTTAACTTCTATTAATTCTCCTCAAAATGAGAATCTAAATTTATCAAATCTAAATTCGAAACAAAATACAATTTCTACTCCTAAATCAAATTCTATTCAAACAACTATGAATGACTACCCTATATTTCTTGAACCTAGGACAGAAACTATGGTAAAAATTAAAATTATAAATAATGAATTAAGCGAAGGTATTTGTTCAGATCTTACACTATTAGAAGGTGTTTATCTATGTCCGAGCATAGTAAGAGTAAAAGATAATTACGCTATTACCTCTATTATCAATACAAGCGAAAAAGTCGTATAGATAAATAAAATTGATATACAATTGGAACCAATTTCTTTTCCTAAAACAGAAGTCAATGTAAACCAATTTTCGAATTCTGAAACTACGAATTTTAAATCCAGTAGACTAGATCAAATAAATAAATTACTAAGAGTAGAACACCTAAATAAAGAAGAAAAATCATCCTTAATCAATATATATCAACAATATAACGATATATTTTATATAGAAGGAGACCAACTAACACATACAGATGCAATCATGTGTGAAATTCCTACGAATTCAAATATACCCATCAACACGAAATCATACAGATACCCCGAGATTCATAAACAAGAAGTTGAAAACCAAGTAGAGAAAATGTTAAATCAAAATATTAAAGTCCCGTTTACTTCCCCTTGGAATTCACCGCTATGGGTGGTACCCAAAAAGATTGATGCATCAGGTAAAAAGAAATGGCGTAGTTTCATAGACTATAGACGTTTAAATGAAATAACCATAGGTGATTCGTGTCCCTTACCAAACATCATTGATATTCTAGATCAATTAGGTCATTCCAAATATTTTACAACAATTGATCTAACCTCTGGCTTTCATCAAATTAAGATGAATCCAGATGATGCATCCAAAACTGCATTTTCTACCCCTTCAGGTCATTACGAGTATTCTCGTATGCCATTTGGCTTGAAAAATGCTCCAGCCATTTTTCAAAGACTAATGAACACCGTTTTGTCAGGAATTCAAAATTATCGATGTTTTGTTTACTTAGACGATATTGTTATACATGCCGATACCTTAGAAAATCACAATAAACACCTTGTCGAAGTATTCGAAAGATTATCACAGTTTAATCTAAAAATACAACCAGACAAATGCGAATTTCTACGTCGCGAAGTGATGTATCTATGTCATGTCATAACCGAAGCAGGTGTCAAACCTGATGAGAAAAAGGTCAACGCAGTTTCAGATTTTCCTGTCCCCAAAACTCCCAAAGATATCAAAAGCTTTTTAGGTCTTATAGGATATTATAGACGATTTATTCCAAATTTTAGTTCGCTGTCTCAAAATTTAACTCGATTATTAAGAAAAAACGTAGATTTTAAATGGACCAGCTTACAACAAGAATCTTTTGAAAAGTTGAAACTAATTTTATGTTCAGAACCAATATTGCAGTACCCTGATTTTTCGAAACCTTTTGTTTTAACTACTGATGCTAGTAATTATGCCATAGGTTCAATCCTTTCACAAGGAGATGTGCCAAATGATTTACCAATAGCTTATGCTAGTAGAACTCTTAATAAAGCAGAGTCTAATTATAGTACCACTAAAAAAGAATTACTTGCAATAGTTTGGAGTGTAAAGCATTTCAGACCTTATTTATATGGACGTCAATTTTTTATTTATACCGCCCACAAACCTCTAACTTGGTTATTTAATGTTAAAGACCCCGGTTCGCGTCTTATTCGATGGCGCTTAGCATTGGAAAAATATAACTATAAAATAATTTATAAACAAGTTAAACTCAATCAAAATGCAGACTGTTTAAGTCATCCACCTATACCAGATATAGAACTAAATACACCAGAATTTTCAAATATTAACATCAATAACATTAACTCAGACCCAGATTCGTATCAAGATTTCCTTTCCAAGTCAGAAACTACCTTGATAACTAATAATAACATCGAAGAAATGAGTGAAAAGATATCATGTTTCACTGATAATGTAATTATTTTGAAGTAAAACTTCTTTAGGCGCGACTAGGGGTAACTCAGTAATTTTAACGGACGTGACGTCATTCTAATGTACCGCGTACCGGAAACAAAACCTGATACAAAATACCTAACACGATTTCGCCTACTATATTAAATAAAATTAAATCTGTAATTGTATGAATTGACAGCTTGTCAACCAAAATACATTGGTGGTAAATAGTTTAAATTTGTGTATAAAGTGTTTGTTTTAAATATGAATAAACAAAGTGGATTTATTAATGAAGAAAGTGATAAAAAATATTGAATGAAAATGAGTGAGTACCTACTCTATATGCATACATTTTATTTTTGGTGTGTAATTACACTATTTATACCTAATTATTTATACCTATTATTTATACCTAGCTATTTTCGTTTTATAGACTTAAAGAGCTAAAAAGAAAAAGAAATTGTGAACGTCAAAGGGCACATTATCAGCGCCAGAAAAATTTGAAGAAAAATGAAAAAAAGACGAGACAGCGACATTCATTATGATTTGATTAAGTCAGTTTATATACATACATACATATTATGATAGTAAATAATTATTTATAGGGAAGCTTTACGTTAAGTAAAGAAGCATGTTGCACGTTTTTGTTCATAAAATAATAATATTCGAAATGTTTTAACACTTGCTTATACTTATTTTAGGTTTGGTTAGGTAGCCATAAAGGCCATAAGACCACTAGTCAGGATGGCTGATCTTTTACCAGCAATAACAGATCCTTCGTAGAACTGAAGAAAACAAACTCAACTCAGGATTTTAAATTTTATGGAATATGCTATAAAATGCTACAAAATGAAATTGTTATCTAACTATCGAAGGCTCTTGAGTTGTGTTGTATTACAATAAGGTAGATACAGCTACAAAATCACACATTCTAAACGTAATTTGTGTATATTTTTAATATTGTTTACCTATTATTGAAGCAAAACTTTTTTAGGCGCGACTAGGGGTAACTCTAACGTTAGATTCTAACGGAAGATTCTGATGGAAGTAACGGTGTGATTTCAGCTATGGGAGGAGCTTAAATTTTCAAAATTTATTTATGAAATTTTCAAAATTTTCAAACGGTTTCAAATGCATTAATGGTATTTAGAGAGTAAAATCTATGTTTCACATTTTAGTTATCATAAACATATTATTTCATATATAAAAAATAAAGATAACTTTCAAATTCATAATTCTAATGAATAATATAAATATAATATCTCATTTTTTATAAAGTATATAGACAATAAATATAATTAAATTGTAATTAAATATTTATTTTCCGATACGTACGTCAAAAAGTTTTACTTCAATCGCGCGTAAAGGTTACACACACACTCTTTTTTTATTTCTGTAGATTAAGAATATAATGAAAAGTTTCAATCAGAAATAAGAACTCGTTTCGACCATAAAGATCAATTAAAATCCAAAAATCCGAAATTAAACGACATTATTTATATTCCCGAGGAAAACAAAAAATTTTTTGTACAACTGTCATTAAAAGTGACACTTTTAATGATAGCAAACAATGTTAAAAACGATTGTTTACATAGCAGCGTGTTAAAAATACTTTTAACACGTTGCCATGTAAACAAGTTTACTTTTAACACGGTTTAGTTTACTTTTAACACGGTTTGGTTTGTTGTCATTGCAAATTCGCTCGTTTCATTATCAAAATAGGGAAGTTGTACAAAAAACATTGTATGGTATTTGTGTTAAAAGTGATTTTATTTTGTTCGTGAAATTGTTCAATTCGCTCCGCTCATTTCACAAACGTTTTCACTCACAAAATAAAACCTCACTTTTAACACTCATATCATAAATAACTATTACTATATGTTCGTGAAAAATTGGTATACTTTAACTTACGAAGACATATATAATTCATTAGCAAAACTCAAAGATTACATTCTGAAAGATAACATCCATTTAATTTGTTTACCTAAACTTACCTTTTTGTTTGATAACTTAAAATGGAATAAAATACGTTCAATAATTAGATATATTTTCAGACAAACTGACATAAAAATTAAAATTTATTGTAATACCATAATTTATCCAAATCTAGAAGAAATTCCCCAGATATTAAAAGAAAATCATTTTTCCCCATTGTCAGGTCATTCAGGTTTCCATCGGACAACCGTATAAAACAATCATTTAAATGGTCAAAAATGAAATCAGACATAAAAAAGTTTATAAGGAATTGTGAATCGTGTCAAAAAAACAAATTAGTAAGAAAACGAAATATTAAACCAATGGAAATTACAACGAGTACTATTCCATTAGAGAAAATATTCTTAGACATAGTAGGTCCCTTACCCTTAACCGAATCAGGAAATAAATTCATATTAATGCTACAAGATGATCTTACTAAATTTTCACAAGCTTATGCAATACGAAACCATGAAGCTCAAACAATTGCCAATAAATTCGTACATGAATTCATTTGCAAAATCGGTAAACCTGAAATTATAGTTACTGATCAAGGAAAAGATGTCACTTCTAAATTGTTATCTCAAGTTGCAAAATTATTTAAAATTAAACAGATAAACTGTACAGCTTATCATCCTCAGTCAAATGCTGCTTTAGAAAGAAGTCATGCTACCTTAGCCGATTATCTTAAACACTTTATTAATAGCGACCAAACTGATTGGGATCATGTTTTCATTTAACACAACTAGGCACTCTTCGACTTCCTTTACCCCTAAATGAACTAATGTTCGGAAATAAACTAAATCTTCCAAGTAGTATTCAGAAATCCCCAGAATTTAAACATACCTACGAAAATTGTTTAGACGACCTTTCATTAAAATTACAGAAATCACACGAAATTGCCAGAACTAAATTATTAGAATCCAAATAAATAAATAAACATTATTATAATAAGAAAGTTAGAAACGTAAATTTGACTATAGGTCAATCAGTCTATTTATTAAATGAAAAAACAAAAAAGGGTCATTCAAAAAAGCTTACACAAAACTATACAGGTCCATATAAAATATTAAAGGTGATACCTCCGGTTAATTGCCTTATTTAAGTCGGCAAAAAATCTACTAAAGTCCATATGAATAAATTAAAACACGCTTTTGTTACAGGTGCAGCATCACCTTGCTGTCAATAGGACACACTCAATACTCAAACCACCCTGTAACTAAACCTTCCGGAATTTATTATAAACACATCAAGAATGTTAAATTTTCTGAAAATAATTGGAATTTAATATCCTACATCTATTTAAAACAATTTGCTCAAAAAGTAGAATATGTAGAAATAATCTTTAAGAAAACTCTAGAATTATGCTCAAACTCACTTATTTTTGTTGAATTAAAACTTTGTGATACATCCCTGAAATTGTTAAAACAAATTGTACCTTCTCTTTTCAAAGACTCTCAAACATTGAAAGATATTGTTGGTATTCAACATCCTAGAACAAAGAGAGGCCTAATTAACGGTATAGGTTCAATTTTTAAAACTTTATTTGGTATTCTTGATTCTGATGATGCTGAGAAATTTAATGATGATATCGTGAAATCCGAAAATAACGAAAAGGTTCTGTTTCAATTGCTACAACAACAAGTTCAAGTAGTAAAACCTACTATAACAAATTTTAACAATACTATTACCAATTTAGACTTAAATAAAAATATATTTGATAAAAATTTCGAACTTATATCCAATTATACAACAAATACAAATAAACAACTATTTAACTTTGAATTAAAACAACGCCTAGCAGAACATTTCTCTTTATTAATATTTTTTAGTTCTGAGATACAAACAGAATATTCAAATTTGATTAACGCAATCTACTTTGCCAAATCCAATAATCTCCATCCTAGTATTATAACTCCTACACAATTAATTCAACAATTATCTGAAACTCTATCTCATTTACCAAACTCTGTTAGATACCCGCTACCTTTAGATCTAGAAAATGTACATTAAATTTTAGAAATTATCAAATATAGATATATTGATGAAAAAATCATTTTTGCTATAAACATTCCACTAAGAAATACTGTTCAATATTCCTTATATTAATTAATCTCGTTATAGTTTAACTAATATTAATGTGAAAACATAACCACGCCCTTTAACCCCAACAAAGGAACCGACTTTCGAATCTAGGTTGTCAGATATATTTGCGAATATTCCTAAGTTTATATATTTTGAAAATTTTCTCTCTACTTTACTATTCAATTGTTCGTCAATGACTCTTAGAAAGATAATATAAAAATATTCTTACAAAATATATACTTAAATTAATTAACTAGGTTCTTCATATTTAAACAGTTTTCACTTCTAATGATATCAATTTTGTATATATTACTTATACTTAAAGAAATTTTTAAATACCGGCAACATTGTGTATTTACTGTCCGGATTTTTAAGTCGGTTCGTAACGCATTGATCTTAACGCAAACAAATGCCGACGGTGCGCTGTTTATCAAACGAAACTTCAAAGAGGAAAATTGCAAAATGCGACAACAGTCAAATACCGCCAATAGTCTTCTTCCCCATTACAGTACACAGTAGCGTGATTGATTTTTATTGATTTTTTATATTAGATATATTCTATATTACGGTGGCTTGATAGTACTTAATATAGTAAGAATTTCTCGTTTAAATATATAAGATAATAACTACGCCACCTTACGGTGGCGTTATATTATTTGATTTAGAAAGGTATTTTTTTTAGACTTTATTTTTTTCGCATTTTTTCTGTTTTTAATTTTCCACTTTCTCTTAGTTTTTCGTTTATTTATTTATTTATTTATTTATTTATTTATGAAACAAAATTCAACACTATCTATTGGGTTTTCTTACAATTCAGTAATTGTTATGGACAATGTGTCGTATCATTTCCGCATATTAAACAAAATACCTAATAACACAAAAAAAGAATGAAATTTTAAGACTTATGGCAATCAAAAATATCGATGTTCCTAAAAAGGTTCCAGTAAAGAAGGAATTAATAAGAATGATCAAAAGTCAGAATTTTAAAAATGAATACGTCATTGACACCATTTGCAGCAGACATGGTCATACCCTTTTGCGTTTACCTCCTTACGTATTTTTAATCCAATCGAAATGGTTTGGAGTACTGTAAAGAAACGTTTACGAAAATATAATCAGTCACCAACCTTAAGCGCAGTTGTTCTTGATAATATTCGAGAGGTAATTAGTGGCTTTAATAGCGATGTATGGAAAAATTGCGAAACACATGTTATAAAAATAGAAAAGGAATATCCTGTTTTACCGCCAATAGCACCATTAGTAATTCAACCTGGAAACGATTCTACTTCAGAAGACTCTGACAATTCTTGTTAGTCATTCCAACCAATTTCCTTTACAGCTATCGTGATGTATCTTGAAAACTTGTTTTCAAAAACAAACTAATTTTATATTCTTACTAACATACCCAACCCTTTCCTTTCCAGGCAAGGAAGGCTCATCCCTCCTCGTGTTCCTTGCTGGAAAGACAATCTTTTAAGATTGTCAGACAAAATGAGTATTATTTGTAGACAATTGTTTTAAAATCTTATGAGTTATGTACTATTTGAATAATGACCGTTTTTCTTTTGAAATTTAAAACAAAAATGAATAAAAATTTATGAACCCTTTTTATTTAATTCCACGCCAATGGTCGGAAATGTCATCAAAGGCACTTAAAAACCGCCAAAGAGCACAAAATTTCACATTTAGATTGGATAAACTATACCTGTTTATCATCCTGGTTTTAACCAGTTAACCTTTAATTTACCTTTAGTAAACTATCTAGCGATATCAGATAATAGGAATATTTAGACTACCTTAGATAACTTATACACTTGTAATTTAATCGATGATGATGTCTTAATTTGCAAAAATCCTCACTCCTTTTACTTTGCACACATCCGACCAATCTGTGAAACTGAATTACTAAATTCAATCTCTCACTTACCTTTAGATTGCGATACCAGAGTTGTTCACACAACATTTGAAATCTGACAGAAACTTACAAAACCAAACAGTTGTATTTATGTATTACCTAAGCCAACAGATATAACTATAAGTTGTTCTTCAGGTACACCAATAACAATCCTATTGAATAGTACAGGCATTTTGAATACAAACAATAATTGTAAAATTTATACTGGTTCTACTATTTTAATTTCTGATACAGATTGAAAACGAAGTAAATTTCAATCTTTAATTCCTAATTTCAAATTTGATGAAAATTGTTGCAAAAATAATTTGAAAACGAACATTTCACATTTACACTTAGTTCCACTACAATTAAATAACTTAGATAAAGATGCTTTATTATTAGCAAGTCATAAATTGGATAAGATAGAAGAAATAACTGACGAAATGTCCTTTGGTAAAATCTCTTATCGATTTCATAAAAACGGATATTTTATTTATTTTGTATGTAGGTCTTTTAAAAAATTTATTATTATTTTACTTATTGTATAAACTTGCGAGATGGTTAAAACGAAAATATTTCCCAAAGTCCAAAAATTCTAGTAACTGTCAGAAAATAACAAATTGTTTAACATTTAATTTCTGTCAATTCTGATCTGTAGAAAAGAAAAATCAGAAGTAAAAGTAGCCTATCCAATAAGAGGAACTGATTTCGAGATGATCGCATCGCAAAATTAAAAGAACATCTTTAAAATTTATATATTATTCATGTTTAAACTTATTTTTTATAATTTTGTCTTAAAGAGGGAGGTGTAATGTACCCCTGTATAATATGTATTCTATTTTTCCATTATTGTATTTTAATTTGGTTTATCTATTGAAAACAGAATCTTGTCTCGTTTATTTGTTTATTTTAATGGCATTCTGAGTTATCCTTACTTTCTATTTGTATTTGTATAAGATTTGTCACTAATCATTATTTTGCTATTTTGAATAAACAGCAATATTCTAGAAACTTGGTAATTATCAAATTATCATATATTTGTTTTGAAAAAGATATAAATATTGGAACGCATAATAATAAAAGTAATTCATAATTCAATTCCTTTTTCGACACAGTTCAGAACTATTCTTCAGTTAATTAATATATATATATATATATATATATATATATATATATATATATATATATATAACGTGAAGTCAATAGTGGAGTTGCAGTCAATGTTATGGCCAATGTAAATAAAGAAAACTCTTTTAATGTATGTTGACTTTATGGAGGAGTATATTGCCATGGGTCATATGTCTTTACATAATAAGGCAAATGGAGATGAGCCTTCGTATTTCCTGCTACATTATGGAGTTTTAAATGAAAATAGTACAACAACTCGTTTACGCGTAGTTTTTAATGGACCTTCACCATCTGAAAATGGAATTTCATTGAACGACATTTAGTACACCGGTCCAAATCTTCAGGACGATATTTTATCGATTCTGCTTAGGTTCAGAATTCCTAATGTTGTTGTTTGTTCTGACATTGCCAAAATGTACAGAATGGTTTTAGTAAAAGAAGAAAATAGGTCTCTACAGAAGATTTATTGGAGAGCAAATCCTATTGATGACTTGGGAGTGTATACCCTAAATACCGTAACCTATGGTACCAGATCGGCTGCCTTTTTGGCTATTCGATGTTTGAAGCAGCTCGGCTTGGAAAATGAGGAGCAATTTCCCAAAGCCGCCAATATTATTCTTCATAATTTCTATGTTGATGACTTGCTTTTTGGTGTGGACTCCGAAGAAGAGGCTATATTGTTGAGCAAGAAAATTGCTAATATCTTAAAAACTGGTGGTTTTATTTTAAGAAAGTGGTTGTCTAACTCACCTAGTGTACTCACTGGTATTCTTGGCGATGATTCTAGTCCTAGTGAAGGTGATGTGCCATTGGGTGAGAAATCCGAAAACAAAACCTTGGGTCTCCATTGGTCCTTTAAAAATGATTGTCTTTTGTATCACATATATGAAGTAGCTAATACATCAAAGCAAACTAAACGTTCTATTTTATCTAGTATTGCCCAAATCTATGACCCACTTGGTTTGTTATCTCCCTGCATTATATTGGGAAAAATTATTATGCAGAAACTCTGGCTTGAAAAGGTTGGATGGGATGAGTCCCTGCCTTCCCATATATTCTCTTCGTGGAATAAATTAAAAAATCAGTTCGTCTATTTCAATGAAATTTCTATTGCAAGACAAGTAATTCTGAGTAAGGTGGTAAATGTAAAAATTCACGAATTTTGTGATAGCTCGATTGAAGCATATGGTGCTTGTCTTAAGAGTGTGAATAGTTGTGGTGAGACAAAGGTTTCATTGGTATATTCAAAGGCTAAAGTTGCTCCATTGAAAGTTGTAACCTTGCCACGCTTGGAGCTTTGCGGGGCACTCGTTCTGGCTCAACTTGTTAGTAACTTCAAGTGCTCAGTGGACTTGAACATCTCAAGAATTTATTTGTGGCCCTTACCGGATCTAGGAGTCAGGGACACTCCTGATAATCGATTGTCCAAATTCCAACATCTCCAGAAATTATACCAACATTTCTGGTCGAGGTGGTCCAAGGAGTATCTAGTGACTTTGCAGACGAGATTAAAATGGAAGTTTTCCCAACGAACTCTTCAAGTAGGAGAGTTGGTAGTCGTGCGTGAGGACAATTTGCCTCCACTGTGTTAGAAATTAGGCAGAGTTTTGGAGTTGCACTGTGGCAGTGATAAGTTGTGTCGTGTTGCTACTATTAAGACTTTAAAAGGTTCTTTAAAAAAAACCTATTTCGAAGCTGTGTCCGCTACCAATTGAAGACAGTATTTAAAATTATTTGTTTGCTTTGTTTTAAGTGCTTTTTACTGTTTATGTATACTAATTCTATATTAAATATATTGTTTGTTGAAGGTTGGCCCCTTCAAGGTGAGGGTATTTAATTTATAAGTATATATGCTCATTCATTTTTTTTTTCTTTTTTTGAAATTTAAACTTTTTATAAGAAATTTTAATTCAGATGATTGAATTTTATATGATTCTAAATATATATTTTATATTACCCGTAATACTCTTAAATCAGGGCAGAGCTTAAAATTTATAAAAATTAATTATTGTAATTTAGCTCTTAACTTTATTCCAAATATAATTTTTGAATTTAATTTACTTTTAATACCTTTTTGGAACGCCAATGGTAAACAGATGCATTTAATATAGATTTTTAACGGAATTTCTAACCTTCAAATTACTTATTTAATATTTAGTGACTGTGAATTGTGGAAAGTTAGTTTTCAATGAAATTATTCAATAGTAATGAGAAATTCTAAATTTTATAAAGTCTAGTGATTTTAAAATGAAAGTAAAAATAAATATCGTTTATACAAAGCAAGAAATTAAACACAGTTATTTATTATTATACTAAATACCGTATTATGGCTGCTAGTTCTCTTCTCAATGTCTTCTACCATACAAGAACTGCTATAACCATTCAAGTGAAGACCTTTCTTCAAATTCTCGAAATTAACTGTTGTCTTAAAATATGGTAAGTATTTATTTTAATACCTTTCTTCTTATCTTGTGAATTTAACATCTTAGCAATGATGAAATTTTTTTCTCATACACTGTCTCTTCTTTCCAAACTTTTCAATCCTTTAAAATTACTTTATATAATCTTTCTTCTTCTCTAAACTCGTATTGCTCATACTGTTCAACTTTGTTAATGATATTATATCATTCAAATCTCTTTAAACTTATTTTTTAATGAAAAAACTCAATTTTAATACTCCAGAACATTTATTACAACCATTTGCTTTGACAGACCAAGGGAAAGAGAAACAATCTCTAAAATCAACCAATTAACGAAAGCCTATAACAAACAATCTAAATCCTATATAATTTTTTTCAAAACAAACTTGATTCTATACAGATAACACAAATCAGACCTCCTAGATTACTTATCTTAATTTTTTAACAATCTCTACCATATATACTAGATTTATTTCATTATTTTACAAATTTTTTTATTATAACCCTACATACTAGATTTCTAACACAAATTATAAATTTTATTTCCCAATATGTTTTAATATAAATTTAAATTTTTAAAATTTCTCAATTTCATATTAATATTATAAATAACAAATATGGATATTATGGAAATAATAAATATGAATATTATGGAAGTGAAAATTTATACACAGTCTATTAAAAGTAAGTATTTAATTATTTATTTAATATTTAAGTTTTTATTCATCATTCTTATTTTATTTTTCCTTTTTTTTAGGAATGAAAAGAATAATAATTTTTAATATACTGAATAAATGAAAACTAAATTCTGCAAATTCCAATGCTTTGAACTCTTTCCTGGGATCAAGAATATTCTTTTTAAACATTTTATATTTACTTTTACATATTATATATATCACAGAATCATATTTCATCTCAATATATATATATATATATATATATATATATATATATATATATATATATATATATATATATATATACAAGGTGCCAAGAAAACGCGTATTATAATAAACAAAGGGGGATAACGGGCATGTAACGCAACAAAGGATCATGGTTACAAGTAGGAATGGTAACCGCAGACATGCATGTTTCTTGCTCATTAGCCGTCATCAGTGCGGCATAACCAAGTAGGGTATTGCACTTGGCTAGCAAAAGTGTTGGGTACTTGGGAGCAAAGGATGTTGGGGAAACATGTGTAGAGAAACACAAAGACACAAAAACAACGAACGCTCACACAGGAGTCCTATCGCCATTTTGTGCTTTCGGCCAGCTGTGCCAATGGGTTTTCGGCTAGCAACTAGCGTCGCCACGTTGGCGAAACGGACTCACTGTGATTGAGTCGTTCTAAGCCCAGGAGATGAAATAAACAAGGTGCCAAGAAAACGCGTATTATAATAAACAAAGGGGGATAACGGGCATGTAACGCAACAAAGGATCATGGTTACAAGTAGGAATGGTAACCGCAGACATGCATGTTTCTGGCTCATTAGCCGTCATCAGTGCGGCATAACCAAGTAGGGTATTGCACTTGGCTAGCAAAAGTGTTGGGTACTTGGGAGCAAAGGATGTTGGGGAAACATGTGTAAAGAAACACAAAGACACAAAAACAACGAACGCTCACACAGGAGTCCTATCGCCATTTTGTGCTTTCGGCCAGCTGTGCCAATGGGTTTTCGGCTAGCAACTAGCGTCGCCACGTTGGCGAAACGGACTCACTGTGATTGAGTCGTTCTAAGCCCAGGAGATGAAATAAACAAGGTGCCAAGAAAACGCGTATTATAATAAACAAAGGGGGATAACGGGCATGTAACGCAACAAAGGATCATGGTTACAAGTAGGAATGGTAACCGCAGACATGCATGTTTCTGGCTCATTAGCCGTCATCAGTGCGGCACAACCAAGTAGGGTATTGCACTTGGCTAGCAAAAGTGTTGGGTACTTGGGAGCAAAGGATGTTGGGGAAACATGTGTAAAGAAACACAAAGACACAAAAACAACGAACGCTCACACAGGAGTCCTATCGCCATTTTGTGCTTTCGGCCAGCTGTGCCAATGGGTTTTCGGCTAGCAACTAGCGTCGCCACGTTGGCGAAACGGACTCACTGTGATTGAGTCGTTCTAAGCCCAGGAGATGAAATAAACAAGGTGCCAAGAAAACGCGTATTATAATAAACAAAGGGGGATAACGGGCATGTAACGCAACAAAGGATCATGGTTACAAGTAGGAATGGTCACCGCAGACATGCATGTTTCTCGCTCATTAGCCGTCATCAGTGCGGCATAACCAAGTAGGGTATTGCACTTGGCTAGCAAAAGTGTTGGGTACTTGGGAGCAAAGGATGCATCCAGGACGTGGTCGGTCTACAACCGCCGCTCAAGACCGGTATTTAGTTTTAACCGCTAGAAGGCAACCCACAATCACAGCACCCGAGTTGGTTAATGAATTACAGCGGGCAGATAATGTGACAATTTGCAGAAATACGGTGAGGAATCGTCTCCATGAAGCTAATCTTCGTAGTCGGCGACCATTGAGATGTCCACCTCTGTCCAGAGGCAATCGCGCTGCCCGATTAACCTGGTGTCAAGAGTTTCTGAATTGGACTAACAACGACTGGGCTACAGTTTTATTCAGCGATGAGTCCAGATTTGGATTTCATCCAGATTCTCGTCGGCCGAGAGTGTGGAGACAGCCCGGAAATGTGGAACGCTTGCGACATGTGCAGGAAGTGTACACATACAGAGGTGGCACATTAATGGTATGGGGCGGAATCATTATTGACGGAAGAACTGAGCTCATTTTCCCCCGCGGCTTTCTCACAAGTCAGCAGTATTTGGATACTATTCTCCAACCTGTCATTCGTCCATTTGCTGGTGCTGTTGGAGATAACTTTCACTTCATGCATAATAACGCTCGACCACATGTTGCCCGTATCGTAGTAAACTGGTTGGATAACGAGGGTATTGATGTAATGCCATGGCCAGCACAGTCACCGGACTTGAATCCCATTGAGCATGTATGGGACATGCTCCAACGACGAATTACTCCACTTATGGGCAACATTCACAATGAATTTCAATTTCGAGAGCTTCTGAGAGAACAATGGACACAAATACCTTAAGCAGACATTAACAATGTAATTTTGAGCATGAATGCTAGATATAGAGCTGTGATAAATCAACGTGGTGGCCATACTTTATTTTAAGTTTATTTTTTGTGTTTTTTGTATTTTTTTTTGACCTTTGAAAAAACAGTGGTTTTTAGAATATTATTTTTGTACAGTTTTCTGTTATTTTTTGCAAAAAAGTTAATGTTTTTTAATGTTTTTGACATATTAAACAACAATCTAAAATATAAATTTTTAATTACTTTTTCAACTTGATTACAGGTGAAAACACAACGACTTATAAAAATATCCCTAGACTTTTGCGTTGTGTGTATATATATATATATATATATATATTGTTATGGTATTCAATAGTTGGTCTTTATATGTAATATAAGTGTAATTAAGACTAACTAGATATTAGAATTGAATAATCAATTTATGCAAATTATCAAGGAATCATAAATAAAAAAAAAATTTGGGTTGCGAGGTTTCTAGGGGGATAAAAAAAAAAAAATTATTGATGGAATGTCATAGAATTTTGGAGAGTAAAGTCAGAGAAAAAGTTTAGGGAATTATATAGAATTTTAAAAATTTAAAAACCATTATAAAGTAAATATAATAATAATAGAAATTGAAAATGAAGATAAATACTGAATGTTAATGAATATAAATATAAAAATTATAAAAGAAGATTAATGTATGAATAGAATGTTATAATAACTATATGGTAGAGGTAAATATGGAATAAAATGGATATATATAGAGAAGATTAATTGGATATTTGCATAGATTGGATTTTCAAAATAAAATAAGCATAGTTTATAAAGATAAGTATTTCTGGTATAATTTGTTATCAGCTGGTAATAGAGGTATATTAGAAATAGTTATTCGGGGATTTTAGGAAAAGAGGGCAATATTTCATTTAAAATTAATTAGTGTTAAGTTTATGACAGGATAAATGATGAATGTTATATTGTTTTTTAAAGTGTTGTAAAGAATTAATATATTTATATATTAAATGATGTTAAAATTGAGATGGACTTTTTAGTTTAATATTATCGAAGAACCCAACCTTGAAGAGTCACAAGAATACAATTATATGAGTATAGAGATCATAACAATTATGGCGAGCCAACGTGTGGCGTGAATAAAACAAGAATCCAGTTTAAAATAGAACAGTATATTGAAATTGAGAGGGTGATATAGACAATTGAAGTGATTAGAAAATTAGAACAGTGAAGAATTGAAATAAAACATAAATACATTATAATAGAAATAAGAGGATTAGGTGAGAGTTTTAAGTATATTTATATTTATATATAAAGACCATAAAATTTTGAAAATTTTAAAACTAAATACAAATCGAATAAATATAATAAAGTAATATAATAAGTTAACATTATAAATTAAATAAATATATAAAATAATTAAAAGATTTGAATAAAATGAATACAAGACAAAATAGAAGAAATAGAAGGAGAGAAGATGGAATACAGGAATCTAATGAAAATATGCATGAAACAGAAAGTAATGATGGATCGTCGGAAGGAGAAGAAAAAACAATGTTTCAAGTGGTACAAGCTGATGTGATAGGAGATGCGACTAGTTCAAAACCACATCAAGAAACAGAGATGGAGAAAATGTTTAAATTTTTGGAAAATAAATTTGATGAAAATAATAGAAAAATGGATTCTATGAAAAAAGAAATAAGAGAAGATATAAAAAAAGAAATAAAAGATATGAACAAGAATATGGAAACATTTAAAGATGAAATGAAAAATATTATTAAAGAAGAAAATATCAAAATACAAAAAGAAGTCGATCAATTGAAAGATGGAATTAAGGCGATGGAGGAAATGGGTAATATACACCAGGAGAAGATTAATAATATAGAAAAAAATGTGAAGGAGCAGAAAAATGAAAATAAGAAAGAAAATGAAAGAATACTACAAACTATGGAAAGGAATGTAATGGAAGTAGCAAAGAAATTTGAAGATGAAACAAAAAAATTACAAGAAATGCAAAATGAAAGAACTGAGGATGGTTCCTATATGATAATACATGGAGGAGAAGGAGCAGTAAAATTTACAGGGAATATCAGTATATTACATCCATGCACGTATATGAATATGATTAAAACTAAGACTAGGAACAAAAGAGATTGGAAAGAAATTATAAGAAGTTCTTTGAAAGATAATGCTGCATTATGGTATGCAACACAGGAAAATGAAATATTAACCTTTAATGATTTTGAAAGGGAATTTCTTAAATATTTCTGGGGTGAATCAAAACAAGGGGTGAGTAGGGAAAAATTATATTTCGGAAAATTCAATTATAGATTAGGGAATAATTTAACTAATTATGCGTTACAATTATATAATGTTGCACAATATTTGGAACCTCCTATGAGAGAAGAGGAAATAATTTTATATATTTCTAGACATTATGATATAACAGTTTCTGAAACAATAGTTATACAAAATATTAAAAAAAAAGAACAATTGATTGAGTATTTAAATCGAGTTGAAAGAAATTTAAAGATTAATGAAAATAGATCACAAAATTATGAAAATGATAGATTTAGAAATTATCAAAACAGAAATGGATATAATAGAGTAAGAGAAGAAATGCGTAATAGAAACAATGGAAATTATAATTATGGATATAATGGGAGAGAAAATGGAAATCGTATAAACGGAAATACATATAGAAATGGAAATAATATGGATAATAATAATAATATAAGAAATGGAAATAACAGAAATGAAAATGGTTTTCAAAATGTAAATAATGGAAGATATGAAAGATCAAGATATAGAAATATAAATGAAATTCATAATAATAATAATAATAATCGAGAAGATAGAAATGGAAACAATAATGTACCTAGAAGAATAAATCAAATTAATATGCAAAGTAGAGAAATAGAAGAAAATGTAGAAAATGTTAGGGTAGAACCAGAACAAGAAAATTTTTAAATAAGCACCTACAAAATTTTAATGTTAAATGTTGTTATATACATCCTAGTGAATTTATAAAATTAGAAGAAAATAATAATAAATTAGAAGATAAAATTGGATTAGTAGTTGTTGAAGGAAATTTAGAAAATAAGAAAATTAGAATTTTAATAGATACCGGATCAGAAGCAACATTGATAAATGAAAAAATTATTGAGGATAATAAATTAGAAGAAATGATTAAAATTCCAAGAATTAAGTTAATAGGTGCTAATGGAAAAAAATTAGGGGAAATTAATAAGACTATAAATATTAGTATTAAAATTGGAAATAGTATATATAAAATACAAGGTTTGATTATAGGAAATATGGAGTATGATATAATATTAGGTACTGATGAATTAGAAAGAATGAATGTTATTATTAATTATGAAGAAGGTTGGATAAAATTGAAAGAAGAACAAATCAAATTAAATAAAATAAACAATAATGAGGAGATAATACATATAAATGAACTAAGAATTAATGGGGAAATGATGAAAGAAGGAGAAGATATAAAAAGTGATGATAAATATAAAGATGAAATTAATTTGTTATTTAAAAAATATCAAAATTTAATTACATTAGAGAATAATACTGCCAAAGAATATACTCACAGATTTGAAGTAAAGAATATAGAAAATTTTCGAGTTAAAACTTATCCAATTCCATATCAATATAGAAAACAAGTAGCTATAGAAATAGATAAAATGCTAGAAAATAATATAATTGAGAGAAGTGATACATCTTTCATTAATCCAATTGTAGTTGTGAAAAAAAGGAATGGAGAGTTAAGGTTATGTCTAGATGCTAGAAATATTAACAAATTTTCAATACCACAATATGAGAAACCTATGCATATTGAAGCAATATTTGGTAGAATAACAGGAATTGAAATTTTTAGTAAAATAGATTTAAAACATAGTTTTTGGTTAATACCTCTACATAAAAGTAGTAGGAAATATACTGGTTTTAGTATTGATGGTGTAGTATATCAATTTAAAGTAGTACCATTCGGTATACAAAGTGCATGTGCAGCTTTGGTTAAAGCATTACATAAAATTTTAAACAAATATGAAAATTTTGTTGTTCATTATGTAGATGATATATTAATTTATTCAAAAAGTGAAGAAGAACATAAAAAACACTTAAATATTGTGTTAAAAGAATTGGATTTAGCGGGATTGAAAGTAAATAAAGAAAAATGTCAATTTTTCTTAAAAGAAGTGATATATTTAGGATTTAAAATTAATAAAAATGGAGTAGAGATGGATACGGAAAGAGTAGATAAAATTTTAAAATTTGAGAAACCAAAAAGTTTAAAGCAAATAAGGGGATTTTTGGGAATGATGAATTATTATAAAAAGTTAATACCAAATCTATCAGAAAAACAGATTCCATTAGTAGAATTATTAAAGAAAAATGTAAAATGGAACTGGAATGAAGAAAGAGAACAAGCATTCAATGATTTAAAAAAAATGTTTACTAATAATTTGAAGGTATATCATCCAAATTATGAATTAGATTTTATATTAAGAACAGATGCATCAATTAATAAGTTAGCAGGGGTTTTAATACAAGTACAAAATGGAATAGAAGTACCAATATGTTTTATGTCTAGAGTCACAAAAATGTATGAAAGAAATTATAGTGTATCAGAATTGGAATTTGCGAGTATAGTTTTTTGTGTGCAAAAATGTCGATTTTATTTAATTGGAAAAAAAATTTATAATTGAAACCGATCACATGGCTTTGAAGAATGTAATGGTCAATCGATTTAATAATAATAGGATATATCGATGGAGTTTATTATTACAAGAATATGATTTTGAAATTAGATATTTATCAGGAAAGGAAAATATTATTGCAGATACATTATCAAGAGAAAGTAGTGAAAATAAGGATAAAGGAAGAATAATACAAATTGGAATGAACAAATTAATAGAAGATGAAGGTATGTTTTCGGAAGAAGAAATAATAAGAAGTCAACAAAATTTAACAGAAAAAGAAAAACAGAATACTTTAATTAAAGATGGATATTATATAAAGGAAATAGGAAATGAAGAAGTTTATGTAATTGAGAGTTATTTAGGAAAACAAATATTAAAAAATTTACATGTAACATATGGACATATAGGTTCAAGAAAATTATGGTTATTATTTAGAGAAAATTTTATCATGAAAAAAGATCAAAAGATAGCAAAAGGAATAACAAGAACATGTAAGATATGTCAATTGAATAAAAATAAGAATAAAGTGAATAAAAATATTGGGAAAAGTGTTACAGCAATGGAAAAATTGGAAATAATAGCAATAGATTTCATTAGTAATCTAATAAGAAGTAAAAATAATAATAAACATATATTGGTAATTGTCGATGTTTTTACAAAATTTATAAAATTATACCCATGTAGAAGGACAAATTATAAAAGTATTAAAAATTGTTTACAAAAATTTATAGAAGAAATAGGTAAACCAAGGACATGTGTAATGGATAATGCAACGTATTTTCAAGGACAGAATTTAGAAAAATTTTTAGAAAGGAAAGGAATCAAAAAGAATTGTATTAGTATAAGACATCCTGCAGCAAATCCTGCAGAAAGATATATTAAAGAAGTGATAAAATTTTTACGAATAAGTTTAAATGGAAAGAAACATAAAGAATGGGAAAATTATATTAATAAAGTAGAAATGTATATCAATGATATTCCAAATGTAATAACAGAAGAAACACCAACATATTTAATGTTAGGTCAAAAACCAAAACGAAATTGGGAAGAAGAAGAAAAAAGAAAAAAATATGATGAAATTATAGAAAAAGTAAGAAAAAGGTTAATGGATGCGTGGGAAAAATATTATAAAAAAATTAAGAAAAAAGTGAAATATCCTGTAAGGTTTAAGAAAGGAGATTTGGTAATAATAAAAGCATATATAAGTGGAAATTTAAAGAAAAATGAATCAGGGAAATTAAAAGCTATATTTGAAGGACCATATAGAATAGTAAATGAGGAAGGTGTTAATAGTTATATTGTTGAAGATCCGATAACAAGAAATGTTAGAGGAGTATTTAATATTGAAAGCCTATATAGGTATTTTGAAGAAACTTAGAGTATTCAGAATTTGTGTTAATATGTTAATTGTTATATACTTTAAATTTTAAATTATTAAAATTTTTTTTTCTAAAATTTATAAAATTTTAAATTTGGGAAATTGTTATGGTATTCAATAGTTGGTCTTTATATGTAATATAAGTGTAATTAAGACTAACTAGATATTAGAATTGAATAATCAATTTATGCAAATTATCAAGGAATCATAAATAAAAAAAAAATTTGGGTTGCGAGGTTTCTAGGGGGATAAAAAAAAAAAAAATTATTGATGGAATGTCATAGAATTTTGGAGAGTAAAGTCAGAGAAAAAGTTTAGGGAATTATATAGAATTTTAAAAATTTAAAAACCATTATAAAGTAAATATAATAATAATAGAAATTGAAAATGAAGATAAATACTGAATGTTAATGAATATAAATATAAAAATTATAAAAGAAGATTAATGTATGAATAGAATGTTATAATAACTATATGGTAGAGGTAAATATGGAATAAAATGGATATATATAGAGAAGATTAATTGGATATTTGCATAGATTGGATTTTCAAAATAAAATAAGCATAGTTTATAAAGATAAGTATTTCTGGTATAATTTGTTATCAGCTGGTAATAGAGGTATATTAGAAATAGTTATTCGGGGATTTTAGGAAAAGAGGGCAATATTTCATTTAAAATTAATTAGTGTTAAGTTTATGACAGGATAAATGATGAATGTTATATTGTTTTTTAAAGTGTTGTAAAGAATTAATATATTTATATATTAAATGATGTTAAAATTGAGATGGACTTTTTAGTTTAATATTATCGAAGAACCCAACCTTGAAGAGTCACAAGAATACAATTATATGAGTATAGAGATCATAACAATATATATATATATATATATATATATATATTGATATGGATTTTTCTTCATGGTGCACGTTCTTTCAATGAAATGTTGGAACGTGATTCATTATTTGTAAATTGGTTGTCTTGATTAAGTATTTTTGTGTTTGGATTGTTTTTGTTTAGAATATAGGATGTTATGTTGTTAAGATGATTATTGATTGAATTGTCAAAGATTGTAATTTGGTAAAAGTCATTAGAAAAATAAAATTGATAAAATACATAGAATTTGATTTAACTAGTAGGAAATATTGAAATTTAAATTGAAATAAAAAGAGTTGAAGAAAATTATATAATCAGAAGAATTTATTAAATAAATAAATAAAAAGTAATTGGAATTGGATACGAGGATACAGAGAGGTTAGAGTTGGAAAATTGTAAAAGAAGAAGGTATATAGAAAGAGTTGAGCAGCAGAAAGGTATTAAATAGATGGAAAGGTAGCAGCAAGAAGGAGTTGGAAAGTAGTTGGAAGAGAAAGATATAGAAATCCAGAGTGGAAAAACGGAAGAAGAAAGATTTAGAAAGAAGTGATAGATTTTTTTTTATATTTATAATTTTTGTAATTTATTTTTAGGACAATCAATTTAAAAATTTTGGAATCCACGACCGAGAATTTTATTGAAAGAGGGTGTTCCGGAAGGAGGATCCATTTCAATATATATAAAAAAACGGGTAGTCTATTGCTGACTAGTTAAGGCAAAACTTTAACGTATTGGGGATCGCAGCAAAGGTATAAAGAAAACTCTTTAAATGATGTTCCAAGCTTTCGGAAATTTATTACTTATTTCCATCATCAGGGAAACTACAAAAGTAGGGTGAATATCAGATGGATTATAATATAAAAGCTTAATAGTTATGAAAACTTACATCACTTGTTGAGGTTGAACCTTATGGTATTATAACAAACATCTTCAAACATGGAAAAACTTAATTAAACAGACAATGATACAACTTGATATTAAAAACTGGTAGAAAAAACACATTAAAATTAGTTGTAGAGGTTAAAACTTAATAAAATTTTATATATATATAAATGATATATCTTGACTGATCAAATATTATAAATAATTTGTAATTTATTGGGGATTGCAGTCATTAACTAAGAAAAACTCTTATATAACTTCCAAGCTTTCGAAATTTATTTGATTTCTTTTTTAAGGAATCTACAAATAAACAAAATGGAACATAATGGAAAACAGAAAAAATATAAATGTATATTATTAAACTTACTACGTTGAGATTAATTTGAAACAGAAAACCAGCAAAATATAAGAAAGATTATTCATATCTATAATTTTTGACAATCATATAATTAAAAAAAATTTTTATTGACATTAAATATTATTTCCAGTGTAGGACAAATAAATTTAGATACAGGAAGAAAAAAAAAAAAATATATATATATATATATATATATATATGTAATAAATAAATTGAAAGTAAAAAAAAATGAAAATTAATAAATTAAAAAATCAATTATTTAGATAAACACTAATTTTCATTTTTTTTTACTTTCATTTTATTTATTACATATATATATATATATATTTTTTCTTCCTGTATCTAAATTTATTTGTCCTACACTGGAAATAATATTTAATGTCAATAAAAAAAATTTTAAATTATATGATTGTCAAAAATTATAGATATGAATAATCTTTCTTATATTTTGCTGGTTTTCTGTTTCAAATTAATCTCAACGTAGTAAGTTTAATAATATACATTTATATTTTTTCTGTTTTCCATTATGTTCCATTTGGTTTATTTGTAGATTCCTTGAAAAAGAAATCAAATAAATTTCGAAAGCTTGGAAGTTATATAAGAGTTTTTCTTAGTTAATGACTGCAATCCCCAATAAATTACAAATTATTTATATAATATATATATATATATATATATATATATATATATATATATATATATATAAACTTGTATTTTAGTAATAGTGAAATAAATGTTTTGAAAGTGCATTTTTCTATTACGAAACCGAACGACACTACGACCCTCAGTAAACATGTAACAGGCGTATTTTTGTTTAGTATTATTATTGTTAGCTATTGAAATTATAAATTGTATAAAACTCACTTGCCTAATTTTAACTAGCGTCAGAGCTTGGGATGTCTTCGTATATTTTTATTATCATTTAAATGTGAAATATTTCGATCATTAAAATCATTAAATTAAATCATTAAAACTATTTATTTACGTCGATTCATCTTCTTTTTCCCCGTACCCGGCCTGTGGTTAAGTTTCCCTACGGTTACGCAGTAATTAATTCAACTAGTGTAATAGTAAAAGGCCTCGCTTCTGCGCAAGTTGCCATATGACAATTCAGGAACGCTGTCAGGGTTTAGTTTCTCAGTAACTTGCCTTGGTGTAAGTGATTATCGACTATCGAAGGAACCGATTAAGAAGATTTCTAACGGGTTTGTTTCATCGAAGTTTATCTTCGCCTTTTAATTTTGGATTTTGAGACCTTTTATCTCCGACTGGGCCATCGAATCCATTTACGTTTTGGTTATATTTTTGGGTTATTTCGTGTCAAGTGGGAAAAACCACATTGTGGGATTTGTAGAGATATTTTTCTGAGTCGGTAAGTTAATAATATCGTAAAGCATATGGCAACATTATTTTTATTGCGATTCTCTCGATTCATAGATTTAGCAGAAGTACACTATAAAGACGGCTTTTGAGGCAAAATCAACGTCCCAGGTTATTGAAACAACACAGAGTTGTAGATTTTTCTTACCCTATTCCATCTTTGGTGAATTGATTTCTAATTTCTTTTGTGTTGAACACTATTAGTTTAATTCGTAGATTTATATTTGTTTAATAACGCCATACAATTATAATTTTTAATTCATGTGTTTTTTTTTTTAATATTTCTACGTATAAAAACTAGAGACCTTTTTTGAGCTTCTTTATTTGTGATATTTATCGTATTTTATAGATTAAACTTACTAAATCTGTATTAAATTTTATTTAAATTAATGTTATTTTCTATAGTGACAATTTTCAATCACTAAATCTTATTAATTTAATTTCCTAAATCTATATTTAATTGCTGGTATCAATATAACTTAATTTAGTAACAATTTTCATTGCAAAATCTATTTTCTGTTATTAGTAGTCTAAATTTATAAATGAATGTAAACGTTTTAGACACCTTAAGTAATTATTATCTTTCTTTTAATCAGTTGTATTGTAGCTATTTGAGTCAGCTCTTTTTAACTTATTAAATTTCCTGATCAATTGTTATCGTATCCTTGCGTCTTGGTAATTTATTGTTCAATATTTTAGGGTCCTTGGTACCAGCATTTATTTTTGGTACCGGCGTTTTTGGAACCGGCAACATAGTGCCGTAATATTCTTTGGTACCGGCATTTTCTAATTTTGTTTCTGGCTCTAATTTTGGTATTAGCAGCATTGAATTACCGAATTCTGGAACCGGTCTGAAGTTTTGTAAAGACAATTATAAATGGTGATTGGAAGCCACCTTTGCCAGAACAGATAAGCGAAAGTTTTACTATTTTGTATTTTGTATTTTTTTTACAATTAGTAATTTTAATTTTGTAATTCGCAAGTGTGATCACACCTATACCACTCATTTATTATTATTTATTTTGTAACTAAGGCGCCAGGGTATATTTGTAACAGCTCTAAATTGTATTTCATGTATTTGGGTCTATAACATAATTTAATTCATATAGGGTCTACTTTATGAAACTGATTTGTTTTATTTAGCTCACTTTATCTTATTTTGTCGGATTGTGGAAGGGTTGTTATTGCCCATTATATCTAGGGGTTTCCCGCTTGTTACGGTCTAAGTCGGTGGCGCGGCTCACGGCTGAGTTCGGGCATAATTTGCCAGTAGAGTGGCCACTAACAAACCTTGCGCAATTTGTTTAATTGTTAAGTTAGATTTTTTTTCTCCTTAAATAGTCCTTAAACTTTTTATAAGAGAGTTAGTAAAAAAATGTGGCAAACATAGTATGGCTGGATATTCAGATTAAAGACCAGACATTATTAGTAGGATGTCTGTACAGGCCAGGTAACATCAATGCGGTCGATAATTTAGAATTTGCCAAGTTTATTAAGCAAGTAACTAATGATACCAAAGAAAATACTATTATATTTGGTGATTTTAATTACCCAGAAATAGACTGGGACACCTTAACACTAACATCACAAGATCAAAAATCATTAGATTTCCTCAATGTTTATAAAGAGGTACATCTAAAACAACTAGTTACCTTTCCAAATTATAAAATGATATAAAGCGTTTACCTTACCTGATTTAGTTTCTTCTTTACCATTCATTTCCCATGCATTTAGTACAATATCCAGATTATTTATTGTTTTGTTCTGATCTTGTTTGTCTATTCCTTTATTCATCATAGTAATAACAATTTTGCGATTTTTGATGTATGGTATGTTATTTTTGTTAGCAGAGTTGTTGTTAAGGACGAAATAATAAGACACGATTTACAATAACTATTTTAATGAAAAATGAACAACTATATCGGTTATAAAACGTACAACCATTCGCGACTACTTACTACATACGACTATTTTAACTTACAATATGGAAGACGGAAACACACAATAAATGTCAACAGTGTTGCCACGTTCCATAAAAGGAAATAACTAAACTACATTTACAATGCTTTGAATTTACATTAACAACATGGTGCCACGTACTTTTAATAAAAATAAAATCAAATTTTGAAAAATTATTCAAATGGTTTGAATTGAAATTTCCAACTCCAGCTAAGATGGGTAAGTGGTTTCTCTACTGGCAAATTTGTGCCCAGCTCAGCTGTAGAGGGTAAGTTCAAAAAGTGTGAGTCGCGCCACCGATTTAAACGGTTCAAATCGGAAACCCCTGATGTTCCAGGCACTGACCTATCTTACTGGAGACAAATAAAGGATTTAAGAATCTTAATAAAAAAAAAATTAATTGAGTAGCAAATATGTTGAGTGGGTGATTGGCTGAGTAATACAACAAAATTAGATCTATCTATTATATTTTCAACAATAAACTCGGTACAATAAACCCAACGGTTCAATTTAACAAATCCTATGGATATTGGTAAAGCTTAAGTAAAAGAGATAAAAAAAATCAAATGCCGCTAATATACTGGCGTATTAAATAAAAGAGTGATCACCCAGCGCAATAAGAATTAGTACCTAAAAATGTGTAACTATAAAATGATACATCCGCTTATACCAATCAATATTACAAAATTAAGTAAGACCGTTACAATGACTTGAAACTTAAAATTAATTTTGGCTTATCTGGTTGATGAACTTCTCTGGCGCAGAGGATCTTGTAGAGAGGCTAACTGTACTAGCCTCGCTGCTCCGATGGTGGTGAGGTACAGCGTTGGTCCTCGGTAGTGCACAGATCTTACAACACTCCCAGCTATATTCGCCAGGGCCAACAAAAGGTTTAGCCAGAACCACGAATTTAACCAGATCCAAATATGTTCGCCAAGCCAAAGGCTTAGCCAGGACCAAAAATGTTCAGCCAGGACCAAAAAGATTAGCTAGGTCCAAAAATGTTCAGCCAGGACCAAAAAGATTAGCTAGGTCCAAAAATGTTCAGTCAGGACCAAAAACCCTAGTCGAAGAAGCGCATTAGCCAAAAATTCCAACATTAAGTTATTTAAGAAAGAAATGTTAAATTTACAAGTGTTGACTCTACTTAATACAAAAATTTAAAAGATTAAATTCCAACACTAAATTATTTAAGAAAGAAATATTAAATTACAAGTACCGACTCTGCTTAATAAAAAGAGAAAAATAATTTTAAAGATTAAATTGCTGATAAAACAATTTAAAGGTGTACAAAATATAATAATAAACAATAACCAGAATCTAGTGATTAAATGATTAAGAAAAATGATCCAAATATACCAGATGTAAGTGCATTATTCTATAATTCAAAATTTAGTGATTAAATTATTAATGAAACAAGTTAAACGTATACAAAGTAATATTCACTACACCTGGATTCAAAATTATTTACAACAGTTCGAATATAAATTTATAATAACCAAGAAATATCTTAAAACTAGCTTTTACCCGCGACTTTGCTCGCGTGAAATTGGGATATTCACAAATGATTTTATGACTATCTATTTTACATATAAAATTTTAATTTTAATCATTCTGTAGGTATATCCTTAGTAAAATAAGTCTGGCATATATAGCTACTTTTAATTTTTTTTAAATTTAATGTTTGTCAGTCAATCACGCTGCAACCAGTGAACAGATTTTGATAATAATAAATTATACAACACCGATTATGAGTATATTATAATATTGATCTAATCATCTGTGGGATATAGTAATTTGTAGGTCATTTGTTTTAATAACATCATAGCGCCTTCTAGTTTCGATAAACAAAACTAAATTATAGCACGTATGTATGCATGTTGTGTATTATTTCAGTGGTATTTTTAAATGTATCAATGAGATACTTTCATACAAAATCTGAAACCCCTCTATTGTCCTGGTAAAAGGGGGGGGGAGAAATTTTTATACACCAGATGTTAAGCAAGAAGACAAATACATCTGTGAAAACCGCATTCAAAGCGAATAAGTAGTTTTTATGTGTTGCGCGCACAAACACATAGACAGACAGACAATAAAAAATCTAACCACATTTTTGGGTTCTATATCGATGTACCCGCGTGTTGATTGTTGTATAAAAAGTATCCGACCCCTGTTCAATCCTTATAAAGGAGGTTGATTTCTAAAAATACAATAATCGTACACCTCCACATCCTCTAAAGAGCACACATTTTAATTTTCTAATCCCTTACTTCAAAAAACATAGGTTTTTGATACAAATTTCTAACCCCTGTTTTAACCCCTTAGGGGTAGAGTTTCGTAAAATCCTTTCTTAGCGGACGTCTAGATCCTATAAGGAACCTACCTACCAAATTTTAAGTTTTTAGGTCCTATAGTTTCTGAGATATGGTGATGAGTGACCTTTCGCTTTATATATATATATATATATATATATATATATATATATATATATATATATATATATATATATATATATATAGATTAATAGGAATCAATACGTCAAAATGTCCTTCGTTGAAATGTCCGTTAAAACGCATTCTTTTTTTTTCTTGTATTAACTCTCCAAATCTGGCAATAAGTCTGCTACTTTGAAACAGTTGGAATTCAAATGGAAATATTTCTCCAGCTGCTTTCAGTTCGCAAGTTGTGCCATAAGTATACAACCTACCCATATCGGCTACATAAAGGCGTTTTGTATCGTAAGGGGTCCCGGATCGGTCCATAGTAAAACACCTAAATCTTTGCCAATCGTTGGACACGTGGCTTACTATATTAGCTCTAATTTGAGCAGCCATTGAAATATTTCCATAAAGCAAATAAGACAGAGATGAAAATAAACACGCTCCATCGCCAGGTCACTCTACATCGGATTGATAATCCTTCAACTGCGACTGTTACAATTTCTCCATCCATTTTTCAAACAAACGTAAGTTTACTTAACGAAAAATACAAACTTCTTTAAGTAAGTAATCGATATGACACTGTGATATAAACGTCAGTATACTCAATGAAAAATAAACAAATCTAAGCTAGCACCTAATTGGCATGAAATTTTGAAATAAACATAATTTTAATCAACGAAGAGTCCACGAATTCACGTATCGAAATTTTAGCAAATCATTCTATAATCGAATGTCGGTATCAGAGAAAAGTATTATATAATTATGCGTGAGTTATAACTTACCGGAAAAAGCACCATTAATTAAAATCCCATTAAATGGAAAAATCTATAGCCTAATCAAAAATATCACTACAGATATACTACACAAATGAGGCTTAGATTAAATAAAGGTGTGACATTCAAAAACCCGTAAGAATGGCTACAAAATCGCCAGATAAAATGTACACTACCACAAATGGCGTCTGTTTCGTCGATTAGATTCACTATCTGTCCACTAGTTGATCGTTAGACGGTCGAAAATGAAAAGGAGGCCGAAATACCGTTACTTGACGTATTTCCCTGCGCAGTGTCGCTTAAGAGAGGGGGAAATAGCGATACCTATTTGCCAAACTATCGTAAGCCCCTAACCGCAAAATGTTCAGAAATACTCATTTTTTAATATTTCTTAAGTTAAACTTTCACTGAAAAGAAAAAGTATTTACTTTGGTATTTAAGACCATGTTTTTAACAAAAAAGATATATTTTTTAAAATAAAATTACGACTAATTGCCATTTCAGTATTTACGTTACTTTGGCGAAACCAATTACAAATAGAAAAATATCGTATCCCTTTGATTTACGATAATCTTGTTAGCATTCAATGCACTTACGACGTTTTGCTTGACTATATATTAAAAAAAACACACAAGTAAATTTGTTATAAATTTTTATTAAGTAATTAAAACAATAGAACATTTTACTCAAACTAGGAAAAAACAAAAACAAAGATTCTTTTGCGAGCATTCAAACGACGCCGACGACAAAAAAATGTTAATGGTCTTGAGTGGTCTTTGGGTAATTTTTTGAATACATTGGTAACGGGCTGTGATTTTTACGACTTAAAAATTAACAAATGTGTTTATACGAGGAATTATATCAGTCAAAAATATTTAATTGATAAAAATACCGATTGTCTATCTAAACTTCTCAATATTTGAGCAAAAAAAGAAAAAATATATTAGTATTAGGTAACCCAGAATAAAATTACCCATTGTCTTCCAAATCGGTTGGATCTTCCCCATCAGTTTCTGGCAGCGTATCTGTGATAGAAGCCTTAGCTCGTAAATCAAAATATTCCTGGTGATACCTTATTGGTATTACATTTTGGTTACATAGTTGGTCAAGATCCTTTTTCTTTAATACAGAAATTGGTAATTTTACGGCATAAGCTTGTGATAAAATTATTGCATTCTGACCCCTACCCCTACGACCTAAAAATCGAAAAAAAATATTAAATTAAAAAAAATAGAATGTAAATAGGTACCGGTTGCTTTGGCTATCATATTGAAACTGAGTCATATGTATAATTTACTTGGATATTTGGTGATCCTTTCTCGAATATTGCTTGCCTTACTAAACTTATCTTAAATGCCTTACCATCCGAAGTCTTACTGTTAGAAGGAAAAGACTCATCGCCAAACTTCTTCCAATTTTTAAAATCGGAACTCACATTTTTACCACTTCAAGAGATTTTGGGTTAACTCTTGCATTTCTAAGAACGGTCTCCCATTCGGAGGGTGCCCATATTATCATTTTTTTAACAGCTCTTTCTATAGTTGCATGGACCGAATCCACCGGCATGTAGGTATGTCCAGGAAGCAAAAAAAACAATCTTAATTTTTCTTATATGCTGAGCGAAATCTTGAACGAACGTTTTAAGCATTATTAACATTGCACGATTCCGGTTTTGACCCGAGCAGCTGTCACAGTAAAGTACCACATGTTTTAAACATTTTTTATCTAACATCTCCAAGTACTTGAAAATTATTGTACATGTTTCATTACAACCTCTATGTCCATCAGATTCTCCCTATGTGAAACAAATGCCATTTCCATAAATGGTTTCGTTGTAAAAGGAGTATTTTCGGGAATAGTATAAAAGCAGGTTATCCCCATGCGGAGTATTCAAAACTTTCTGTAAATCAAAACTTGCACAAACATATGATTCTTCTGTAAGATGTTTTTTTTGATCATCTAAAAATAATTCCTTGCATTGATCCTTCATTTCCAAATGTCGTGCAAAAGCGTCCTTTGAAGATTCTGATTCTTGGAAAGCGCTGTCTTTCCTGGATTCACACATGCGACATTTATCTTTTTTGGGCTGATGGAATCCCAAATTAAAGTCTTTTGAAAAGATGCATCTAAAAACTTTCTGTGACACTTGAGCTTTACCTTCTTTTTTTCGTTCTTCTGCAAATATTCTGAATAAAAAACTTATATTCCGTGTGCGCTTCTTTCCCTGTGCGCTTTTTTCCTTGTGCGCTTTTTTCCGTGTGCGCTTTTTTCCGTGTGCGCTTTTTTCCGTTGCGCTTTTTGCTTTGCGCTTATTTCCGGTGAGCTTATTTCCTGTGCGCTTCTTTCCGGTCACCATTTAAGACCACGTGTAATACTAGTATGACATAAAAATATCATGATCGATAAAAAGCTTACATGTCATTAACTTCCAAAATTCTTTTTGATTCATAGATACTGATCATAAGACTATATTTTTATCATAAAAACTTATAGAAACAACATCAGATGTTCTTAATAAGTTAAGATTACTTACGCCGAAATCGGGAACGGTCGGCCATGTTGTCACTTTACATCAACTACTAAAGATATTTTTACACATTCCTTTGTTCCCAGCCTACATTGTATACAAGTTAGAGAACTTTCTTTTCATAATCTATATTGATATGAATTTTTCTTCATGGTGCACGTTCTTTCAATGAAATGTTGGAACGTGATCATTATTTGTAAATTGGTTGTCTAGATTAAGTGTTTTTGTATTTGGATTGTTTTTGTTTAGATTATAGGTTGTTATGTTGTGAAGAAATTATTATTGACTTGATTGTCATGATATTAACGGGAGATTGTCATTGAAATTGAATAGAACAGTCATTAATAAAAAATTTAATAGAAAGAAATTTTTTTTGAAAGGTAAATAAAAAAGTATAAGAATAATTAGAAAGATAAAAATAAAGCAGGAGCAAACAGTAATACAAACCAGATTTTGGAAGGAACAGAAAAGCAGAGAGTTGGAAATTTTAAGAGAAAGGTAATAGATAAACAGAAAGGCAGCAGCAAGAAGGAGTTGGAAAGTAGTTGGAAGAGGAAGATATAGAGAAAGAGTGGAACAACGGAAGAAGAAAGATTTCTAATCTAATCTAATCTAGATTAGAAGAAAGATTTAGAAAGAAGGGAAATAATTTTTTTATATTTATAATTTTTGTATTTAAGGACAACTAATTTGGAGATCTTGGAATCCACGACTGATAATTTTATTGAAGAAGGGTGTTCCGGAAGGAGGATCTATTTCAATATATATAAAACTCAAAGGTAACTGACTGACATCGAGATCTATCAACGCACAGCCCAAACCCCTAGACGGGGCTGCAGGTAGATGTTATAACGTAGGCATCCGCTAAGAAAGGATTTTCATTAATTCCACCCCCAAGGGGATAAAATAGGGGATGAAAGTTTGTATGAAACTTTTTCAATTTTAAACCGATCGGGCTAAGATTTTGCGTGCATATAGCTTCTATAACGTAGGCAGTAACTAAGAAAAGATTTTGATTAATTTCACCCCTAAGGGGATACAAAAGGCGATGAAAGTTTGTCAATTTTAATCCGATCGGGCTGAGATTTTGCATGCATATAGCTACTATGGCGAAGGCATCCCCTAAAAAAGGATTTTAATTAATTCCACCCCTAAGGGGATAAAATAGGGATGAAAGTTTGTAAAAAAGTAAACCGATGGGGCTAAAATTTTGCATACATACAGCTACTATGATGTAGGCATCCCTTAAAAATGCATTTTTATAAATTCCACCCCTAAGGGATAAAATAGGGGTTGAAAGTTTGTATGAAAATTTGTGAATTTTAAACCGATCGGGCTGAGATTTTGCAAGCATATAGCATGCAAGTTTTTATAGTTTTAAAATAATAATAGTCTAATACCACTCGCACTTTAATGTACATGGTGTGTGGAGCTGTGAGGAGATAGCACGCTGCTGCTGGCCGACATGACACTGTCGATAGACGCGTAGAGTTTTTTTTTTATTACGTAGTGGTGTATTAAAAAATGACTTTTTTAAATTTCACTCCGAAGGATTTAAAATAGGGGTTGAAAATTTGTATGAAATTCGGTGGCAAAAAACTAAAGTTCACGCGGATAAAGTCGCGTTCGGCCGCTAGTGTGGTTATAAGTTTAATTATATTCTGTACGATGGCGCTACTAGGATGAAATGCAGTTTATGTTATATATAAATGACACTGGGTCCCAGGAGTTGTATCCATATATATGCATATATTTAGTACTAATTAATGTACATATTGTTTATTTTCGAAAATTCTACAATAAATTCTCAAATTAGTATTATTTTTCTGATCAAGTCAAAACTTTGTTCATATTAAAAATTGATCATCTGTAGTTGCTGATACTTAAAAATAACTGGAAATCCGTTTGATTCAATCATTCATAAAAAAAGTTAAGAACTGTAATTAACCTACGAGGTTAAAATGAATACAAATTAAAAAAAAAAACAATATTAGAAAAAAATCGAATAATTCAAAAAAAAATCGAATAATTCGAAAAGGCGAATATTCGATTTGAAGTTTGAATCGAATAGTAATATTCGATTCAATTTTATTCGAGTACCTACTATTCGCACAGCCCTGATTATTATCTATAAAATATCAGATATTGGCGATTTAATTTAAGATTTACTGCGCAAAAACTGTCAACTTAAGCGGGTAAACTTCTTCTTCTTCTTCTTTGGTATATGGCTTCGCTACTGGGCGATTAGCCAGCACTATTTGTTTGCGGTGAGATGCTATCTGGTATTTATACCATGTCACAGCCGCTGACATTTGCTTGAAGTGGTAAATTTGTATAATACTTATTCTTATTATTATTATTGAGAGGTTATAGTTAAACAAATAATGTAAAACAAATGGTAGGTAAGGTGTACGTTACACAAGACAGCACAATTGAAGGAAAATCTGAAAGGAAACATATTATAAAATTGAGCATTGTTTGTTACAATTTAATTTTGTTGAAATCAAGAAAGCGCAGAATTGTATTGATCGTCCTTGTATTAGGCGAAAAGAGTAATGACTCAATCGACAAAGGGGTAGCATAGTTCATTGATGTGAAAATTGTGTATAGATCCATATAAGGTGATATATTGATGGGCCATTCAAAGAAGACATGGTTCAAGTCCTCCACCCTACCGCATTCACAAAAAGGGTTATTTATAATATTGATTTTAAAAAGGTGTTGTTTTGTCAAACAGTGACCAGTTCTCATACGGATTATGGTCGAGATTTGCCTTCTGTTTACATATACTAAGTCAGAAAACCATGATTTGGAAGGAAAAGAGGTTTTTATTTTTTTATATTGGTAATTTTTCTTTTGTACAGTGTAGCTCTATTTATTTTTAAATTGGACAATAATCTTTCTTTTAATGACACTTGCAATGTCTTGGGAATCTAGGAAAATGTTTAGAGGAATGTTTAGATTAGCCCCTATTTTAGCTACCCGTAATATCAGAATGTCCTGGTATCCAAGAAACTAGGATTTGGGAACCACCCTTATTTGCCAGAGCAATAAGGTTTCTTGTTTTTAGGGTTACTGGGTCGTCTGATGCTGAAATTTTGGGGGTTGTTATTTTATTGATGCTTTTAGGGAATCGGAAAATATAATAGCCTTGTTAATTCCTTTCGAAAAAGTAACTTTTATTGCTTGGTAGAAAATTCCACGATTTCTGCTTTAGTGATGGATAACTCGCCCGGAAGTCTGGAGGAAAATTTAAAATTAATGTTGGGGATGTTGATTCCAAAACCTGCTCTCCCGTTTATTTTTGAGGCGTCAGTGTATATTAATGAAAAATCTTTAGAGTATTTTTCTGTAGCCACAGAGAATTGTTGTTAAATTAGTAAGTCGTTTTTCTTTATGTTGCAATTTAGCGAGTGTATGGGGTTAATTAATGTGTTGTAATCTGTTTCATAGCATGGGAAATTTAAAGATATGTAGATTTTTTTAAAATACGAAAGGAAATATTCCAGGGCCGAGATGAGGTGTGGTATGTGATTGTTTTTGTTCCAAATAGGTTTGTTTATGATTATTCTGCGAATTCTAAGAAGAGACTAAATTACTGGATGGTTTTTTATCCTGATGATTTTAGACAAAAATTTTGTTGCCAATATTAGTGTTCCTTGTTCTAGGTCGATCTGTGCGGATTCAGCTAAGATTGCCATATGTGGGGTAGATTTCATACATCCTAGGCAGGTTCTGAAAACTTCAAAAAATACTGTGTTTAATATATTGATACCTTTTTGGGTTATTGGACTGAAAAGAAAAGAGTAGTCTATATGTGATCTAATTAGTGCATTAAAGGTCATGGTAAGAATTCTAGGGTCCACGCCTCACCAAACTCCGCATAATGCACATAACACATTCATATTGTTCTTTATTTTAAAGATGATTTTTTCAAAATGAGGATTCCAGTCCAAGTGCTTGTGGAATATAACTCCTAAAAATTTTACTTGATTTTTCAAGGGGATAATTGTGTTGTTGCAGAAAATTGGTGGAGGTTTTATTTTACGTTTTTCTTTTTGTAAACCACACAGCTTCACATTTTTCAGATGACAGAGACAGCTTATGTGTTTTGAGCCATTTTTGAATAGTAAGTATTTCCATATTCATAAGGTTAACCATATTATGAATATCTTTTCCAGTTATATATAAGACCAAGTCATCTGCATAACCACAAATATTTACCCTCTCAGACACTATAGCAAATAGGTCCTGGGTGTATATTTTAAAGAAAATAGTACTTAGGAGTGATCCTTGAGGGAGACCTTTGGAAGCTGTGTATGGTCCTAGAAAGTTACCGGTACATGATCTTGAATATAGCAATCTATGTTGTAAGAGGTTAAAAATCAGGTTGTTTATTGCGGAAGGAATATTTAAGTTTTGAGAGTATGGAGATGTCAACATTATCATATGCCGACTTGATATCAAGAAAAATGGCTAAAACTGTTTGTGAGGATTCGAATGATTCTAATATGGAAGAATGCAGCAGGGCTAGATTGTCATATGTTCCTCTACCAGATTGGAAGATTTTGAATGTTCCATGTGCCAGTCAAGGCGATTTTTAATCATGATTTCAAGAGTTTTAATGATACAGTAGGATAAGACTATAGGTCTGAAGCTATCAGTCGACAGAGGATTTTTGAGGGGCTTTAATATATTAATTATATTAAAATTTCTCCAATCGTTGGGAATAGAGCCTCCATACAAACAGTTGTTATAAAACGACAATAATATATTTTTTGCAGGAAGTGGTAGGTGTTTTAGCATTGGGTAAGAGATATCGTCCATACCTGCAGCAAAGTCTTTTTTATTGGATAGAGCAAGATCAAGTTCATAAATTGAAAATGTGACTACTAATTTATTATCATAGGAAAGGGAGAAATTAGGGTCTATATTGATTAAAGACATTTTATAGAGTGTGTCTTGTTTAATATTATCTGAGGAGTTGTAGAATTCTTTGAGGTTGTAATAATTTAAAAATTTTTTGATTTTATCCCCTACATATGAAATATTGGATTCTTTATTTAATGATTCGCAGAAATTTTTAAATTTATGTATTCTCTTTTGTTTTAGGTTTCTCCTGGTTATGGCAATCAAACGATTTGTTTCGATGAAATTTTCGAGTGAAAGGGAATTATTAAAGTTGGCTATTGCCTTTTTCCGGGATTTAATCCATAGCGAACATTCCTCGTCCCACCATGGATTACTGGGTTTGCCACGTACTCCACATTTTTTAAAAGCAATTTTCTCGTTAGAAGCCTTGTTAATAATTGATATAAATTCCTCGTAACTTTGATTTTCGGGTATATTGTGGATATATGTAGAAAGCTTTTTTTGTATTTCTAATCTTGTATATGTTACAAAATGATTTATTAGATATATTCATCTCGGAAATATTCAAGCTGACAAAGGTGGGAAAGTGATTGCTGTTGCCACAATCCTGTATAACGTCCCATTTAGAGTATATAACTAAGTTATTGCTTATGATAGATAGATCTACTGCACTGACATTCTTGTCGGGAGATTGAAAAAGGGTTGGAGAGCCATTGTTTAACACTGTTAAGTTATTGTCAAAACAAAAATCAAAAATATTTTTACCTCCTTTATTGGGTATACCATTATCCCATGCGGGGTGGTGTGAGTTCATGTCTTCCATAATAATTAGATTTTTTAATTGGATATTTTTGACCATGTCATTTAAAAAGGATTGTGATAGAGTCGAGTTGGAACTGGAATATATATTTATGAGATAAAGATTGTCAATGTTGATAATTATGTATTGAATTAAGTCTGAATTGAATTTTCTAATGGTTGAGAAGAGTATGGATATTTTGACACATGTGATTACACCACCGTATCCGTCATCTCTATCTTGACGAACAGTGTTGTAAGAGTTTAGGGAGAATCTTGACTCATTTCTAAGCCAGGACTCATTAATGAAGATAACATCGGGATCCTTATCGGAGATTAAGTTTATTAATTTATCCCTATTTGCTTTAATGCTTCGTATATTCCACTGTAGAATTTTTGATTTTGTTTTACAACACAAAGTTAAATATAAAAAATTAATAAAAATCAGCTTCAGAGGATGAATCTAGTTCCATATAGGAACCTACATTTAAATGGAATAAAATTTTTTTAAAGTTATAAATTTCCTAGCTAGATGATTTTTGTTCTACAGCTATATTGAATCCTAACCTAGGAACGACAGCGACTGAAAGAGAACCTATATTAACTCTTAACAATGTGTGTTCCTATCACAACCGCTTTATAAATTTACAACTTAGAAAACTCGTTACTTGATCTCGTTTTTGTGCATGATGGAGACTGTCAAGTTAGTGAAGGTGGGGAAGAGCTGGTTGCTCCTGACAGATTTCATCCTCCCTTAGTTATTAGTGTTAAACGTAATGACAAGTGCTTAGAAAATAGTTTAAAAGCGAAAGGCTTCTATTACGACTTTAAATCAACAGACTTGATTATAGCTTCTATCTATTTAGACAGCATCCCTTGGGATGAATGGCTTAACGACAGAACTGTCGATTAAATGGTCAATATCTTGTACGATATTTTATACAGTGTTATAGATAGGTTTGTTTCAATTAAAAGGTTCTGCTCTGGAAATTTTCCTAAATGGTACTCCCCAGTATTCCAAATACTGTTAGTTATATTGGCAGGTCTAGTTCGAATGGCACCATTATGTCAAATATGTTTGCTCAGTATTTCTCAACCACGTATAGTGATAGTAAATGTGACCTTCCTACTAATATATTTAATAATAACTGTTTGAATATATGTGATTGTGAAATTTCCATATCAGATATTTATAAAAAGGTTAAGTAACTTAAATGTCCACAAAGGTCCAGGACCTGATATAATTCCTGCAAGTTTGCTGAAGTTTTGTAGTTTTAACCTTGCCCGTTCATTGTTTTTTATTTTTAAAAAATCTCTCGAATCCAAAAGTTTCCCTTCAGTCTGGAAGGTCAGTTTCATCTCGCCAATTATTAAAAATGGTGACAGAAGTGACGTCAAAAACTATAGAAACATTAGTATTTTGAATGTTATACCACGTAATATAGATACCAGAAGTCTACACGGTATGGGCTTTTCCATAATATTTCTGGTCATAATAATCAACCCAGATCATAGTTCTATTTTTTACCACTGGCTGCGCAAGGGTTCAGGAGATACCGATATTATTATTATGACATTTAAATGTTGCGAAATTAAATTAAATATATAATTAGTACGGGAGCCCAGAGGATTTTCGTTGCCGTTAAAGAGATAAGGCTCCACCAAAGTTTTTGAAGTAAAACTTCTGTAGCGGCACTAGGGGTAACTCAGTAATTCTAACGGACGTGACATCATTCTAATGTACCGCGTACCGGAAACAAAACCTGATACAAAATACCCAACACGATTTTGCCTACTATATTAAATAAAATTAAATCTGTAATTGTATAAATTGACAGCTTGTCATCTTGTCAACCAAAATACATTGGTGGTAAATAGTTTAAATTTGTGTATTTTATAGACTTAAAGAGCTAAAAAGAAAAAGAAATTGTGAACGTCAAAGGGCATATTATAAGCGCCAGAAAGATTTGAAGAAAAATGAAAATGAAAAAAAGACGAGACAGCGACATTCATTATGATTTGATTAAGTAAGTTTATATACATACATACATATTATGATAGTAAATAATTATTTATAGGGAAGCTTTACGTTAAGTTAAGAAGCATGTTGCACGTTTTTATTAATAAATTAATAATATTCGAAATGTTTTAACACTTGCTTATACTTATTTTAGGTTTGGTTAGGTAGCCATAAAGGCCATGAAACCACTAGTCAGGATGGCTGATCTTTTACCAGCAATAACAGATCCTTCGTAGAACTGAAGAAAACAAACTCAACTCAGGATTTTAAATTTTATGGAATATGCTATAAAATGCTACAAAATGAAATGGTTATCTAACTATCGAAGGCTCTTGTGTTGTGTTGTATTACAATAAGGTAGATACAGCTACAAAATCACACATTCCAAACGTAATGTGTGTATATTTTTAATATTGTTTACCTATTATTGAAGCAAAACTTCCTTAGGCGCGACTAGGGGTAACTCTAACGTTAGATTCTAACGGAAGATTCTGATGGAAGTAACGGTGTGATTTCAGCTATGAGAGGAGCTTAAATTTTCAAAATTTATTTATGAAATTTTCAAAATTTTCAAACGGTTTCAAATACATTAATGGTATTTAAAGAGTAAAATCTATGTTTCACATTTTAGTTATCATAAACCTATTATTTCATATATAAAAAATAATGATAACTTTTAAATTTCTATTTCTAATGAATAATATAAATATAACATCTCATTTTTTGTAAAGTATATAGACAATAATTATAATTGAATTGTAATTAAATATTTATTTTCCGATACGTACGTCAAAAAGATTTACTTCAGTCGCGCGTAAAGGTTACACGCACACTCTTTTTTTTTCTATGTATTTTGACCCCCTGATTACAAATATCAAAAGTGGATTCCCGAGAAATGGTTAGGAAATTTGTTATTGACAAATAATTTGTTACTAATAAAAAAACTGTTTTTTTGCAAAACAAAAAATACTACCGTAATTCTTAAGTGATTCTAAGGAAGAAATCTTGCTATGTATTTTTTCATCAGACGCACCGTTTTCAAATTAAAAATCCTTAATCATTTGAAAAACAGCATTTTTGACATTTTTCAAATTTGTATAACTTTTTATATGATTAATATTTCTCAACTCTGCGATGACTATGCGACACTTAAGATCATAAAGTATCAGATGAATTCGGTTGCAATACAAAAACGCAATAATTTTATTACTTTTTAACGCTATAAACAATGTGCATACCCTTCATACACCCTGCGTCGTACTGTAACGTTTATTTATTTATACAGTTTATTATTTAACTTATTTATACACTAATATACTTAATTTATGTATAACACAATTTATTTATACTATACTGATTTATATGAACACTTATATACGTAGTCTCAACTCAAAAAAAACTGTCCCTATCTCTGAATAAGAGTCTATTTATATGCACATCATTGCTTCGAGTAATTGCTCGAATATTCGTGAAAGCGTAGAGATCTTTCTAGTCCGATGCGTTAAGCTTCTTGTACAATCGGGAACATTCTCCGTCATTTGACGCGTCGCCTGTTTGTCTGATGATTCTTACGGCGTTCAGAGGCGGACTCGCCCATATTGCCAACAAGGACAGAGCCGGAGTCGCATTACAGTACGTTACAGGAGAAATGCATATTGTTTATAGCGTTAAAAAGTAACAAAAAGATTGTATTTTCGTATTGCAACCAGTTTCATCCCATACTTTATGATCTTAAGTGTCAAATAGACATCGCGGAGTTGAAAAATTTTAATTATATAAAAAGTTATGCAAATTTGAAATGATGAAATAATACATAGGAAGCTTTTTTGCTTAAAATCAGTCAAGGATTACGGTAATAATTTTTTATTATTTAATGTATGACGCGTTTTACTATCTTATAGCTTCTTCAGATACATTATTCTGGTTGAAATTACATAGTTATGGTATAAATAAAATGAAATAATGACATAATGACAAAATGATGGTCAAAAGCAATGGTATAAATAAACTGAAATAAAACAAATGTACTACAAACTGTAATAAGGACCAAGCTAATAATAATAAATTTTTACGCTAGTGGGAATATGTACAGGATTAGTACATAGACCTTTGTGTAAATAAATTTAATAACGGTGAATTATTTAATTCTGTTTGATCATTTAGTAATGTACCAGAGTGTTTACGTTTATTAATTTCTAAACTTTCTAATAAATTTAATTTAAAACCTTTTTTTCTTGGTGTAAAATATCAAAATTATTATTAAAGTTATGGTTTTCAGAATATAAATGATTTGAGTATGTGGAATCAGTTTTTTTGTTAAGGAAGCTTCTGTTATGCACTGTAATACGCTTCTTAATGTGATATACTCCAACATTTTGGCGCGAAACCTAGAAAGAGCAACGATACTCAAACAAACCCGGTACAGAGAATAAATGTAAAAATTTTGTCAGGTATAAATTAACCCCGACATTTAAAACAGATACTGATTCACCGAACTGTACTCGGAGGTTCATAGTAGAGGGCGCTTTAAATCAAAGAATAGAATATTTTAAATCTGTATTGCGTTTTTCTCAAAAATTTCAAAATATTTTGATATGAAATTTTAGTCATGAATAGTTTGTTTCATTTTACGTGGTAGACGCATGTGTTTATTACAAAAATTATTTTTTTTCTCTATAAACCATCATAATTTTCTTTAAGTTATCATTTATTCAAAATAAAAGTATGCGTCTACCACGTAAAATGAAACAAACTATTCATGCCTAAAATTTCATATCAAAATATTATGAAATTTTTGAGAAAAACGCAATACAGATTTAAAATATTCTATTCGTTGATTTAAAGCGCCCTCTACTATGAACCTCCGAGTACAGTTCGGTGAATCAGTATCTGTTTTAAATGTCGGGGTTAATTTATACCTGACAAAATTTTTACATTTATTCTCTGTACTGGGTTTGTTTGAGTATCGTTGCTCTTTCTAGGTTTCGCGCCAAAATGTTGGAGTATATCACCTTAAAAGTTCTACCTGTTTGTCCTATATATACTTTATTACAAGAACCACAACTTGATCTTTTGAATTTTTAGTTTTATTGTTCCTAATGTATTTCCCTATTGTATTATTGGTTTTATATGAAATCGTATAATTTTGTTTCATTAAAAAAGATTTTAATTTATTACTACTTTTACCTAGATATGTTAAACTTTTGTATTGCTTAGTTTCTTTTATGTACGGATAAACTTCTTGGATGGCCTGTTTATAAGCTATTTTGGAAATAATGTTGTCAACTAATTTGTGGTCGTAGCCATTATTAACCGCTATTTGTTTGATAATCAAATATTCTTTATTATAATTATCCTCAGTTAAAGGTGTATTCAGTAATCTATGGATCATACTATTATATGCTGCGTGTTTATGTTGAATTGGATAAATAGAAGTATTGTGGATAGTATGGGATGGTTTATGAAATATAGAAAATTCTTGTTTTTTATTTACTCTATTAATTGTTAAATCCAAGAAGTTTATGCTATTTTCATCTTCTAATTCTATAGCGAAATTAATTTTAGGATGTATATTATTAATAACAAACTTCCTAATCATTTCTCGGGAATCCACCTTTGATATTTGTAATCAGGGTGTCAAAATACATAGAAAAAATTTTGGTGGATTCTTGTCTCTTTAACGGCCACGAAAACCCTCTGGGCTCCCGAAC
Organism: Altica lythri; assembly: GCA_964028335.1. NCBI lineage: Eukaryota > Metazoa > Arthropoda > Insecta > Coleoptera > Chrysomelidae > Altica > Altica lythri. The sequence continues at coordinate 15,914,069 of OZ034806.1, forward strand.
TAAGTATTATTTTATTTATTTAAAATTATTTGTCATAAAGCTGCCAATAGCAACAAAACTTCCCGCGTAAGGATTTAAACGAGTCCTTGATGAATAACCAACAGGCTTATCACATCCATTGGAAAGTTATGAGTAGGGAGGTCCTTGTACCTCAGGACACTTTTTTTTAAATGTCATTTTTTTGTAAATATTGATATTTTTTTTCAAAACACTAATTGAATATCCATTATTATTTAATAATCTTACATGTATAAGTGCAACTAACTGTATACATGTAATAATTTAAGAACTAATGTTAAAAAAGTAAAGAGTTACTTTGTTGTCATTGCTGGGTTTCACGTATTTTATGAAGTGTTGCGAGAAATCTTCAAATTTATCACTATTGGACCACCCACTAGGAGTTACGAGCCCTAATATCTCAGGAGGAGCACCATTGATCATGAAGGCCTTAAAGTGAACCCTTGAGAAAATCATGCATGGTGGAACAGAATTTCCAAGTGCGTTTACACATCCGATAACTGTAACATTATTACCTCGTTCTGCGGATGTTATATTGCCCACTTGTTTAGTACCTTTCGGGGCTAAAACTTTCATTGGAGTATGAACCGTCGAAAGACCACTTTCATTTATGTTATAAATTCTGTCGCTTGTAAAACTGAATCTAGACAACAATTCTGTGTGTTTTGTAAAGAACAATTGAACGTTTGTCCTGTTAAATGCAGTTGCACGTGCCAAGCTAGTTGCTTCGGGTTTGCGCAAACTTAGATTTTGGTGTCGTTTAATAAAGTATTGATAAAATGTCTTACCAGCTATTTTGTTTCCATTCCACGCCTGTGGATAAGATCTATTTAAAATAACTGCATATTCATATACTAACTTAAGGAATTCTTCTTTGGTTATGCCATAGTGAAATTTAGACGCCTTGAACCAATAATTTACTAATTGTTGTTCTTCTTGATCTGTAAAGACACGCTTGACATCGTTGTGGGGCTCGTAAATGAATTCGTCATTTTCTGATTCTTTATGCTTCTTTACGTAACGACCGACTAAAGTCTTCGATACTTTAAACACTTCAGATGCTTTTCGAATTGACATTCGTTGCTCAAGAACCAATTGAACAGCATTCATAACATTTTCCTTACACGGTTTGGGCCGGGTCACGTTGTTTTACTTCGCGGCATCTAAAAAGTAAATTACAAATGTAGGTTTTACCTCATAAATGTTTGACTTGTACCTTGGAACTGTCCCAAGGTACAAAAATATAAATGTCCTAAGGTACAAATTCTTGCTGTGATGACACAAAATTCGTGTGAACATTAAAAACAATAAAATTATATAATATCTGTAAAAATACAGCATTATTAATATGTAGACTAATAAATTAAAACATAACGCAATCACTAACCTCAAAATAAATACATAAAATCGAAGATTAAAGCCGATAATATAAAATAGTTTACGTATGCCAAAACAATCTTATTCATTTAGCGCTGACAGGACTTAAAATGGCAGACTTTACTGTGTGCAGCTGAAATATTATAACAGAGGAGACACGAGATGGCGCTACGTGTACTTTCACTTACCAATATTTTTCTCATTATAAGGCTGTCCCGAGGTACGTAGTGTCCCGAGGTACGTAGTGTCCCGAGGTACGTAGTGTCCCTAGGTACAAGGACCTCCCCTATCTCTTGAACAAGGGCGCTCTCTACTGGCAATATTTCTGTCCCCTAAATTGAGACCATTTGTTGAATATTACGTTTAGACTCCTGGTATCTATACTTCGTGGTTATACCAAAATTGTTTGAAAACATAATTTGTGACCAGATTAAACCCACTACTGAACGCATTCTAGTTGACCAACAATTTGGCTTTGTTAATGGTAGATCCACAGATTCTCTGATCCCTTACTTGGTTGGTTTAGAAGTTATCTCACAGATAGGTTGCAAATAGTTCGTATAAAAAACTTTTACTCTAGCGAGATATCTGTTAAATCCGGGGTACCCCAGGGGTCACATCTCGGTCCCATTCTTTTCAATTTGTTTATAAATGATATTGGCATATGCTTTAATTTCGCTGAATATTTAAAATTTGTTGATGATCTAAAATTTTATGCCAGTATCAATACTCACCTTGATTACTTAAATCTGCAGTCTGACTTAGATAATGTAGTGGATTGGTGTAGACGAAACGGAATGGATTAAAATGTTAATAAATGTCATGCCATAACGTACACTAGAGCTAAAGAACGCAATGCTTACTCTTATAATGTACAAGATACACCATTACCAACTGTTAACTCTATAAAAGATCTTGGAGTTACGTTAGAATGTGACCTTATCTTTAATTCTCATGTTAATAATATAGTCTCCAAGTCACTTAAAATGCTAGGTTTCATAAAAAGGTGCTCTTGTGACTTCACAGAAAGTTCCACGTTAAAGTTGTTATACTGCAGTTTGATAAGACCACACCTTGAATATGCATCATGTGTTTGGTCTCCCCAATATAATGTTTTTATTGATAAGATTGAAGTTTTTGAAATTTTACGCTTATAAAATGCACTTAACGGATCAAAGTTATGAATCTCTTCAATCCATTCTTGGAATAGACACACTACACTCTCGTAGGAATTACAAAGATATTGTTTTTCTCTATAACTTAATTTATGGTCACAAATTCTGCTCTAAACTGTTAAGCAATATTGGTCTACATGTACCTCCAAGATCAACACAATCTATGCAAATCTTTGAGGAAGTTACTCACAGGACAAACCATGAATCTCATTCTTTTATATCGAAAGCCATAAAGTTATCTAACGATATTGAACAAGGCATAGATTTCTTTGCGAATATTAAGTTATTTACCAATCAGTTAGGAACATTACTGTCATTTCAATACAATATGTTTGTTTTTTAAATAATTCTCGAAATTATGATAACTATTCCCTTTTGTTATGCAATTTTATTATGCAATTGTGTGCTTAAAACTTTTATTTTTAAATCTGTTATGCTTGTCACTTTAAATTTTTAATGTTTATATGTTCTGTTAATTTATAAAATTTTTAAATTTTTCTAATTTTATTTGTCAAAGGACTTCGGTTGGTGTATATGTTACGCTCCGTACCCGAATTCGGGCAATGCCCGAAATATTTGCTCAGAGCTAGTTTTGAGCACTTGAAAAGTTCCAAACCCGAAATCCCACATCTCAACCAATATTGCGCAATTAAAATTGAACAAAGCTAGAATTGGCCATCTTTCAATGTACAAATTTAGTATTGCGCTGTGGCGACCGTAATACTTTGAATTTCGATTTTAGACTTTGAGAGAATGTTTATTATAGTATTTTTTAAGATAAATCGTTCGGAGTTAATGGCACCCTATTGTGATGGGCAATAAACAGCAGGTATATACAGCCCCTACAACCTTATCTATCATAATATTACTTAAAGGGTAGGACTGTAAAAGTTTATGTCTCTTAATTCTTGGTTGATTTAGTATTAATTTGGAGAATTTTATCGTACATCGGACGACTGCTTCGAATTTTTATTTTCAAATATTAACGAGCTTAACGCAGAAGACAAAAACTTGGATTTTCTGGCCGTCAAAAGAAAGCGTTAATAAAAATCTACCGGCTTTATTCCACAAATACCCGAATCGCAGATGCATTATCGACTGCACAGAAATATATACGGAAACCCCACCAACTGTGGAACAACGTGTTTTAATGTATTCCAACTAGGGAATGGGACGTTTCAGTGCTGCCGTTTCAGTGCGGCCGAATCAGGGCCGCCGTTTCAGTGCCGGGATGGTGTTATTCTGCTATATATTAATAAAATTTCTTGACTGTAAATAGATCACACTGTATATATTTTTACAAAAATTCGATATACAATAATAACATAATTAAAGTTGGTTTTTATATTTGATCTAAATTTTTTTATTTTATATTTGTTTAAATAGGTTTAATTAAAAATATTTACATAATAACCAACAATTTTTTTTAATATTCTTTTATTATTAACTAATATAAAACTATGTATGTATATACAATTAACTTTAAGATAAGTTGTTAGTTTAACTAAAACAATTGTTATTAAACATATTTACATATATACAATATAACAAATTTTGAGTTATTCAGTCATTTGATAGTTGTGGGCGATACCTCTCAAATATTCAGGTGACTATTCCCGTACTCCGTGATAATTCTTAAAATTCTTTCATCAGCATCTCTACACTTCTTTAACTTTAATGGAGGCTAATTCCCAGCAACTAGTTGTTCGTAATAAGTATCTCACCCTTTTTGAACTTCGCGTAACCCATCTATAAATTTCCAATTTGTTGGATGCTCCATTCCCAGTTCCGATTTCAATCTTTGATTGGCAGCTTCGGAATGGTTGTTGGTTTGGTCATCTCCATCAAGAGTTCTAGTATATAAACTCCACATTTCTAGTAGGAACAGAGGTTGCCTTCTCCCATTTTCGCGCCTATTTATGCGTCCTATATAGTTATCCTCAAACCAGTTTAGCAGAGGATGCAATTCTTCTGGTAAGCCTTCACTTAGTACTTCCAGGTAATCTTCTAAATCATCTACTCTTACAAATGCTAAAGCAATATTCATTTTAGCTTTCAGGCAAAAGTCTGGATCAGTATTATACCAATTGATAAAACCCAACCCAGCAATATGTTTTCGCATTTTCTGTGCCAAATGAAAAAAATAACCTTTCATGGAAACGCCCGAAAAACACTGAGCCATTGCACCGGCAGCTGCCTGTTCAAAATCACAGTTTATAGAGGTAGGATTTAAATTATTTTGCAGTCTTTTAATTAAATCGAACATTCTTATGTAGGTTTCTCGTTGATTATTTCGCAACAGAGTGTAAAATATTGGTATAACTTCCCCAAATCTTTCTGCCATTATGGTATATACTTGCGCAAATAATGGTGGTGCAATTGAGAACGTACCACCTGCATACCATGTCGATGTCTGTAAGTGCTGTATCCCTGTTGACCGTCCAAAAATTAAAATTCTCGATGGACCCATTCCACTGTCACATGATAAAAAAATTTCTACTGTGTTAGGCTCTGGAAAATATTAAGTATATGCCTCTGGTAAGACTAGTTCCTGTAAATTTGCAGGTGCTGAATTTGTTGTATTTCTTTTACGTTTAACAACTTTTCGTAAAGCTGCAATATTAGAAATCGTGGCTTCTACAGTATTTTCGGCTCGAAGTTTAATTTTTGTAATAATCAGAATGGATATTAATTACTTTAATAACTTTTCTATCTTCGGTATGAATCCACACTTTACATCGTCCTTGTTGATCACATCGCCAAAATTTAATACGCTCACTAGTTTTAGAACACTTCAAAATTATATATAAAACCGTTATGTGTAAATTTTGCTTTTACTCTTAAGCTTAAAATAGTGAGCACCATTTTAACACCCGCTTTGGTAAAAATATATAAAAGTATTGTTACTACTATTAACAGCAAACACTACTTTTAAAATTATTTAAAACTATAAACAAAACTTTGTAAAATATTTCTTTAAATACTAATGGCAATTAAAGGATTTAAACAGAACATAATTATGGTAGTATTACCTACAGACTTTTTGCATTCAAAAAAATTCTTAGCTCATTACGAGTGATTTCTAGGAAAGCCGTAAATCACAAGAACGCATTGGGAATTTTTGTTTTGTCAGATTTTATGCGTAAATCATAAAGGTACATATTAATCAGAAATGATAGCAATTAAAGGATTTAAAAAAAGCATAATTAGGTTGGTATTTTGTATTAAATTAGTCGTGAAAAAGAAAAATTTTTCTCTGTCTATCAGGGTGTTCTGCTAATTTTATATAAAGTTAACACAACAACAAATATTGTAAAATTCAAGATGGCTTGATGGTTGAATATCCTCTTAATAAACACAATCTTTGTGACACTGAAACGTCCCAGCACTGAAACGGCCGACACTGAAACGTCTCCGAACTGGTTACTACTAATTTATCTTCATATTTTTCGCACAGATTGTCAGGACACGTAACTTTGTTCATCCGCATTTTAAGATTGCTCATTGAGGAGACTGCGTAACTATTATAAATAGTACTTTTTGAATTCTGTAGCTTATAAATTTGTTTCATTACAAGACGTGTTTCTTTCATACGATTCTGTTTTTCCTCCATCGCAATTTTACGTTCAGGCTCTACGTCTTTCTCTGATTGCACGTATCGACTTAGCAAAGAATTAATATCTGCCATAGCTGTTTACACGTTTTCTACATTGTCGATTTTATAAATTTGATTACAATCGATCAAAAGTTTCGTGCTAGGAAAGAAACTTTCTATCGTAGCACTTTTTTTATATTTTTCAACCTGACTCTTCTTTGGTGGATTCCAAACTTGTGGTTGATCAGTTTTCGAATTTAAATTTTCGTTGTTAATGAAAATGGCAATAGCAGCGACGTGCTTACACCCTCGAAGCGAAAAGCCGGCCTTGCAGCCACGCTGCGTCTTTGATATTGTGCGGTCTCCAATCAACTATAAAAATGCATTCTTATTATTATAACAATAAAACAGTGTAAGAGTTAAAAAGGCAAGCGACAAAGAAATTGATCCTATAAAATATTCAGTGTTCACTGGATACAAAAAACTATCGAATGGTTCATTAATTTATAGTCATGAACAAAACAACACACAAATTATGTTTTTTATCGTACAAGGACCATAGCATCAGTGCCATACATCATGCTTTGATAAAAACGAAAGAGAAAGCATTAATTTATTAGTGCAACAGACTAGTAAAATTGCTATGAAACTAGAATCTACAATTGCTCTAAAAATACTTATTTCGTATAGCCATTTTCACTGTAACATCCGGCAGATTTGCTTCAACGAGTTGTTGTCCTCATACAAGTACACAAGTAACTGTAAAAATTTATGATTTAGTGTCGTTTGCATCAGATCTTAATAATACAATTTACAATAAAAAAAATTTTTCATATACCTTCAACGTAACATCGTGTGTTACCCTACTTTGTGGTAAAACTTTTCCCTCGATGATACGTTTACCAGCTACATCGATGATTTCTCGACGTTGAAGACATGCGCGGTTTCGAATAGTTTTTTACCTACAATTTAATTTAATAATAAGCGGCAACACATTCACTTGGAAGGGTTGGATTTCTAATTTTTTTTAGGTACTTTAATAACCTTTCGATATCGATTTTAGACAAAAAAAATGTAAAGAGATTGATTAAAAACCGCATTGTATTATCGTCGAGGTCATAATATAAATTATTTTCGATTAACAGTAACAACAGTAACATCGAAGTACCTATGAATCATATGCTACTGGGGAAGGCTCCAGTCAGCTGAGCATCTACATATTGTCACCACTGTTCCGCCAGATGGCGCAGCAGTAGGCGCATCTCGAAATGCACGGGGCGTATATTCTAATAGTTTAGTATAAAAAGAACCCAACCCTTAAGTTGAAGACTAATTATTATTAAATTAAATCTTTTCAAGTGTTTATTTTAATTCCTAATATAAAATATAACATATTTTTTAAAACTCGAGTTCAGGAAGCCAAGATAAAAATCTCAGCTTTAAAAATAATGATGTTATCAAATAAAATGGATAAATAAAGAACATTGTCGTAACGGATAATTTATATATATTTATATTTTATATTTAATTTCAACAACAAGTTACAATGAATAGATACATTTTTACTTATGTGCTAAATCTCTTTTTTTTTAGTTGTTATCACACATTACAAAAAAAAACACCTAGATGTATTAGGTTACATCTGTGTGTGTTTAACCGAGTGTCTATTTTCTTAAAATATATCACATTTTTTATTTTAGCATTCAATATTCATCACTTTTAATTAAATAATTAATGGCTAGTTGATTAATTAACACAAAACAAGACGAATAAGCAACTCTAGCTAGATTAAAATTACAAAATACATAAATATATATTTATAACAGAACATTTAAATAAAAAGTAAAATCACAGAAGAAAATCACAAATTATTATTTGGTACAAAGTTTCATCCATATTAGAGGATGTCAAGAAATCTCTAATAATTTAAAAATAGATAATCCTTAAAAACTAAATTAAATTTTCTTTTATTTACAACCTTTCTAAGATCTGTGGGGATAAGATTATAGAGTTTAGGTCCAAGATAATTTATAAAGCGTTGATTAATGTTTTTCTTAGAAAAAGGTATGTTTAAAGACTCGTTTGTTACAGATCTTGTTAAGTAAGTATGTGAACGCAAACTCGGTTCAAAAACACAATAATGTGAGTGAACAAAACCACAAGCAGCAATCACATACAAACACTTCACATCACAAACTTCACGAGAATAGAGCATATTTGTGGGATAGAGCTTTGGTTTTCCCAACATGACTTTAACAATATAGTTTTGACTTACTTTAAGCTTTTCTAAGTGAGAATAGTACATCCCACTCCACACAATAATTCCATACCGCAATAAGGGCTCTACCAGTGCTTTATATATCATAATAAGGAGTTTTTTTCCAAGAATTGTCTAAGCATATAGAACTTGTATATTAAGCATCTAATTTTTTTATTTAAGTATAACACATGTTGATCCCATTTAAGATGTTGATCTATTATGATGCCCAGGTATTTTATATATTCAACATTTTTTAGCGATTCATTCAAGTTTTCAATTTCAATATGCTCAAAGTCAGGACGATTTACAGACGTTATACTAAATGCCAGATAATTGGATTTTAGTACATTTATTGATAATTTAAAAGAATCTAAAAATTTTGTAATCTTCTTGAAACCAACCTGTACTTTTTCTCTAGTCTCATGCCAGGACTCACCATGAAATACCACCACAGTATCGTCTGCATAGGCAATTACCCTACTATCAATATCAAGATCACAAAGGCAGTGGATATAAAGATGAAATAAAATGGGTCTAAGTACCGTACCTTGTGGCACTCCATGGTGGACTAACATACCCTCACTCAAAACATCACCAATCCTGACATGCTGTGTTCGATTTGTTAGGTAATTGACAAAAACATTCAACACAGTCCCCCTCACCCGACTAGCTTTAAGAACCTGGAAGAGGATTGAATGGGAAACCGTGTCAAATGCCTTTGCCAAATCCAAAAATAATGCAATACATTTGTCCCCATTATTTAAGTGATTTGTAATGTTACTAACCAGCTCATACATTGCACCTGATGTGCTGAGGCCCTGCATGAATCCAAATTGGTTCTTAGACAGCAAACGATTAGACTAAAGAAAGTTAACCAGTCTGTCTTTAAGGCATTTTCAAAAATGTTTGCCAGATTTGATATGACACTTATTGGTCTGTAGTTAGAAATATCATCTTTGCTGCCTGATTTAAATATAATGGTAACCACCGATACTTTGAACTGATCAGGAATTATTCCTGTCTCGAATATTAGATTTATTATATGAACAAGTGGCTTAGCTATATAAAGATGAAGAAACTTAAGAACTTTGGTGGAAATATTATCAATCCCAGAAGAACAGTTGTTTTTGGAACGAAGTTCCCTTTCGCGCGTTACGAACAGTTACGACTGACGCTAGGAGCTAGCCAAAAAAAATGACACTATGACACGACACACGCATGTTTCTCTCTCTCACAGACCAAAAAATAAATAACTCTCTCTCCCTCTCTTTCATAGATAGATATATTACAATTAAAAAGACACTATTTTAAATTAAAAGAAAATGTACCTACATTAAAAAGAAAATACTGTAGAAAAAATTATAATTAACTATAATAGTATTACATTTTATTTCATCCTGTTTTTATAAATTAATAAATTCATAAACATTTTAAAAATAGTTCGTAACTTGACTATTGTAACGTTTACTACGTTATTTTTTTGGCCTGGCCTAATAATATTTTATTTCATTAATTTCTCGTCTATTTTGCTACGATATTTTTGGCCTGGCCTACGTCGGTTTGATTTTTACGATTCCGCGACGATTCTGTGGAGTCGACGCAGACTTGATTTCCGTATAAGCGGGGATCTTTTGTTCACTCGGAAAGAGTGTCGGTATTTTTAATTTCTTTACAATTTGTGCTTCAAAGTCTGCAGTTCTATTCTTATTTCTTCTCCCTTCGTTTGGGCCATTGCCAAATTTTGAAGGGTCCAAGGATAGGACTATTGTTATTCGAACAATTTTTTGGAAAGAAGTTTGGTTAAGCAGAATTTTTCACGTGCCGCCATATTCCTTTTTTTTTGAGTCCGTCACCAAGGCCTATAGCTGGAAGAAAATATTCAGATCCTTTGTTAAGAAAACATCTTGCCATCGGTAACGTCAACCCGAGAAAAACAGGAAATTTCCGTCTACTACGACATCCAGAAGAAAGAAAAAAAAGATAAGAAATTAGTTTTCACTATAAATAATTCATTAACATTTTTATCATACAGATTACTGAAATAAACAATTTACACTGATTTAACATCTTTTATTTGCTTGTCTGTATTTTGGCGCCCTTATATAATTGTTTGGGGGGAGTTAAGGAAAAAACCAGAAAGAAGCCACGATCCCTGGAGCTAGCAAGGGTAAGTTAACGTACAAATCCAATTTGTACGTTACAAATTGGCGCCCAACTAAGATTCTGGTTTTTTTTTGAGGCTTCTTCTAACAATTTCATTAATTTAAGTAATTTTAAATTTTTTTTCCATCAAATTTAAATACAGACATGCAAATATTTTATTAATTGCTTTACTAACACTTAACTTTTTATCTTTATTTTATTTTGTTGGGATTCATTATCGATAGATTCAAGGCTAACCGCTATTGTTGGGTATACTTCGAGTTTAAATTTTAATTTACCGAGTTTATTTTTCGACGAATATTACAGGTTTAATTTTTTCCTATTTCCTTACTACAATGTTGCCTTCTCATTTAAAAACAAAAGAATTAGATTATGAATTAAAAATCAGGGGTGTCGAGATCCCTCCCACTGTTGAGGCTAAACGGAAACTTCTTTCCGGGTTGTTAGCTCAAGAAAATGCAAATAGGAGTTTCAGTGAAATTGTAAATACCTTTTCCTTCGATGATGATATTCTCGGTATTAAAGATTCTATTAGTTCTTTAAAACCTGATATTGACTCGTTTACTGGCGACAAATCTGCTCCTGTTTTTAAGCGTATTAATTCTAGACTTATTCACATTTCGGGTAGAATCAACAGAGTTGCTTGCACTGAGGATAATCATTTTGCAATTTTACGTGCCTTAAAGAATGAATTAACTTTATTTGAAGCGGATGTTCATGAAAAGTCCAACACTTCCACTCCAACGATGCTGGACTCTCCTGTTGGTATTTCTTCGCCGGCATGTTTCCACAAGAACTTAGATGTTCATAAATGGAACATTTATTTTTCTGGTAATAATTCTGTTCACGATTTTTTGGAAAAGGTTGACATGTTACGAGTTTCGCGGGGAATTTCTGACAGTGATCTACTTTTACGTAGTTGTGATTTATTTAAAGATGAAGGTTTAACCTGGTTTATGAATAATCGTCATAAATTTTCCTCCTGGTCTGATCTGGTTGATAAACTTAAATTTGACTTTATTCCCTCAAATTTTCAATTTGATTTGGAAAATGTTATTAATAATAAATTTCAAACTAGAGGTGAAAGTGTAGCTCTTTTCATCGCTTCGATGGAGGGCCTCTTCAAACGTATGGATCTTTGTCCGGACGAACAAACTAGGGTATCTAAGATCAGACGTAATCTTCTTCCTACTTTCGTAAATCAACTTGCCCTTCAGTCTCCTTCAACTATCGATGAATTAAATATCCTGTGTAAAAAGATTGAGGAATCTCAAAATTGGTGCGATAGAGCCCAGAATGTCTCTTCCTTTAATTCTTCAAAAAACTGCAATTACAATTCTGGGGAACCGAATTTATCTGTACTTTCGAATTCTAGACCTATTAAATGCTGGAATTGCGATAAGCTAGGTCACGTTTATAATCAGTGTAGAGCTCGCAAAGAGGTTCCGTTCTGCTTTGGTTGTGGGAAAAAGAACACTATTAAGTCGAATTGCTCTTGGTGTCGTTCCAAGGTTTCAAAAAACGAATTTCAGACTGGAGACAGAAATTTGGCTACTCGTCCCGGTCATTCTTTAGCAATTCTGCCAGACAATTCTACAAACCCATCAAGAACAAATGTCCGAGAACATCGATCAAGCCAGTAACTTCCTTATCTGAGTGGAAAGATTATCTGATTTTTGTAAAACACTTTTTATCTTCTCTGCGAATTTCTTCTAAAAATAGTAATGCAATCTCACGCTTGGAAACCAGTCCTTTATTTGTTAAAAAGTAGAATGATAACAGGTTGTATTTAAATATATTGGTAGAAAAAATTAACATGCTTGCTCTTCTGGACAGTGGTTCAAACGCGTGTATTCTTGGTAATCAAGGTTTTCAGATGATTTCTCACTTAAAACTTCCTATTATCTACGATAATTCAATTCGTGTCACTACGGCGGATGGTAACCCTCAGCAAAGCATTGGCTTTGTTTATCTTTCTTTATCTTTATCAGGGGTTACTCATTCCTTAAAGGTTTTAATAATTCCTTCGATTGCTCATTCTCTCATCTTAGGAATGGATTTTTTGAACTTATTTAAGATTGATATAAACTTTGAGTCCTTATCTTATTCAATACTTTCCTCGTTGTGTGTTATTAATTCTATTCAACCTGTGTCTTCTCTTTCTGTGGTTCAGTTAAGCAAATTAGATAAAGTAAAATCCTTATTTAGAGACCTGGCCCCTGTTGACAGAATTGGTAGAACTTCTCTAATAACCCATGATATTGACACAGGTGATGCCAAACCTATTTGTCAAAGGCAATTCCCTCTATCCCCCTCAATGTTAGGTCATTTGAAGAAAGAAATTGAAGAGTTGTTATGTTTAGGTGTTATAAGGCCTTCCAATTCGCCTTGGTCTTCCCCCTGTTTTTTAGTTCCAAAAAAGGGTGATAACGGTTACCGAAAAGTTCTGGATAGTAGGAAGCTAAATTCTGTCACAGTTTCAGACTCATATCCTATGCATCAGATCGATTCAATTCTAAATAAGTTACGAGATGCTAGATTTCTGTCCTCTATTGATTTAAAAAAAGCTTTTCTGCAAATTCCCTTAACAGAGACATCTATTCCAAAAACTGCATTCTCTATTTATGGCTTAGGCAGTTTTGAATACACGACTATGTGTTTTGGTTTAAAAAATGCCCCTAAAACTATGGCAAGATTAATGGATAGAGTCTTAGATCCGTCTATCATTCCCTATTGCTTTTGTTATTTGGATGACATCATTATTGCGACCCCGACTTTCGAACTTCATTTAGAGGTATTAGAAAAATTGTTTTTTAGATTGAAAGAAGCAAACTTGACCATAAATATGGATAAGTGTGAGTTCTGTAAGGATTCTCTGAAATATTTAGGCTTTCGTGTTGATCAGTGTGGTTTGCGTACAGATCCCGACAAGGTTACGGCAATTTTAAATTACCCTATTCCTAAAAACACCACTGAAATTAAGAGACTTATTGGTCTAATTGGTTGGTACAGAAGATTTCTCCCAAACTTTTCTTCGGTTTGTTCGCCTATTACCGATCTCCTTAAGGGTCGAAAAAAAGGACAACCTATAATTTGGAACCCCGACGCTGACAAGGCATTTTCGAAAATCAAGCAACTCCTTACTTCTAGCCCAATTTTATCCAGTCCTAATTATTCAATTCCCTTGATTATTCAAACAGATGCGAGTGATACCGGTTTGGGTGCCATTCTTTACCAAGAATGTGATGGTGTTGATCACCCTATTGCTTATGCTAGTCGTAGCCTTTCTAGTGCAGAGAGGAAACTTTCCACGACGGAAAAAGAACTATTAGGGACGATTTTTGGAATCGAAAAATTTAGAGGTTATGTAGAAGGAACCGTTTTCACCTTAGAAACTGATCACTCATCTCTTCAATATCTGTACAAATTGTCGAATCCTTCGGGTCGTTTAGCCCGTTTAGCTTTACGATTGTCTCAATTTGACTTTATCATCAAGCACAGAAAAGGTTCTACCATGGTAGTGAGCGATGCGCTTTCTCGTGTTTATAATCCCGATATCGCTAGTCTAGACTTTGCCGATTTAAAACCGGACAAGTGGTACTTATCCTTAATCCAGAAAATTCAGACTTCGCCTGACAAATTTCCGTCATTTCGTGTCGATAACAACATTATTTATAAACATTTATTCTCAAAAAATCCTATCGAGAGTAATCTTTCCGATTGGAAAATTCTGGTTCCTACCGGTAATAGGGCTAGTCTCCTTAAATATTTTCATGATAGCGAAGCTGGTTGTCATTTTGGCATTTCTAAAACCTTCTCTCGTATTTCGGAACTGTATTACTGGCCTAAAATGAGGAAGGATATCTATCCTTACATCCGCAGATGTGCGATTTGCTCTTCGTGCAAAAGCTCTAATCTTCCGAAGGCTGGTTTGATGGGTAATTATAAAAATATTAATTTTCCTTTTCAATGGATTTCAGCTGATATCATTGGTTGTTACCCTAGATCCAAACTAGGCAACAGATATGCCTTGGTTGTTACGGATTGGTTTTCCAAATTCTGTCTAGTTCACCCTATGCCCAAGGCAACGACGAATAATATATTAAAGTTCTTAGAAAATCAAGTTTTCTTAATATTCGGTGTTCCTCAGGTTTTATCCGTTGACAACGGTAGTCAATTTACTAGTCGTGAATTCAAATGTCTTATGGAAAAATATAAAGTCCATGTTCGTTACAACCCCGTTTATCATCCTCAAGCGAACCACACTGAGAGAACCAACAAGAGCATCACTACAGCAATTCGTTGTTACATTCACGAAGCACATGACTCCTGGGATTCAAAAATACATCACGTTGCTCAAGCAATTAGGACTGCTCAACATGAAGTTACCGGTTATTCCCCTTCCTTCCTAAATTTTGCTAGAAATGTTCCTCTTTCCGGTGATTATTATGGGAAAATTTCTGATAATGCCAATAACTTAGCTTCTATTTCCGATAAAAATAGTCGTTTAATTGACATTCAATCATTACCAAAGTTATTTGTTGAAGTTCGCAAAAAATTAAAACTTGCCTATGATAGGAACTCGCATTATTACAATCTTCGTAAAAGAGATATTGAATATCATGTAGGAGATAAACTGTGGAAAAGAAATCATGTCCTGTCTTCTAAGATTGATAAATTTTCGGCTAAATTCGCTCCTAAATACGTTCCTTGTATTGTGAACAAAGTTATTTCCAAACTAGTTTATAACGTTAAGGATACTAGAGGCAACGATTTAGGGAATTATCATGTATCTGATTTAAAAAAAGGTTTTTCTGATTTTGATCAGAACTTGTCTGATAGTGAGGGCTCTGACAGTGAAAATGATGATAATATTTGACGAAATCACTTTTGTTCTGATCACTGGAGTCACTTCACTGAAGGCATAATACTAACTTTTCAATTTCTATTTCTTAGATTTTTTAAATTCTTAAAAACTTTTTCAAAATTCTTTTCAACCTTTTAGATTAACTTCGATGGTCATTTAATTTTTTTTAAAAAAATTTAAAGAAAAAAAAAGTATTAGTATTTTTGGATTCTTAGTTTGTTCCTTTTTCAAAATTTTTTTTTCCTTCTTTACTTAGTGTTTATTGCCTTTCAGTGTTCTTAGCGTTTGAGTAATTGTTTTCTATTCTGATTGATTTCGTCGTTTTTGCTTTTATTAACTGTCCTATTTTTAAGTTCACATTATTACCGTTGTTTGATGTCATTTTTTTAATGATAATTATTTTCGTTTATCTTTTTCATTGTCTCCAGTTATTTCTTGTCTTTTTATGATAGCAATTACCTTTTATCTTTTTTATGTCTCTTGTTTGCTTAGCGATAAGACTTGTCAACTTATTTTTGATCTGAATATTAGTTGATTTATCTTTTAGTGTTTAGTCACATTTTCGTTCAACTGATATTTGGTTTCAATTTATCTCGTTCATTGAATATTTCCTTGGCTTTTGGGCTTGTTTTTATTACTCAAGTTGAGTAATTTTTTTTTTGTATTCAATGATTCCTGTTGACGTCAGTCTTATCTTTGTCTTCGTTGCTATGATAAGTTATTTTACCTTTGGAGATAGACTTTTTGCCTTGTATCTCTCTACTTTGTGAACATTAATCTCTTGTTTCTTTTGTTACATCTCGTTATTGTTGTTTTCTTAAACGACCTTAAATAGGACAGTTATTAATTATTATTTTTTTTACCGATTTTGACTTAATGCTACTTAAATGTTAGCAATACCGATTATGACTTTTTTGGTACCCTTGAGGTGCTGGTCAATGCGACCAATTTTTTTAGAGTGGGGGGACTCTCTTACCGATTGTGACTATACCTTTTTGTTCTTTTTGTTATTGCCACTTTTTCAAATTTTTTTTTTGTGTCTTAACCTCTTGGGCTTTAAATTCTCTCTCTCTTCCTGACTGGGCGTTGTCTGCCAAATGGAGAAACATGTTCCCGGGGAAGCTTAACTTTCGGAACTCCCTTGGTCAAGTCCCTTTATTTTTTATATATATTTACCTTTTTTTCCTTTTGTTTATTTTTATTTTTCATGGCTGACATGCCATCTAATAGCGATGCGAATAACCGTTGGTTATGCCGAGACCACCCGTCTTCGCTGAGCTCCTCGCATCCCCTGTCCAGCGTGGAGAAACTTCAGTGTTGACCGTTCCATTGGGTTGGCTGGTACCCCTTGTAAAAATCCAGTCACTTCGTCTTTTGACGGTTTAACTACCTGGGTTTCTTCAAAACCCATGGTAATTTTACTTGCTTCACTGGGTCCCTTCAGGTCCCGGGCTTAGGCCCAAAACGTCCCTCCGTGCTTTTTTCTTTGGCCTTAGGTTTTGGTGGGTGCTGAGGCTGCACGGGGAGTTGCTCTTAAGTGGGACTGCATTGGTTACGCTCTGCCAGTGGGAGGTGAATTGCTTGCCGACAGGGACCTGAGGGAAAACTGTCACTATGTGGGGGTTCACTACTGCTGGTAGAGTCAGATGGCCTTGCAGAGCACCCCGTGGAAGTCCCAGCAGTATCTTAATCTTTGTTACCGTAACTTGTCTTTTGTTATTTTTTCCGGCGGAAGTTCAGATGTGGGTGGGGACTGTGTTCGTCGTTTGCTGGGTGAGAGGGCTTTGCATACTGTATGGTGTGAGGTCCAAGGGTGTGTAACCATGACGCGATTAACATCTTTCGCGAGGTCGCCCTTGGAAGTATGCTTTGTTACCGCTCACTCGGTGGGCCTCGACCACAGTTCGCCGATACGGATGAACCGACGTCGTTTTAGTCTGGTGGTACTTTAACGCACTGGGTGCTTAATCCCGAGTTTTCTCAAAAATTTGTTTTCTTTCTTCTCTAGAGGTAAAGCGTAGTAAGGTTTCGTGCTTTTAAATTTTTTTTTCGAGAATGTTTTTTTTTTATTATTTAAGAAGTACACCAATACTTGTGGTTACCTTTAATTATTAAATGTTGTTTATTTTTCTTTACCGATTCACCAGTTTTTGATTATTTACTTTTTTAATTGTTTTTGGATTTTATTAGCTTAACTTTTTTAAAAAAAAAAAGAATTTCCAATTCTTTTTTTTTCCGTCAGGTTACCGTGGTGTAACGTTTACTACGTTATTTGTTTGGCCTGGCCTAATAATATTTTATTTCATTAATTTCTCGTCTATTTTGCTACGATATTTTTGGCCTGGCCTACGTCGGTTTGATTTTTACGATTCCGCGACGATTCTGTGGAGTCGACGCAGACTTGATTTCCGTATAAGCGGGGATCTTTTGTTCACTCGGAAAGAGTGTCGGTATTTTTAATTTCTTTACAATTTGTGCTTCAAAGTCTGCAGTTCTATTCTTATTTCTTCTCCCTTCGTTTGGGCCATTGCCAAATTTTGAAGGGTCCAAGGATAGGACTATTGTTATTCGAACAATTTTTTGGAAAGAAGTTTGGTTAAGCAGAATTTTTCACGTGCCGCCATATTCCTTTTTTTTTGAGTCCGTCACCAAGGCCTATAGCTGGAAGAAAATATTCAGATCCTTTGTTAAGAAAACATCTTGCCATCGGTAACGTCAACCCGAGAAAAACAGGAAATTTCCGTCTACTACGACATCCAGAAGAAATAAAAAAAAGATAAGAAATTAGTTTTCACTATAAATAATTCATTAACATTTTTATCATACAGATTACTGAAATAAACAATTTACACTGATTTAACATCTTTTATTTGCTTGTCTGTATTTTGGCGCCCTTATATAATTGTTTGAGGGGAGTTAAGGAAAAAACCAGAAAGAAGCCACGATCCCTGGAGCTAGCAAGGGTAAGTTAACGTACAAATCCAATTTGTACGTTACACTATTTAGGTACCTACGTCAAATTACCTTAACTGTCAGTTACTGTCAAATATTTTTGTTAAAAGAAACGAACTGTTAGGTAAGTAGAGATTTTATACAGACAATAATAAATGCTTATGTATGTATTGTATAAACACTGTGTTGTGTTTACAAATTAATAATTCGTTCACTAATTAATCGAAAGGAACTTCGTTCCATCCGGGTGTCCCTTGACACCTCACACTTTTTTTTTAGACTATTAATTAGATTTATTATTTCATTATGGTTTGTTGGTTTTAAGTACATTGAGGAGGTAGATCTGTTTTCACTTTGAAAAACTTCAGAGGGAGGTCGAATAGCGGATGACATATTTTTACCTACGTTTATATAAAACTTATTACAAAGTTCAGCAATTTCATTTTGATTAGTTATATTCATATTCTCAGTCTTTACTTGAGTAAGACCTTTATTGTATCAATGGTTTTTGGGCTATTAGGCCAGCGTCGATTGTCTTGCTGACTTGACGTTTCGCCAACACGAGCGGTTGGCATCTTCAGAAGTTGCTTCCTGGTTGACAGTCTGCGACTTACTAAGCTTTGCGTGATCGCAGCTCGTATTTATACGTCGGGAAGGAAGTGGGCGGGGCCACAGTTGCTTTCGATTCCAATCGGTTCTGGTCGGTGTTGTTCGTTAAGGGTAGAGTTTTCGCACTCTTTATTATCGGGACCCATGTTGTGTTAATCTTGATTGCTTCCTCTTTTTTATTAAAAATGTTGGGGTGCTTCTCTATCTCAATGGCTTCTCTATAGAGTCTGGAATGGTAGGCTGATGTAGTAGCGAGGACTTGGGTCTCCTCAAACTTAATCCGATGGTCCATAGTGAGGGAATGTTCCGCTACGGCGGATTTGTCTGTCTGCCCCAGACGACAATTGGCCTTGTGCTTTAAATCCTGTTGTTAATCGAGCGTTTGGTGGTTCCTATGTACACGCATTCCGTGCACATGTGGACAAATCCGCCGCAGCGGAACATTCCCTCACTATGGACCATCGGATTAAGTTTGAGGAGACCCAAGTCCTCGCTACTACATCAGCATACCATTCCAGACTCTATAGAGAAGCCATAGAGATAGAGAAGCACCCCAACAACTTTAATAAAAAAGAGGAAGCAGTCAAGATTAACAAAACATGGGTCCCGATAATAAAGAGTGCGAAAACTCTACCCTTAACGAACAACACCGACCAGAACCGATTGGAATTGAAAGCAACTGTGGCCCCGCCCACTTCCTTCCCGACGTATAAATACGAGCTGCGATCACGCAAAGCTTAGTAAGTCGCAGACTGTCAACCAGGAAGCAACTTCTGAAGATGCCAACTGCTCATGTTGGCGAAATGTCAAGTCAGCAAGACAATCGACGCCGGCCTAATAGCCCAAAAACCATTGATACAATAGACAATGGCCGCGAAAGCCTTTCACAGTTTAAGACCTTTATATTCTTTATTACCATTTGTGGCTACACCAATTATTTTGTAAATTTTTCTTAAGTCATGAGAGTTTTCATTAATTTTATTTTTATAGAAATTATTTTTGTTATATTTATAAGTTTATTAAGTTTGTTTCTGTATAATTTATATTCAGAGATCTTTTGAGGAGAAGAATTTGTTTTTAAGGCTTTTTTTAATTTATCCCGATGTCTAATAGACACTATAATGGCATTTGAGATCCAAGGTTTAAGTTTCTTTAATTTGTTTGAGATCTTAATTTCCTTTTCTGACCAATCAATAATATTTGTTAGGCTCTGTACAAGTAAGTCAGTAGCCTCATCGGATTCGGTTAAATGTCCTATGGAGTCCCAGTTTACTTGATCCCCAAAAGATTTCAACTTGATAAAGTCAATCTTTTTAGTTGTTTTATTATTATTTTTCTTAATTTTTTGATTGTTAGCATTGTCCGAGATGTTTAGCATTACTGGAAAATGATCAGTGATATCATGCTCTATCACATAAGTATTAAACCTTTTATTGATACCCATTTTATTTTTCGTTCTAACAAAAACATGATCCAAGCATGCACCACTCTCCACTCTAGTAACGTCTTTACACTCCGCAGTAAAACCAAGTGAATTCATCAGGGCCAGATACATGTTTACATAGTAGTCATCGTCCTTGAGTATATTTATATTTATGTCTCCCACAAATATGTCTATGTTATTATCTTGTACCTGACAAAAACACATTTTAATTTCACTCAAAAAAACTGAAATACTGGAAGATGGTGACCTATATATCGCATGAATGTTATAAACAGTATCACCTAGACAGAGCACAATACTCGTTAGGGTGGCTCCTGAGAGGGGTAGTTTCTGATCATAAATTTGTGGATTCAAATAGGACTTCGTGTATATTACAATCCCATCGTAAGCATTGTACTTTGCCTGGTTATAATAAACGTCATAACCTGGCACATTAATATCAGACAAAGACTGTAGTCTATGACATTCAGAAAGAACAATAATATCAGAGTAATCAAGTTGGTAAGACTGTAAAAAAACTAAAAAGTTATCAAAATTTGTTTTTATACCCCTTATGTTAAGGTGAACCATATTCAGAACTTTACCATTCAAGTTTATAACATCTACAAGACTGCTGGGTATAATGCTAGTGGAACCACTCACAATATTTTCTGTTATGTCCTCAAGAACCTCAGTTTCTAAGTAGGACAATACGTACGAGTGCGTAATTACAAGAGTACGTAATACCTCTTACAACTCGAGTTACGTAGTGTGCTTAACCTACAACTGAATATCTTAAATTTTAATTCTAAAAATTTGGCATCTCTCTTTTTGTACTGTTTTTGCACCTTAAACTTGCTATGTTGTCAGAACTTTAATTCCTATTTAATAAACCTCTGAATAATAAAGAAAATCATTAAAAAATTTATTTTTAACAAAACTAAATTAAAAACTGTAATAATTATTAATAACAGTTGAACAATTACTATAAATTTTTTAGTTAGATTTAATTGAATGGGTTTTAGAGAAGCAATTATTATTGCTTTAAAGATTTGATAAAGCAGGTTAATGGCATCTCTTATTAATGATGCATTGTTGTTTTTATTTTTCATGGATTCATTTATATATCCTTCTGCAACGGTTGATGATTTCCAACCTCCTAGTCTCTCTAAAGAAAGTAGATCACCTCCAGCATCTACTAGTATCGTTGCAGACGATCTTCTAAATGAATGACCCGTGTAGAGCTCTGGATTGGACAATTTAAGAAATTGGGCAATTTTTTTTTGGTACTGCTACGACCTGTTTAAGACATTTATTATTTCAGTAATTTATAAAAAAAAGGTAATTTTGTATTTGCCGGATGTAAGTTAATATATTTTTTGCATGTTCCATAAAAAGTTTCTGCAACTACAAAGGATCGTTGCGTTTTTGTTTTAGAATCTAAAATTAGATTAATCAACTGTTCTACAGTGTCTTTTACTTCTTCCATTCTTAAATTTTTTAGTTCCTGTTTTCTACATGCTCTACACTTATTCCAATATTAAGAATGAACTAATAGTATTTTTTTTATAAAGTGAATTCATTTAAAGATTTATTTACCTTTATTAATAAGTATTCACATGTAAGTTTTTTTATTTTTCACTTTTAAAGCGCTATGACTGTCGCTTTAAAAGAGTTATAAAACGAAAGTTTAAATATTTTAGTTAATTCCTTAAAATATGCTAATAAGACATTCTCCTTGAAAGATTGAACTTGATTTTCAAGTCGCCATTCCAAAAACTTTTTATGTGCTTTTTCGTATATTATTTTTGATTTTGTTGGCAGCAGGTTATCAGTTGCTGCCTGGGCTTTTTGTATAATTTCTGGAGGCGTATATAGTATCTCTGTATCACTATCTGACATTCTCTAATTTTGAATACATTAAATCGTTCAAGTTTTATTTTAATTCCTTACTTAAAATATAACATATTATTTAAAACTAAAAATGCTGATAATTAAACAATTAAGTAAGCAATTTCCTAATTAAACACCTTACTAACTAAAAAATACATTTAACCTACTTAACAATTAAATGATTGCACGCCGCCCACCTCAAAAAAAGTAAGGCTCAATGCTACCTATAGACGACAGTGCAGACCAAACTGTGACGTTGGGGCTGTAAAGGGGTCTTTGGTAAAGCTCTCAACGGTTTTCAGCTGCCCGGTAACGGCAGTTTTGCTTATTCACACACCCTGACAGATAAAAATGAGCTTTATTGCTAGTCCGCAAAATCGCAGTGGGAGGCACTTGTTAAAAGATCGCCTCACAACATTCCACACGTCGCCCCCAGTCTGTTGGGGACAATTCTTGGACAACCATTATCTTGTAGGGGTGCAAATTGGGGTCAGTATGCAAAATCCGCCTCAATGTTCTCGCCGAAATCTGAAGAGCAGAAGCCTGTCCAGATAGCACAAGTCAATCCAATGGATGTCGTCCATTGGAAGCCCATGCATGGACATATCGGTTGTCCATTGGATATCCAGCATTTTACCGATGGACATCCAATGGACATCCACTGGACTATACAGTTGTCACACTCATGGACGTCCATTTGGACTCCATGGAAGGTCCATATATGTACCTTTTGTGTACTCTTTTTGGACAATTTATGGACAATTTATGGACATCAACACCGACATTAATAACACAAAGTTATTGCAACTATGGATGCGTATATTTATTAATTATATATAATAATTATATATTAATGCATGTTTCTCGTCTTGTAGGCGCTCCTTTCCGAAGATCTCCTCAGCCACTTTCTTATGGAAATTTCTGTGTTTTTTTTGTCAGCACCATTGTGACACTCAGCAGCAGCTGAAAGAAATAATGAATTTTATAAAGATTTGAGTTTTAAATTAAATTGGTCTACAATTAGAAATATGTCTTAACAAACGCCTGAATAGGCAAAGCTGGTAGTTATAGAAATGAGAAAAACTTATTTTATTAAACTACTTTGAAATTACACCTCAGATTGACAGCTTCACAACTTACCAATCAACAAAGAACAAACCATTGTTGTTTTAAAAGGCAGTTTAACTTTGGTACCATCGTACGTGTACTCCTTGGACCGTTTGTCTGATATTAGGGCCACAAAACATCTTTTTACAAACTCGTATGTGTCTTTGCCTCCGAGTTTTGATAACTGCTGAATCTAAAATTGTAATAAGATGTTATCATCCAATAACTTATAAAAGCACTTACAATGCTTTATTTCTTAAAAATTACATAACGATTCTATGTTATGAAATTCAAAAAGTCGATGACACAGTAGTTTATTTAAAAATCAATATGTATGTTGTGGTTCCGTTTTTCACTCGAAAACAACTACTCCTCGGACTATATGCCCCATCAGGCATCAGACATCTAAAAAATGTCTTAGATCAGACAACACCATCACTCAAGCTTTAATTTTGTTTTCGCAGGATGTAAGATTTGGACCCGTTTCAACCTATTATGGGTCTCGTCAGCAAAACGCATACATCTGGAGTCCAGTCTCTAATGAACTCCATATTGAAGGTACTAATCTGGCAAACGGCTTACTTAGGTACATCTCAATGTGTAAAATCAGAACGTATGCTTGCAGCGCCATCAATACTCCAAAAACAAAATTAAAGCTCCCACAAAAGGTACCTTGTTCTTCGAACAAGGCGGATATCAGAGGCAGGCCATACTACCAACAATACACCAAAGCAGTTATCCTATTTTCAAATGTGCCTGTGTACTACGAAATTCAAAAAGTCAAAGTCGGTGACACAGTAGGATTAATTAAAAAGAAAAAATAAAACTTACAGCCTGCTTTAACTGATTCTTGTCTTCCAAGTAATGTTCCACTTCCAATAATTTTTCATGCTCTTCCAATGGAAATTTAAACTTCATTAGAAAATTTTCTTGAGGTTGAGAGTCCCATTTATTATTTACAGAATTATTATCAATAATTATGTTGAGATCCTCACGAACTTGGTACAAACTTGCTTTCAATGAAGCCATCTTCTTACTCAAATCACTTGACAACTCGTCTAAAAGAAAAGGATCCTGCTTTAAATAGTATTCAAAATTCATATGACATTTACTATTAAGTAAAACAAGAATATTAAAGTTACCTAACATTTTTTTTACTTCCTTGCAGCAGCAGTGTTTCCGAGTTGTTGTCTCTAAAACATTTACATTTAAATATCGGAATGATAGGTGTTTATGTGCATGCATATTTTACACTATTATTAATAACAGATAAATAAACAAATAAAAAAACCTTACCGCTGAGTTCTAATTGGCTCGATAATTGACTGCTTATATTTTTTTCTCTAAGTGGACTCTGTTTTTGAGCAATATGATCTAAAATAAAAATGTGTAGGTACCTTAATAAATAATGTATAGAGTAAATAAATATGCTGTGACATTAAAAGTAAAATTTACCAGTACTCTTTGCAGGTTTAGTCTTCAATGACAATTTTGGAGGTGCAGGTATATTAGATGCATCATCACCTTCAGAACCTGAAGATGAGGAATCAAATATTTTATTTTTAACAATTCTCCTTTTGGTTCCTTCTCCCTCCGAGTTGAGATCACTGGTTAAGCAAGCTCTTTGTGATTTTATTCGAGCACTTAAGTAATCATCTAAAAATTAAGTTACATGAATTACTTAAATTATATACATATAAAAAAAATCATTACATAATTAGTCATTTTTCTAGGGGTTTGTTTTTTTTAAATAAGGCTATTTGGGATAATTTTTTAAACAATACATTACAAGTTCTTACCAAATGTTGCATTTCTGAATTGTTTAATTTTATGTATCGGCCAACATGAATTGAAAGGTTCATTATTTTTTATGGCTTCAGTCAATTTTGTTCGAGTCCAGGGAGGCCAATAACATAAATCTTTCTGAATCCAGTTTGTTGGAACTGCTTCCACACTGTCATCTTCAATAAAGTGGACAACTGTCCAAGTTGTCAAAGAGCTATTATTGTTCTCCATTTTTCTATTCTATATAACGAGGATTACTTTGGTATTTACATTTGCAAAAATTATATAAGTTACATAATAGACTTTACATAAAACTTAAAATAAAATAGTTGTTAAGGTCAAAGACAGGAAAGCCGCATCAAGTCAAATTTTTGCATTTTTATAGATCGTTGCATTTTATAATCATTCTTAAATTAGTCTAGAATTTGAAATTAACTGTAAAGTTAATATTAACTTATTTTACATTGTGGAGTTTTTTAAGATGAGTATTTTAATTTAGTGGAATTTTACATTTTAATTTTTTATTTATTTTACCTGTTAAAAATTTCAAAATATTTTTTTTAAGTACTTTTCAGTCTGTTGTAATTTTAGTTATACCTATATTATTTTTACTGAAGTAAAGTTACTTAGATATGAACAAGAGGCATTGTGATACAGGCTTGCTCGTTTAAATTCATTAAAACAAATTTTGAATTAATTTCTTCAACATTCCATGTTTGAAGGGATCCAAGATCTTCTAGTCTTACCAAAAATATATTAAGATCAGATGAAGGACATGGTTTTGTGTAAAAATCAGCGCAGGTTTCAAATTTTTTTCCCATGATAAATTTCGTATTATTTTTAATAATGAAGTTCTGTATAAGAACTATGCTGCCATCTTTAAGAGAACAGCAATTATCAGGACGGTTTATTTTTAAAGTAAAATTAGAAAATATAGCTCTTCCAAACTGAAAAGTAGTACCTGGTACAATAGGGCCATTAGTATGCTCATTTTCATATTGAGGATAATTGCAAATATTGTGTGCCCTATTTTTATTAACCGACTTCAAAAAAGGAGAAGGTTATCAATTCGACCATATTTTTTTTTTATGGATGTTACCGAATATCTCCGGTGTTTATAATCGACTTTAAAAAAATCTTTTTGCATTCAAAAGAGTAGAGTGTTCCATTGGTCCCATAGAAATTTGGTTAAGGTGTGGTCATCAATGTGAAAGATATTCCAGTAAATAAGGAGAAGGGTCTCAGTTTGACCATATTTTTTTATATATGTTACCGAATATCTCCGGTATTTACAATCCGATTTGAAAAAATCTTTTTGCATTCAAAAGAGTAGAGCGTCCGTGTGGTCCCATAGAAATTTGATTAAGGTCTGGTCATCAATATGGAAGATATTCCAGGAAATACCACAAAAATTAACAAAATAAACTCGGCAGTTAAGAATATCTCCGGTATTTATAAACCGATTTGAAAAATTCTTTTTGCATTCAAAAGAGTAAAGTTTCCCATTGGTCCCATAGAAATTTGATTAAGGTCTGGTCATCAATGTGAAAGATATTCCAGAAAATACCACAAAAATCAACAGAATAAGCTCGGCAGTTAAGTTAATATGTAAATAATGATGTAAAACATAAAAACATAATATTTGGCGCGTTACTGTCGCACTATAACCGATTTAAAGAAAGAGGGGTTCTCAATTCGACCATAGTTTTTTTTATGTTACCGAATATCTCTGGTATCTGTAATCCGATTTAAAAAAATCGTTCTGCATTCAAAAGAATAGAGTGTCCGTGTAATCCCATAGAAATTTAATGAAGGCCCGGTCATCAATGTGGAAGATATTCCAAGAAACACCACAAAAATCAATAAAATAAGTTCTGCAGTTAATTTAATATGTTAATAATGATGTGTAACATAAAAACATAATAATTAGCCCGTTACTGTCCCACTCTAAAGCCAAAGACCTCTTCTCACAAGGAGAAGAAATGAGCATTTAATCAATTCTCTTGCTCACAGCGTGTTGGTGATTTCAGACAATTCAAGTCCATATTTCATCATGTTTTCCTTTACCGTACGTGCTTCGTGTTTCTAGGTGTTAGACAATTTACTTATGTCTCCAAAAAGTCACATTGGTACATGGGATTGTTGGGGATTGAAATCAGTACCTCTTGCATGGTATTTTTTAAGGTTTTTAAAATATAGTACATCATGAATCAGGTAGCAACTAAAAATGATAAAATAAAAGCTTTTTTAAAAAAATTAAACCTCCTTCAAAAAAAATGCACTAAAAACCCAGAAATAAAATCTTTATTTCTTAAAAAAAATTGGAAACAACTAGGCATCTGATTTCGATTTCCTTGAAGTCGGCTCCAATGGCAAATTACCCTCTATTTTAATCTTAGCTATTAAATCTAGATTTTGAATGTTAGTAACTCAAATGTTTTACAAAGATATAAACCATTGGAGCCGACTTCAAGGAAATCGAAATCAGATACCTAGTTGTTTCCATTTTTTTTAAGAAATAAAGATTTTATTTCTGGGTTTTTAGTGCATTTTTTTTAAAGGAGGTTTAATTTTTTTAAAAAAGCTTTTATTTAATGAAATATCAATTTCTACTTTTCTTCTAATTATTTGTTGTAGGGGTTTGTCACTTTTTCTTAACATGTTCAATATACTCGACATATAATTTTCAAAAGGGAAAGCGCTATATTTATCCAAAACACCAAAATTTTTTGAATCATTTGTGACATGCAATATATTATGAAGATTGTGGGATGCATTTTCTTTGCCATAAAGAATTAGGAATGTTTCAAAAAAATAATTTAAAGTTTGATTGGCAATATCTAAAAAGTCAGGTTGTAAATTGTTATTTGATAAAATGGTGATAGCAACATGAAGTGAGATAAAATTAATATATAAATCATATTTTATTACTTTATGTAAAACCACTATTCCTGTGTATAAAAGAAATTGACGGAATTCAGTGGCCTTCCATCTCTTATATTCTTCTAGAGATCTTGGTTTTCGGTTAAACTCACATGGGATATGGTTTTTTAAATCGGTTAGATTTTTAGAAATCTTTAGTAGGTCTCTAAATGGCAATTTACATGATGGCCTACCTGTACACCACAAATGTATAAGTTTTTTTAACTATTCCAAGATAAAGAAGATGCATTGGATCCAAAATAAAATTATCTATCATATTAAATGCTGGTAATTGCTCTATTATTGAGGTTCCAATATGATGTTCAGGCTGAATTTTATCTCTAAATCCAAGATCTGTTCTTAAATTATATTTTTGTTGTGTAAAGACTACACGATTATTCACATAACTACCTTCAACATCACACTTCGAACAAGAATAATAGCCTGAGTGGCCTTTTATGAGGAGAATATATGATTTGGCAGGTACATCACAGATAAATGCTTTTATTTTAAAACTATAGGCCTTACCATTCATTTTGAAACCATTTGTTGTTAATTTAATAGACTCTTGGATAAAATCATACAAAAAAACATTAGGATTTTTAGGTTTCTGATACCCATGATAAATACCTACCATATCAACTACACTCTCATTTACAACTAGACTACATAAAATAGGGTAAACTTGACTTGAAGAGCTTTTTGCTAAAGGTAGACCATCTATGTTAACAAATACTTCAATACAATAAATATTTAATAATTTTGAAGGGGAACATTGTAATAATAAACTTGTTAAACATTTCTCTAAGCCAAAATGATAATAGTAACCAGGTTCTACATATTTTAGGTCATATCTACGAGGTGTTTCTAGTAAGGTTCTTGAATCAAGTGGAAGGCTGTTATGATATGGATTTAAAATTGTTAAAAGATCGTTGACCGCCACATGTGGTATTTTGTACTTAACGGCCCAATTTGCTAATGAAGAATTAATGGTTTGTGGGGTAAAAGTTCCTGTTACTGACTGTTCAGAAGTATAAAAAGCTGTGTTAGAATCTTTGTCGAGAACTTCGATATCACTTTCAATGTCACTGCTGTTCGAACTATTAGGGCTCTCTGGGATTCTGTGTGGAAGAATATTTTCGGGACTGTAATCACAATCAGGTAAATCAACCGATGTAGTTGGAACATTTTCAGAGAACAAAACATTTGCCTGTCTATAATGCTTTCTTCGAATTTTTGGCATCTTAAATAATTATTATTTTAAAATACATTACCAAAATAATACTGTGAAAAGACACACACACTCGAAAACTGAAACTATAACCTATAACTATCAGTTCCCGACACTTCTTCTTTTCAATCTAATATCTTCTTTCTTTCTTGGCCTTTTATTTTGTATCTTGTCAGCACGTTAGCGGCAGCAGAGATTAATAATTGATTTTTAGTAAAAATGTATAAAACTTATATAGTGTATATGTATTATTTCTTACTTATTATAAGATAAACATAGTTTTATGTTAAAAATGTACCATCTTTCAATTGCAACATTTTCGTCATTTTTCTGGGGCTATGATGGACAGTTTTTGGATGTCCAGTGGACTATCTGAATGGATATATCCATTGGATAACAGAATAAGGATGTCCATTGGACGTCCATATAAAGTTCATGGACATCCAGGACATTATTTGGACAAAATATGGACGTCCAATGGACGTCGTGTGCTATCTGGGTGTTCTCTCGCAGAACGCGTAGGACTGTTCGATCGACGTCCTCACTCGAGCAATGTTTTCAGGAGCTCTAACGGTGACAGCTGTACCTTCTTCTTCAAGTTTAGCGCAGATGATGTTGCTCTAAATTTTTGCACTAAGGACAAAAATGGCTTCCGGTCGGTAACACTAGCAGACGACATCAAACTGCAGCTTGTACGGAACGTGGCAGTTACAGATTCGCCATTTTTTTAAAAAGTCTCGATAATGAACGCACGTTTCTCTCCTGACCACGGCATGCTACACGAAAACTACATCACTTACCCCTCCGAACGAGACCTACTTTACTTCTCTACAACCTCTCACTCCCGAACATCAGTTTTTTGAAATGTAGAAGGTTCCCGTGCCCCACCCTGTACCTGTCTCTTAGAATTTGATGTAGAATAAAATATTATAGCGGCAAAGAAATCAGAGGGGGACACCTGAAAACCTTTCCTTGTTAGTAAACTTTTTTAATCTGCCAGTTTGTCCAATATATGTATAGAGTTGTCTAATATTAAGAGGTGTTTGTAGACAGAGGTTTTACAGTAACATGTAATTCCAAGGTTATTCTTACCTCTTATTTTAAAACGAAGCTGGAAAAACATTTCATTGTTATTAAGGATCAAACGAAATAAAAAAAATCAAAATATTTTATTTGTCAACTCAGTATTATAATAGTATATTAAACAACGCATTTCATATGGCGCTCTGTTATGACACGAGTCCAAATTTAAAAAACGAATCGCGTAGCGATGAGTTTTTTAAAGGACGAATGTCATAACAGCCATATGAAATAAGTTGTTTATAATACTTTTTATATTTTGCTATTTTATTGCTTTTTTAAATAAATTTAAATTTTGTATTTTATTTTAGTTTTTTTTTAATGAGTTGGTAGCAAACAAACAAACTTTTCCTTGTTTGTTACGAGGTAACCTCGTGATGTTTATTTATTTGACGTATCATACTATCCAATGCTACCAACCGCATACAGGAAAAGTTTCCAAAGTTGAGTGCTTTAATGAAACATTATAGTACTCATTTGGGTGTCATAATGAAAAATATTATAGGTGCAAAATATAAAAAGTATTATTATAATAAATAAATAACAATATAATGTCCTTTTGAATGAGAAAAAAAATTTTCACGATTAAAAAACCGATAACATTAGTTCCCTGAGAGGAAACCAATGGCAATATATTCAAACATATTGAAGGAACCATAATTTATATATATTATGTGTAGATGGAAGCGTATAATTATAATCTTTCATTGCATATAATTATTACCTATTACATACCTTGGTTAGACTTTTGTTTCTAGAAGGATTGTAGCCCTTAAATTACCCTTAGCTAGCTTTTGGATCGTGGATCCCTTCTGAGTTTCTTATCAATTCCTTCCAAACAATTATTAACGGGCGCCAAGTACAGACTTACAAATAAAAAAGTGAAATCAGTTTTAAATTGTTTATTCAATGAAAAAAAATTCTATTTGATAGTAAATCAATAGTAAGTAATTAATTAGTTTCTTAACTTTGTCTGATGTGAAGTCTTCTGTCGGAGCTTGCGGAGGCGAGTGTACTATCTGAAGAACCAAATTTGAAGACCCCAGGACCGCAGTACTGAAGTATTCTTAAGATAAACTGAGTCCACTGGAACAATAGGTGCGATGGGCAGAAACTGATGTATTCTTACAAATACGGTGGTCACTGAAAGAGTCGGTTCGAATGACCCTGAACTGGTGATATCGGTGTTTTCAAAATGTAGATTAAGTCGAGACTCTCGTCCTTCTCTAGGACCCTTCTAAAGATGGCAAAAGCCCTAATGAATAAAAAATAGCAATCAAACTCCGACCATTTAATCCTTAATTTCGCATACAATCGCTAAAGGTTTCTCCAAAGTTCGAGAAAAAAGTTAATCACTTATTTGTTTATTTATTTTTAACTCAATAAAAAACTGATTCCTGACAAGCGATTGTGAACGAAAATTTAAATGTTAGTAAAATATAAAATTAGATATCAATTAAAAATATTCACCAAATTTTGGATTATTACAAACTAAAATTATAAAATTTAAATTATTACTTACCAAAAAAAAAACGAAGGATGCAGAGAATTAAGATAGACAACTAATACTTAACAAATTACCAAATGAAATAAAATAATTTAGCATCGAATCTCACGACGAAGCCAAAAATTACTCCTAC
Organism: Altica lythri; assembly: GCA_964028335.1. Taxonomy (NCBI): domain Eukaryota; kingdom Metazoa; phylum Arthropoda; class Insecta; order Coleoptera; family Chrysomelidae; genus Altica; species Altica lythri. The sequence continues at coordinate 15,946,166 of OZ034806.1, forward strand.
CCAAATCAGATAAGGTAGTCGAGTCGACGCAAGTAACCTGATAATTTTAAAATTCAATAGTCGAGGAGCTAGTCCCACAACGAACGTTACAGGATTTAGTTTTGGTTCATAGAAACTCAATAAATTTTGACCGCCATTACCAATTCAATGTTTAATTGCACCTTTCTGTTCTCCTATTATGTTTCTTTCTTCAGTGGTGTTCTCCTTAATAGTTTCGCTTTATATCAGCTTTATTTTCCTTAATGAGCATAAGAGTTTGTAAAACTTCCTTATGATTGTGTTGTGCTAAAATGATCTTACATAAAAAAATCTAGAAAATAGAAGATTTATTTAAAAGGTTATTCAATAATATTGTTAAAAATTTAGTGTCCTTATTTTATAAATTAGAATGATGATAGCAGAATTGAGGACAGGCAAAGAAAATTAAAAGCTTTTAATAAATTGCCGACGTTTCAACGTTTATTTTCGTCTTTTTCAAGGCTAAAATATATGTTATATACCCTAGCAGCACACTGAGATGGTGGCCATATAGTTTATGAATATGGTTCCAATGTGGTAATGTAACGCTTTTATTTATGGTTCCAATATGGGTTTTCTATCTAGTTCCAACATGGTTGCCCAATCAGGTTCCAATATGGTTTAACAACCAGGCTCCAATATTGTTTTCCAATCAGATTTCAATATAGCTTTTAGTAGATTACTAACGTGGGAGCCATCTGGTTTTAAAATATGGTTTTGATATTGGAATGCATCAGTTTTATTTATAGTTTCAATATGGGTTTTAAATAAGGTTTTAATGACCCCCATAAAGGTGGCTGACCCAAAGTGGAGAAATTTATCGAAATTTGTATCAAAATTAGGTACGAAAAACCATGGGACCGAAAGCCTTTAACAACCTAGCTGACCCATAATAAAAAAAGAAAAAAACAAAAGACTAGGATTGAATAATCGTTAAATTAAGTGCTAATTAAGTGCTTTTTAAAACACGAAACATAAAATAAAAAGATTAAAAATTAAACGTGTTAAAATTGAATATATTGATTGTCTATGGCAAAATGTCACATTTCTTCTTACACTTTGAACCAAAATGGACATCGGCAGTTTTAGAACAGAAAGAAATTGGTAATTTTTTTCAACTTGGACCGCTGAGCTGAGACTTGCAACCGGTCAGTTATAAAAAAATGTTAACTATGTTAAGTACAACAAAATTTGATGTACAAAAAGTGTTGAAAATAAATATTGTTTAATAGAAAAATTGATAATTTTTTGAAAATTGTTACTAGTTGAAATAACAATTAGAGATAATTGTTGAAAATAATGATAGTTTTCCATCTCTACTCTAAAATAAGCAAGGCTAAATAGGTTAGTTCAACATTCGTTGATTCCTTTGTTTTACTACTTTAATTTTTCTCTTAGATAGAACATTTCTAGCAAAAATTTAAATAAAAAAAATAATTACCTATTAAGACGTTTTTTACTTGTTCGAATTTTTTAGTTGAAATGTCTTGGAGTAGAAAAGTAATGGTATAAATAATTTTTGAGTAATTCAGATAGGTGCGCTTCATTTTAAGTAGAGATAAAAACGGCAGAGAAGTTTTGAGTCGAGATAAAAGTCAATTAATTACCGGAGCTACGCGCAAAAAAAACTAAGGAAATTTTATGGGATTATTTCGTAGGTATTTGTACCAGTTTTTAAGTGCTTAGAAAGTGCAGAATGACACACTTTGTTAAAGACTTAAGAATTTCTAGTTGACTTGGCTCATCAGCGGTTTGTTCTGCTATTGAGTATGTTGCCCTTACTGAGCACTTAAATATTTGACAAAAAGTTTTTTATAATAATTATTATATTTGGAAGTGACCGGTAAGAAGTATCAGCTCAGTGATCCCAGGTCAAAAAATTTAAAAAAATATTTCATTTCGGACGAGAGAATTATTAAGTAATAGAATTACAAGAAAATTTTAATGATCTATGTGCTTAAAAAGTGCAGATTGATACTCTTAGTTGAGACACAAGAAAACTTTGGCCAAATATTTTCAGTTGAAATTGCTCATTAGCAGTTTATTTTGCTCGTGAAACTATTGCACTTAATGAGCACTTCAATCTCTGACAAAGTGAATTTTATATTAATCATCATTTCCGGAAATGACCGGTTGCAAGTCTCAGCTCAGCGGTCCGAGTAAAAAAAAAAATAAAATAAAAATTTTAGTGGTGACCTTCCGAATTATCCATTAAAAAAATTACGGGACAAAAATTTTTTACCGATTTCTAACTGTTCTTAAACTGCCGATGTCCATTTTGGTTCAAAGTGCAAGAAGAAATGTGACATTTTGCCATACACAATCAATATATTCAATTTTAATACGTTTAATTTTTACATTTTTTATTTTATGTTTCGTGTTTTAAAAAGCACTTAATTAGCACTTAATTTATGATTATTCAATACTAGTTTTTTGTTTTTTTTTTGTATTATTGGTCAGCTAGGTTGTTAAAGGCTGGCAGTCCTATGGTTTTTCGTAAATATTTCAAAAACGGTTAGTGCACCTAGTTTTTGTTTTGCGCACCTAAATAGCACCTAAAAAGCACTTAATTTTGACATAAATTTCGACAAATTTTTCCACTTTGGGTCAGCCACCTTTATGGGGGTGTTTTAATGTGGTTCTACAACCTAATTCCAAGAAAGTTTTAAAACTGTGTTTTAATATTGTAGCCCTTAAATTACCCTAAGCTAGCTTTCAGGATTCGTGGATTCCTTCTGAATTTTTTATCAATTTCCCCCTAACAATTAATAATGGGCGCCAAGTACAAACTTTCAAATAAAAAAGAATAAATTAGTTTTAAAATTGTTTATTCAAATTAAAAAATTGATTAAATGTTAATCAAAAGTTTAGTGATTAATTTATTTCTTATCTTTGGTTTTTTTAATGATGTCTTCTGTCGGAGCCTTTGGTAGCGAAAGTAGAATCTTGATTTCAAATATTGATGACCACAGGACAAACAGTATTAGATGTTTTCTAATCAGCGGTGACTTCAGGAATAGTTTCTCGATTACCCTGAATTGGTAAAGAAAATTTCAAAAAAAATGGATGGGTCGTGCATTTAACTCCTCTCTAGGACCCTCTTCAAAGTGGCATCAGCCCTAATGAAATTAAAAAAAAGCAATCAAACTCGGACCATAAATTCCTTAATTTCGTACACAATCGCTAAAGGTTTTCTCCAAAGTTCGAGAAAAAATTAATCACTTAATATGTTTATATATTTTAACGCAATAAAAAACTGATTCTTGACAAGCGATTGTGAACGAAAAAATTAAATGTTAGTAAAGGTATAAACTAAAATATCAAATAAAATATTCACCAAATTTGGATTATTACAAACTAAAATTAAAATAATTAAAGTCTTACTCACCGAAACGAGGGAAGCAGAAAGTGAAGATTTAACTTAAGCTTATTGAACTATCAAAATGAAATAAAACAATTCCGAATCGCAACTCAAAAGGTAGCTAAATTTCCTACCAAAATCTGATAACCCTCGCGCCAGCGCGGTTTACAATAGATATTTTTAAAGTTAAATAGTCGAGGAGCTAGGCTCACAAATAACGTTGTAAACGTTACACCACGGTAACCTGACGGAAAAAAAGAATTGAAGATTCTTTTTTTTATAAAGTGAAACTACTAAAATTCAAAATTAAATGAGCAAAAAAAAAATAAAAATAATAATCCAAAACTAGTGAATAAGATAAAAAAAAATATACAACATTAGTAAATTAAGTAGGTAACCACAAGAATTGGTGTAATTCTCAAAAATAAAATTACCAACATTAAATTTCTATAAACAAGGATACCTTTACAAAAAAAAATTACTAAAAGACAAAGATTAAATCGGTAAAAGACAAGACGCAACTTTCTATAAAAGGTAGTAGCTAACCCAATGGAAACGAATTCCACGAAAGCAAGTAAAATTACCGTGGGTTTTGAAGAAACCCAGGTAGTAGAAATCGTCACAAGACGAGTGACTGGATTTTTACAAACCAACCCAAATGGAACGAATTCCTTAATAAAGCAAGTAAAATTACCATGGGTTTTGAAGAAACCCAGGTAGTTAAACCGTTACAAGACGAAGTGACTAGATTTTTATACAAGGTACTAGCCAAACTAAAGGTGGAACGGTCAACACTGAAGTTTCTCCTCACTGGGCAGGGGATGCGAGGAGCTCAGTGCTGACGGGTGGTCCCGGTATAGCCAACGGTTATTCGCATCGCTATAAGATGGCATGTCAGCCATAAACAAAATAAAAATATACAAAAAAGAAAAATGGTAAATATATAAAAAATATAGGGACTTGACCAAGGGAGTTCCGAAAATTTATTTTTGTCTTCCCCGGGAACTGTCGCCCAGCCGGGAAGGGAGAAAGAATTTAAGCCGAAAACGTTAAGACAAAAAATAATTTTGAAAAAGGGAAATAACAAAAAGAACAAAAAATCACAATCGGTAAAAGAGTCCCCCCACTCTAAATAAAATTTGGTCGCATTGACCAGCACCTCTAGGGTACCAAAAAAGTCAAAATCGGTATTGCTAACACTTAAGAAGCATAGAGCCATAATCGGTAAAAAAATTATTAACTGTCCTATTTAAGGTCGTTTAAGAAAACAACAATAACGAGATGTAACGAAAGAAACAAGAGATTTAATGTTCACAAAGCAAAAATAGAGAGAAAGACAAGGCAAAAAATCTATCTTCAAAAGTAAAATAACTTACCATAGCAACAAAGATAAAGATAAGACTGTAGTCAACAAAAATCATTGAATAAGAAAATACTCAACAAATGAGAACAAAATAAGCTATGAAGCCAAACAAATATTCAATGAACGAAAGGAAAAAAAAATTGAAACCAAATATCAATTGAACAAAAATGTGATTAACACTCAAAGAAAAAATCAATCAATATCCAGATCAAGAAAAACTTGACAAGTCTTATCGCACACGCTGTGCAAACTGGAGACAATGTAAAAGATAAAAAGGTAATAGTTATCATTAAAAATGACAACAAATAACGGTAATAATGTGAACAATAAAAATAGGACAATTAATAAGAGAAAGCGTCAAAAACAGTAAGGAACAGGTATGTACCTACCAACGTTAAGAATACTGAAGGCAACATCAATAAGTAAAGAGAAAATTTATTAAAAGGAACCAGGCAAACTAAATATTCAAAAATACAAATTTATACTAATTTGGTGAAAACTAATTAATCAAAAACACAAATTTATACTAACGTGGTGGTGCGGCACAGAGGAACAGCGACAGCCTGTACTCGCAAATAAATGCTATCCCTAAGGTACAGTACTGACCTGAACTCACCAACCCTTATATAAATTATAAACTAGAAAAAAAAATTAAATAACAATCGAATTTACTTAAAAAGGTTGAAATAAATTTTGACGAAGATTAAGAATTTAAAAAAATCTAAGAAATAGAAATTGAAAGTTAATAAAACTAATGCCTTCAGTGTAGTGACGGGCGGATGTAATTTCGGCCGGAAAAAGGGCAGGTACTAAAAGCCGGTAGGTAAATTCGACCGGAGGTTTTAAGTTGCTTCCTTATCTCATAGGTATTTTCGGCCGCAAATCAAATAAAATAACAGAATGCTTTATATTAAAATATTTCTTTATTTCAATAATATTATTACATCAACTTATTTCTATAACTTAGGTAAACTATAAATTTTTAAAAAACGTTTTGATGTGATACAGATTTAACGAAATTAATTGTAGAAATATTGTCAGATCGAAGCATATTTACCATGTTTTCGATAAATTTTAGTTTGTTTTTTACTTGTTTGTCTTTAATTTTTGCTGGAATATTTAAATTTTTTATTTTTAAATATGCATTGATCTAACAATCTTTTAATTTTTCTATAAAAATAAATATAGAAGGGTGACTTGAATAAAAACTAGAATTAAAGTGCGAATGAAATAATTCGCAGGCATTTGTGGTTCTTTTAATTGATGGGTTTTCATATGCCCATATATTTGGTGGAAAATGAGATTCTGGCGCTATGTAGTTTTCTAATAAATAGTCCGCGTATTTATCTATAAGTTTATGGTCCGGTTTGTATGGCATGAGATCAAATATGAAACAATCTTCAACTTCAGAGGGGTCTAAATAAGTTAGCCCAAAAGTATGAGTAAGCCATTTGCTTTCCTCGCAGTTTTTATCTTTTTACATTTGGGTTAACCCTAATGATTGTATTTTCCTATACCACGCCTGGTGCAAGTGGAATCTACAACCATTTAGTTTGGTTTTGGGAAAGACAACTTTTAATGCGTTATGAATTGCGATTTCAAAATCCACAAATACCTCCTTCGGTTCAAAAACAATATTATAAAGTTCAAAAATTTTAGATTTTACCAACAGAAAAAGTCTCATATATGTGTCACTGGTCTTATTGGGCAACAGACAATACAAAAGAGGAACATAATGCCCATTTTCCAGTCCATGGATGGTAAATAACTGATAAAAATATTTTGTACAATAAGAAACTGTGCCATCCATGTAAAAATCTTTCATTTTACATAAACTTATTATATTTGTATGGCAAGAAAAAACAATGATATTATCAGCTGTGCTGTTAATAAACAAAAAATTTTCACCTGTTGTGGTTTTCGGTCCATAACTATCGAGTACAGAATGTACATCGTGAATATCCTTGGGCAGGGCTGGTAAGAGCTTACGGCGGCTGTTGTACAAATTTCTTCTTATTAGACTGACATCTATCGATGACAAATTCTCTGGCAAATGATTTGAAAGAACGCTTTTAATAATTTTTGAAGGTTTCTCCGATATGTCTTCCTCAGCTTTGCGCTTGCATGAAGTCGTCACTATTTTTCTCTCCAACGTAGTTTCATCGGACTCGTGGTTGTGGATTAATTCACTTCTAGTAACTGTGTATTCCGCACCAACAGTGTACAGTTTCGCTAAACATCTTAAATTTTTCTTTATACACCTCCAACGTACTTCACCACTTTTTAATACGTCCTGTTTACAAAACTGAAACTTTTCTACAACTAGTAAGTCACAACCGCGTGAACTCTTAATTACTGAAACTGATGCCATCGTATACAAATAATATATTTTATGCTTTCTATCGACTAGTAGCTTCAAGATAAGTTATAATACTGACTAGCTATAATAATTTTATACCTGTTATTTGTGAATTTTATACATTTAAAGGAATAATCTTAAGTAGGTACAACATAGTTATTAGAATAAAGAGATAAGTAAATTAAAGGTATTTCCGACAGGTACACAGGATTAGGTATTTCCAAATAAATACACAATTAATATTTTACAGAAACTATTAAGCGTAATTACCAATATTTTAATCTCATCGTAAACATCAACCCCTCGGCCAAAATTACCCCTGTCATAAATGGTACCCCTTGATTTATGCAGGTAGGCCAAGGGATTACCGGCCGAAATTACGCCCGCCGGTAGTGACTCCAGTGTAAAAGTAATGAAATTAGAAAATTTAAAAATGTCGAAAAAAGATACAATATAAAACGATATCTCAAAATTTTTCAATAGAATTACTACAAAATTATTACAAAGGTAACGAAACATACGAAAAAATCACAAAATATATCAAGATGTCCTCGGTATGTAAAGAAACAGTCCTAGATATTAAAAGGAATTTCTGTATTTGGTGTATCACAAATCAATACAAATAAAAAATGAAAGAATGGTAATTGGAAAACAAAAAGAAAATCCCGAGTAGGTACAAAAACACAAGGAAAATCTATTTGTTTCTCAAAGGTAAACCCTAACGGTTAAAGAAAAAGAAACCAAATAGAACAAAATCCCCAAAATAAACTCCTATTGTGTTCCATCCATACGGAACACCAATAGAGCTAAAAAGAGCAGTTAAACCTAACTGCTACACGATAAAAAGGTCTCACAGACCCCTACAAGATAAGATACGATACGATAATAAGGTCACACAGACCCTACAAGATAATAATGTGGTCAACCAGGACCACACCCAAAATGCCCACGACAAACAACGATAGGTACCCACACTCAAGATATAACAAAATTCTCAAAAACCATCTTCCAAATCCTAACTGAAAGAAATAAGATAAAAAGAGAGAAAAAAGAAAAAAAAACAAAATACAGAAATTAAAGGAATACACGAAAAGATTTTGACTGTAACTATCACAATCACAAAACAAAGTCAAATAAAAACAGACAAAGGCTTAGATAGCAACGAAAAAAGGACATATTGATAAAACGAAACAAACACTTTAAAATCAGCCAAGAAGCCGACATCAGCTAAGAAAAACCGCCATAAGATAAGAAAGAAACTCCCTAACAATAAATTCAATATTTAGTAATAATAATTTTAAATGTAGAGAAAATATCCCAAGAGACATTCTGTATAGAAAAACTACTAAATGGAAACGCAACATAATAATTGTAAGGTAAAACAATTTAATAAAAGATAATAATATTCTTCGATAAATAAAACCAGTTAAGTTAAAACTGAAATATACCAATTCTATAGTGGTTTACCTTAAGCAATAGATAATAAAATCGAACAAAATAAAATTTATGGTAAAAAATTAGATGTTAGTAAAAACAATTTATAAATATTTCAATGTCTGTACTAAATTGATGGAAAAATTTAAATTTAATTTAATTTAACGTGAATGTTAGGAAAGAAACCAACAAAAAAAACCAGAAGACCGCTAGTTGGGCGCTAGTTTGTAACATAATTACCCTTAAAAATAAAATTGACGTTGGGCGCCAGTTTGTAGCCCTTAAATTACCCTAAGCTAGCTTTCAGGATTCGTGGATTCCTTCTGATTTTTTTATCAATTTGCCCCCAACAATTAATAATGGGCGCCAAGTACAAACTTTCAAATAAAAAAGAATAAATCAGTTTTAAAATTGTTTATTCAAATTAAAAAATTGATTAGATGTTAATCAAAAGTTTAGTGATTAATTTATTTCTTATCTTTGGTTCTTTTAATGATGTCTTCTGTCGGAGCCTTTGGTAGCGAGAGTAGAATCGTGATTTCAAATATTGATGACCACAGGACAAACAGTATTAGATGTTTTCTAATTAGCGGTGACTTCAGGAATAGTTTCTCGATTACCCTGAATTGGTAAAGAAGATTTCAAAAAAAAATGGATGGGTCGTGCATTCAACTCCTCTCTAGGACCCTCTTCAAAGTGGCATCAGCCCTAATGAAATTAAAAAAAGCAATCAAACTCCGACCATAAATTCCTTAATTTCGTACACAATCGCTAAAGGTTTTCTCCAAAGTTCGAGAAAAAATTAATCACTTACTATGTTTATATATTTTAACGCAATAAAAAACTGATTCTTGACAAGCGATTGTGAACGAAAAAATTAAATGTTAGTAAAGGTATAAACTAAAATATCAAATAAAATATTCACCAAATTTGGATTATTACAAACTAAAATTAAAATAATTAAAATCTTACTCACCGAAACGAGGGAAGCAGAAAGTGAAGATTCAACTTAAGCTTATTGAACTATCAAAATGAAATAAAACAATTCCGAATCGCAACTCAAAAGGTAGCTAAATTTCCTACCAAAATCTGATAACCCTCGCGCAGCGCGGTTCACAATAGATATTTTTTAAGTTAAATAGTCGAGGAGCTAGGCTCACAAATAACGTTGTAAACGTTTCAATATTGGTTTTAGATCGAACTTCTTGATTAAATTAAAAGTTAAAAAATTTTAAATTAATATTAAATTTAATAAAAACAAACTGAAATATTTACAAAAATAAATTATAACTATATCTTTATTACATGTCATAAGTATTCGTACACATTAGTAGGTATGCCGCTGCTAAAATTGGCAACATATGTTATTCTTCATTATTTTGAAATTCTGTCCTTTGTTGTGGCCAGGAATAATGAAACGGATTTTCTTATGTCTACATCTGTGGCATTTGGAAATCTTCGCCGGGTAGCATCTGGAATCAAAGGAAATAGATTATAGTTATACATAAACAATCATTATATTTTATTCTTACCTACTATTACTTCGTACAGTTTTAAGGTGCAAAAAGCACGTTTTTGCTTTTTGCCCAGTCCCGAATAATGTTGGGATGCTTCCGGGGTTAATAATTTCTTCATAATCATATAGATTGATTTATGGAGATCATCCCCTCCACTTAAAAATAAAGTGTCCTCCTGCAACAAAAATTTGGATTAAAACTATAAATTTTGCAAAAAGAAAATTATAATATTTTTAGTATCTCGTTTATTCTAAAATTTATAATGCCTAAGTATAGATTGAATATCTATCTGTTTTTGTTCAAACTCAATACTAAGTATTCTTTCTAAAAAATGTTTCATATTTGTATAACAAATATAATACATATAGAGTGTATCATATTTAAGATGAACACACCTCTATATGTATTTTAGTTATTTGAAGGAATTCAGATTTGAAATTTTGCACTGCCATTCAGGGTGATGAGCCCCATTTTTAAATATAATTTATAACAACAATTTTAAAATTATACTCGGTCTACTACGTGACTGTGCAAAATTTAAAATCTGAATTCCTTCAAATAACTAAAATACACAGAAGTCTTCACCTTAACTGCAGCACTCTGCATGTATAAAAGTTAGCAAAGTTCTTTTTTGCGAGTAGGAAAGATTAGGCGCACGTACCCAATAAAGGCAAGAACGGCAATTCCTACAAGCCAAAAATTACTTTATTTGTAATGTATACCATGTATTTTAAGGGCTTCATTTGAAGAAGATCAAGTTATCCGACCCACTTATTACTGATGAAGAAGCAGTAATCGACCCACTTATTACAGATGAAGGTCTGGCAGGATTTGTTTCTGAATCTACAAAAAATATAGATTACTTGGTACTTAAACAAAAAGTTTCTAAACCTAAATTATGCTTTAATGCCACTTTTTTAATTAAATGTCTATAATTAACAATGATGGAATCAAAATGAGGTCTTTCTACCACTATGTCTTCAATTTTTCTGAAGCAGTGTCTTTTTTTTTGCTGGAGGTTCTTCATTTTCACTGTCATTATTGCTTCCATATTCGGTATCGTCTGCCTCTAAGCTTGAGCATATTTTAGAATTTTCGCAGTATTTTCTTGCCTGATCTATTGTAGCTATGCCAGTTTTTTTACAAGTGGCGTTATACCACAAGTAATCTTTTTGTAAATCGGCGCAACAATATATCAGGCTTCTTTTTTTAGTTTCAGTCATTCGAGGACCAGCCGGAAACTTATATTTAGTTTTTGTCTCATTTGCCCAAGATGATGGTACATAGTCTGTCGCGTTCTCCCCATCCCAAAATATAACATCCCAGGTAAAATTGCTCATTTTTTGTAAACTAAAATTTAAGCAGAATAAAAGGCAGTTTGCTTTATTAAATTACTATTATACCTGCATTTTAAAACCTAACATAATTAGATATTTTGAATTTGGAACTCTTACACATTTCTTTTCAATATCTGCATATTTAAAAGTGCACAAATTTGGCAAAAAAATTTATGTGCAAAATATTCCTATTTTAGCAGAATCTATAGGATAATTATAAAAATTCGTTAAATTTGTTGAGACAAATCCTGTTATGTTTCCATTTGCTTCGATAGATGTTACTTTTGTTATTGCTCAATTTTACAAAGTTGTCTTTATTGTTTACAAATAAGTTTTTAATAATATTTTTATTTCTTGGCACAAATTTTACATCATTTGATTCAGATAAACGTTTAGATATTTGTTCAAGAGGTTTATGAAATCTTCGTAACTTGCTTTTTAATGACCCGAGGTATGATTCAAATGCAAAAGCGCTTATTTCGTTAAGAGATAAATTAAAATAGGCCACATCGTCTGGAAGATGAAGTAGTGCATGAACATTATATATGCAGGATTCTTTACCATACAAAACTGAACAATTTTAAACAAACGTCTTTAAAAGTTCTTTTGACAGTGATAAAAATTTATTTTGTTCCACAACATCGGATGCAACAATATTCGTATAGCCACGTGAAATATCAGAAAATGTTCATATAGCGTGTAACCTCTTTTTTCTCAATGATGTTAAATGCTCGTTTATAGAGGCTAACCAATGCGAACGGCACTCAGGGGGTAGGAGGAGAGCGAGCGTGGATTCGAACGAGCTAGATGATATTGTATTGAAAAGATATAAGGGGATATATTTACTATAAAAAATAAAAGATAAAAGAATTTAAAAGGGACTAAAAGGAAAATGAGAGAAATGATGGAAAAGGGAAAGGTAAATGGGCGCCACTTATTTTTTTATCTTAAGGATGGGGAAATATAAGAAACCCAGATGGAAAAAATGTTAAATCTAGAAGTTGGATGAAATAATGTATTAGATGTTATAGATAAAGTTAAAATAAGAAAGATATAAGAGACGTAAGATAAGATAAGATAAAATTAGATAACCCGGCAGATGTTCTTGCTAAAAATTTAAATTACACACTTTTATTAGTAAAACTGGAAAGAGAAAGTTATACTTACTTTTTGTTCTTACTTATCACAACGGCTCTACTTATTTTGATCAAGTCAAAAACTAAAATTTATGAGTGAAATACGTCTTATTCTTGTTGTTAATGAGATTAGATCAGAATAACTTACACCAGGTCAGAAAATAAAACATATAAATAAACAATAAACAATATTTATTACTGTGTGTAATAATAAGTCAAACAGATGAACGAAACAAATAGACATATAAAATATCAACAATTAAATAAGGTAAAATACTGTAAAACACATTATTGTTTAATCACATATAGAAACAATATTACACATTCAATAACAGCTAAGTATTTTTATATTGTTATTTCTGTGTACCCATTTAAGCAGAATGTGATATGGAAAAGGAAATGAAAAGTATCAAAATTTAATAAAAAATTGTAAATCACTTTTAGCTTAAAAGATGTTTTACTCGAGTAAAAAATTGGGGGTACCATATAATAATTTAATATTAAAACATTAAAATTAAGATAAACATCAAGAAACAAAAAAAATTTATCATAAAGGTGCTACAAAAATATTTAGTCAGACCCTGCGTAACGCTTTCACTGTTAACTAAAGCATGTATGCGGCGAACTATTTAGAAATTTGCACACTGTAGAAATCTGTTGATAAGGTACTAGGTTTTTTATAAAAACCGGTTTCACTGTGGATTTTATGAGCACTTCTTACGTTAATTACCCACACTCTGATATTATTCCGGTGAGTCACAATTAAGTTTTTGTGCCAAAGAAAAAAATGGTATCCCAAATTTCTGGTAATTAAGAGATAGTAATTATATTGAAAGACTTACAGTTTGTTTCCTAGATTAGAGAACTTAATGGGGCCACACCCAATTCATACGCTACCATAAAATCTGGTAATTCTTCGATGCTACTAGACAGCTTTTCCATCAGAGAGGTTCTACACTTTCTCACTGACTTTACTTTACTTAGAAACACTAAATTGCAAATAATTATTTGCAAATTTAAAAGAAATTTGCCGGTATTTGAATCTAGGGGTATACGGAATCAACTTATCAGCACAAGTACCCAAGCTAGACTGACTGTTTGATCGCGGTCAAAATTAAAACCGCGTCGCTTTAAACCACCCCTTTTGCGCCACATCATCTTATTCCTCCGATTTGATTGGTCGGGCTCGAAAAATCGATAGTTTTGACCGTTAAGCCGTTAAGGGCGAGAATTTTCTAGAAGATAAAATGATCAGGGTCGGCTTAAGTAAGAAAATATAATAAAAAAATAAAAATTTTGCATAGTGTTTTTTGGACATGCTACACAGCCCCTTCCGAAGAGAAAAAACTGGGTAGAAAACAGTTTTTAAAGAAAGATAAGCTATGGTTGGAACAACAGTAGTGTGTCTAAAAAACTGAAGCTGATAAAGATAGTAAACATCAAGGTGTAGAAAAGCGATCTTAATGAGAACGACAATTATTTAGGTAGAATTGGGGTATTAGTGTCAGTTATTGAATGTGATATAATATTCACACTATTCCTTAGTGCATTTATATACAAGTGAAACTACACGAGAGTTTGAAGAACCACAAGGTAGGTAAAATGTATCAGATCCGTAGATCTTTGATACTAAGTGACCAGATTTTTATAAACGGTACCGGCCAACCGGAAGATCACGAAGTGATCGGGAACAGGTTTACTCCGAAGTTTCTGCACGGAAACAAAAAAGTGTACAGCTCGGCCTAGACGGGCAGCACTAAGTGGTATCTTTAATGCAAATCGACAAAAAAAATATTTATATTGCCCTTGACATAAGATGACAGGACACATGCTACATTCACACACACAAGGAAGAAGGTAAAGAATGCTATGTTCCCATAAGTAAAATTTCCCATAGGAGGCACAACGCGTATATCCCTTTTTAGGAACTCCTATAAAGAAAAAAGCTGAATTTAAACCAAACTGTTGATAATAATTTTGAAAAGGAAGAAAGAAACACGGACGATAGTTATAATTAGGAATCTAATAAGCCTACCGGCTCCATTAGATCCGACAGTCAAGGTAAGTACGTGATACGTTAACATCTGAAAAGATGTTTGGAAAAGTTCCGTCCTGCTTGGTTGATATTAAGGATATCACCAAATATGCAGTAAGGAAGAGAAGAAAACAGTAATTACTTAAGATATAGTTCTCATTAAAAACATAAAATAAAAAAAATCTTAAGGTAATAGATCACACTAAGACATTAACAGGAATCTAACAAATCTTAAAACCAAATTATCCTAACAGTCTTCAATCCTAGCTAGGAAAAAAAATAGAGTAAGTAATAGAGGAAAAGAAAGAGAGGAGAAAGAAATTTTATCTGTCTTCCTTACAATCTCAACAGACCCACTACCGGAAAGAATTCCCTACGGCTTTCCTAGGCTTATCTCTCGTGACGAATTGCAAGGTCAAAATAAAATTCCAGAAGAAGTAGTTAAGATTGAATTTTGTTAGTCAAAAAAGTAAAGTGATTCCAATAGTAGTCCTGTTACGGATCAAAATTCTTTAAACCAACGATACGTAAAGGTATAAAATTGTATGAAAGAACGAAAAATAATTTTTTTAAAAAATTCAAAAAAAAATTTTCAAAAAAAATTTTTTCTTAAAAAAAATTTTCATGTGTCTTTCACTAAGGTACGATAACCGTCTTATATCCATATCAAAGATAACAAGTAGTTTATGGATGATGAACGAGAAATAAGGTAATAAAAAAATGTTTTCTAAACATAAAACAGTAATAGATATTACTGAACGATACGATAATTAATTTACAAGTGCAGACGCACTTGTACGGTAGGTTAACGGTAGGTAAAGGAAAAAACTATTTTTGTTCCTTCAAAAAAAATACAAGTGTTAAAACACTCATAAGGTAGATAAACGGTAGTTACGAGAAACATCTTTTCTCTTTCGGTACGATAAAAACAAGTGTTAATACACTTATTAGGTAAATGGACGGTAAATGAGGGAAAGTAAATCCTACTTTCGAGACGATAGGGATAAGTATTAAGGTACTTATTAGGTAGGTAAACGGTAGGTAAGAGAAAAGTATTTTCCCTTTCGAGATGAAAAGTTCAAGTGGTAATATACTTAAACGATAGATAAGCGATAGTTATAAGTCTGGATACACTTAAACGAAAAATATAAGTTGGACATAGAGAAACATATAGCTAAGGAAGTTAACAAGACATAAGGAAATTGAACAAAAGAGAAAAGGGAAAAGGTTGCACTTAGTCGCCTCTTACGACAAGCAGTTTATCGCTTTGGGGGTATTCTACATAATCCCGCCTCCTAAACGGGGAGGAGATTAACGAGAAGTATGGAGTTTGAACGAAAAAGAAAAGGGAAAGGGGTTCCATTTAGTCGCCTTTTACGACAAGCAGTTTAACACTTTGGGGGTATTCTTTATATTCCCGCCTCCCAAACGGGGAGGAGATAACGAAACATATTTACAGTTGAGTCAGGGTGAGATGTTGAGAAACGGAGAGGTCGAGAAAAAGAAAATGAAAAAGGAAAGCTTATACTGATAATTCTGAGAAAACAGAGAAACATTAGTTTCTATTCGGAGAGTTCATCTTCAGAAGAATCATCGGAATCAGAGACATAAGGCTTTGGAGTGTCAATTTCAAGCTTAATGAAGAAACTAGGGGAGATAACGAGACATATAAACAATGATAGTTTTTACTGAACGGTACGGTAGTTAAACGAAGTGTGTTCTCACTTACAAAAAGATAATTTCAAGTGTTAATACACTTGAGCTGGTAAACGGTAGTTAAGTGAAATATGTTTTCACTTACGGTAAGATAATTTCAAGTGTTAGTACACTTGAACGGTAGGTAAACGATAACAATGGCGGTCATGCTGTTGTTACGTATAAAACCCAGGAAGCATAAAGGAAACGCTGTCTGGAATCCTTAATGTGAATCCTCGGTACGATAAACGATAGGTAAGTGATTTGTATATTCTCTTATAGAAAAAATACAACGGTACGACAGTTCAAGTAAAAACAAGTTTTCCACGCTGGGACAATACAGAGATATTTGTCATGCGGACTCCACTTTTATAACCGTACAGAGAAACATTGGTTAAGTAGATGGATAGAGATAGATGGTAAACGGTAAACAAAAATTTAACGAAACGTTATTTTCCCTAGTATAAGATGCAGAAAAAATTAGAGAAATGAAAAATATTTCCCTTTAGATAAAATACGGTAGGAAGTAGAAAAATAAGAAATATTTTTCTTTCAATAAGATACGGTAGAAAGTAGAAAAATAAGAAATATTTTTCTTTCAATAAGATACGGTAGAAAGTAAAAAAATAATTAAATTATTTTCATTTAGATAAAATACGGTAGAGAATAGGAAAATGAAGAATATTTTCCTTTAGATAAAATACGGTAGAGAATAGGAAAATGAAGAATATTTTCCTTTAGATATACGAAAAAGATATAGAAAAATAAAATAGATTTTCCTATAGATGAAATACAAGAAAAGTAGAAAAATGGATATTATTTTCCTGTAGAAAAAATACGATAGAGAGTGGAAAATTAAGAAAATTTTCCTTCAGATAAAATACGAAAAAAATTATAGAAAAATAAAAATTATTTTCCTTTAGGTAAAATACGATATGAAGTAGAAAAATAAAAAAATTCCCTTTAGATAAAATACAAAAAAAATATAGAAAAATATAAATTATTTTTCCTTTAGGTAAAATACGATATAGAGTAGAAAAAAAATAGAAATTTCCTTTGGATAAAATAAAAAAATATAGAAAAATAAAAATTATTTTTCCTTTAGGTAAAATACGATATAGAGTAGAAAAATAAAAAATTATTTTCTTTTAGAAAAATTACGAAACCATCGATAAAGGAATGAAGAAGAAAATGGTCGAAAGAAAAGATGTGCCGACATAGTTAGTTCCAAGTTAAAGTCAGTCTTTTAATTTATGTTTGTTAACGATACGAAAAAGATAGACGAAAAAAATATTTACTGATGTTACTGTACCATTTGTTTCTTTAGTTAACATTCTTTTGAGGACTTTCTTTTATCCTCTATTTTCCTGGTGGTGGCTGTTCTTCTGATCTTAGGTACTTAAATAATTTCAACCGCAGTTAAGAAATTTACTTCAAAATTGGCCATTGTGATAAGAAAAAGTAATGGAAATGGTCGATATTAAAAGTGTGTAATTTTATTGTCGGAAAAATAGGGATTTTATCATCAAGCCCCACGTCGTGGGCGTCATTTAAGTGTAACCTCTTTTTTCTCAATGATGTTAAATGCTCGTTTATAGAGGCTAACCAATGCGAACGGCACTCAGGGGGTAGGAGGAGAGCGAGCGTGGATTCGAACGAGCTAGATGATATTGTATTGAAAAGATATAAGGGGATATATTTACTATAAAAAATAAAAGATAAAAGAATTTAAAAGGGACTAAAAGGAAAATGAGAGAAATGATGGAAAAGGGAAAGGTAAATGGGCGCCACTTATTTTTTTATCTTAAGGATGGGGAAATATAAGAAACCCAGATGGAAAAAATGTTAAATCTAGAAGTTGGATGAAATAATGTATTAGATGTTATAGATAAAGTTAAAATAAGAAAGATATAAGAGACGTAAGATAAGATAAGATAAAATTAGATAACCCGGCAGATGTTCTTGCTAAAAATTTAAATTACACACTTTTATTAGTAAAACTGGAAAGAGAAAGTTATACTTACTTTTTGTTCTTACTTATCACAACGGCTCTACTTATTTTGATCAAGTCAAAAACTAAAATTTATGAGTGAAATACGTCTTATTCTTGTTGTTAATGAGATTAGATCAGAATAACTTACACCAGGTCAGAAAATAAAACATATAAATAAACAATAAACAATATTTATTACTGTGTGTAATAATAAGTCAAACAGATGAACGAAACAAATAGACATATAAAATATCAACAATTAAATAAGGTAAAATACTGTAAAACACATTATTGTTTAATCACATATAGAAACAATATTACACATTCAATAACAGCTAAGTATTTTTATATTGTTATTTCTGTGTACCCATTTAAGCAGAATGTGATATGGAAAAGGAAATGAAAAGTATCAAAATTTAATAAAAAATTGTAAATCACTTTTAGCTTAAAAGATGTTTTACTCGAGTAAAAAATTGGGGGTACCATATAATAATTTAATATTAAAACATTAAAATTAAGATAAACATCAAGAAACAAAAAAAATTTATCATAAAGGTGCTACAAAAATATTTAGTCAGACCCTGCGTAACGCTTTCACTGTTAACTAAAGCATGTATGCGGCGAACTATTTAGAAATTTGCACACTGTAGAAATCTGTTGATAAGGTACTAGGTTTTTTATAAAAACCGGTTTCACTGTGGATTTTATGAGCACTTCTTACGTTAATTACCCACACTCTGATATTATTCCGGTGAGTCACAATTAAGTTTTTGTGCCAAAGAAAAAAATGGTATCCCAAATTTCTGGTAATTAAGAGATAGTAATTATATTGAAAGACTTACAGTTTGTTTCCTAGATTAGAGAACTTAATGGGGCCACACCCAATTCATACGCTACCATAAAATCTGGTAATTCTTCGATGCTACTAGACAGCTTTTCCATCAGAGAGGTTCTACACTTTCTCACTGACTTTACTTTACTTAGAAACACTAAATTGCAAATAATTATTTGCAAATTTAAAAGAAATTTGCCGGTATTTGAATCTAGGGGTATACGGAATCAACTTATCAGCACAAGTACCCAAGCTAGACTGACTGTTTGATCGCGGTCAAAATTAAAACCGCGTCGCTTTAAACCACCCCTTTTGCGCCACATCATCTTATTCCTCCGATTTGATTGGTCGGGCTCGAAAAATCGATAGTTTTGACCGTTAAGCCGTTAAGGGCGAGAATTTTCTAGAAGATAAAATGATCAGGGTCGGCTTAAGTAAGAAAATATAATAAAAAAATAAAAATTTTGCATAGTGTTTTTTGGACATGCTACAAGCGTAGTTGGCAAAATATTTTTTAAAACAATTGGGCCTAAATAAATTAAAAATGTACGATATTCTGTTGCTTTCCACCTATCCAACTCAGTAAGAGATCGAGTTTTTCTTGCAAATTCTTTTGGTAAATACTTTTTGCATTTAAGTAACTTATCTGAAAGCTTTTTTCGGTCGCTTAACGACAATCTAACTTTTTTTGAAGTAGATCCTTTAACCCAATAATTTAAAAGTTTTTTCATTATTCCTAAGCAACAAAGATGCATATAATCTAACGAAAATTGATTAATTATATTCATTCCTTTAATGTTTAGTAATGGAGTTGTATCATTATGGTGAGACGAATCTAACATCATTCTAAAATTTAATTCTGTTCGTTTTTCTGTTATATTTTCTTCTTACGGATAAATAATTCTATGATTATAATATACTCCCGTTTGGAGACATCGCTCACAACCACTTAAACTCGTATGACCCTTTATGCATTTAAGGAAAGCATGGGCGGGAGCGTCACATACAAATCCTACTAATTTCACATCATATTTACATGACTTAAAAATAAATCCATTGGTTGATAATAAATTAAGTTCTGATATAAATTCCTCTAAATATTGATCTATATATTTTGGTTTAGAATCACCGAAATAAATGGCCACGGCGAATGGTGGTGGAAATTAATTTTTGAAAACTATCTGACCTAAAATGGGCCACAACTGATGTGATGAACTATTAAAAATCGGAATTCCATCTACATTGACTAATAATTCAATTGTTTTTTGGTGAATAACTTCCTGGAACACAATTTGTTCCATATATTTACTGAGATTATATGAAATGCCATAATATACAAACTATCCAGTTCCATCTTTTTTGGATAACATTTTTTTAATATTTAAATTACGCTGAGTCCCTAATAAAGTTCTTGCATCTAAAGGAAGTTTTAAGTCGGGAAATAATAAATGAAACCCTTTAAGTAAATAATTCATTTGTTTAAGAGTGGCATTAGTATCTTTGGAAAAATCAAGAAGAAATTTTTTACTGATTCTGACTGATTGATACTGTTATTATTCAAAGGAATATTATTATTTATATTTAAAACTTGATGGGAATTTAAATGATTTGTGTTACTCGAACTAGGAGCATTTAAATCATTTAAGTGGAAGTCTGGTATGACGATACAATTCGAATCTTTTTTCTCGATTAATGATATTGCTTCTTTATTTTTTAATTGTAATAAATTCTTTTGTATATATCTCATTCTACGAACTCTGTAACTGGAACTCATTTTGAACGAGAAGCAACAACGCAAATACACAAATAGCAAAACTAAAATAATAAAATATAATATGTATATGTATGTATTAATATCTAATATAAATAATACTTACTTACTTTATTTTGAAATATAAAATCACAGTACACACACTTTACTTCGCTTCGCTGGGTATAACCACTTTATTTTTTTACAATCACACTCTTCAAAAAGACAAGTTCAAATGAAAATCCAAAGTAGAAATTTAATCAAATCTAAGAAATATTGGAATATTTTTACTTTCCTTTTCAGACACACAGTTAGTTCACATAATTCTATCTTTATCTTTTCCACCAGATGGTTAATACCTACACAAAAAAAAAATCGGGCCCGGTCATAAAACATCTTGTTAGCTGCCTAATAGACACAAATTTTTCAAAAAACCCAAAACGTTATAAACTGATAGATAAATTTCGTATATTTTTCATACCTGCTAATGGTCTCCAGAATATTGTATTATAAGTAATTATCTAATACTGGATTTTCCAAAGTAGGATATACCTACCTGTAGATAGTGTAGATGTAAGCCGATAATCAGAAACCCTTTATAATATTAAAATTTTAGTTTCATTTAGAGATTTAATTTTAGTTTATAAACTAAATTATAATTTACAATTTAAATTATTTTATTTACAGATTTAACAATATTAAAAACAATTATGAGAAACTAATTTTAAAGCCATATTCCATAAAAAATATTGAATTTTGACTGGCTTTTAATCTGTTTTCAATATCAAAAAAACAATAGTAGGAAACCAGTTTCTAAACCATATTTCATTAAAAATGATTGGATTGAAAATGGTTTAAATCTGGTTTCAATATAGGAAACCTACAAAAAATTGATGAAGGAATAACAATCTTATCTAAACTATTAAACCATATTTCATCAGAGTTCCTTGGATTAAGGATGGTTTCTAATCTGGTTTCAGTACGGGGAACCCGTAAAATACCAATGAAGAAAAACCAATCTTAAAACCAGCTAAATGCCATCTGGTTTTTCAAATATTGTCTGATCGTGGGAATACCATATGGTTCCCAGATCGGTTCCGTAAGGCCCATATTGGCCAACATTACCATATTAGAACCAGATTGTAACAACATGAATCCAATGAAGTGTGCTACTAGGGTAGATGCTTTTATATAACAATAACAAAAACATGTTAAAATAAAAACATAATATCACACAAAAAAAAATTAAATAAATTATAAAATATATAATAAATATGTACCTTTTTATTTAGATATGCTTTTTTTATGCCTTTGATATTAAAACTATTGTTAACACATACAATACGTAAAAAATTAATGATGGATATATTTTTTGTTTTTTTTTGGAATTTAATTTGATATTTTATATTTGATAGTCCGGCATATGATTGTAAATTAAATTTCAAAAAAATTTTTATATCCATCATTAATTTTATACGTATTGTATGTGTTTACAATAGTTTTAATATCAAAGGCATAAAAAGCATATCTAATTAAAAAGGTACATATTATATATTTTATAATATTTTTTTTTGTGTGACATTATGTTTTTATTTTAACATGTTTTTATTATTATTATATAAAAGCATCTATATAACATGTATTTTAGCCTTGAAAAAGACGAAAATAAACGTCGGCAATTTATTAAAAGCTTTTAATTTTCTTTGCCTGTCCTCAATCCTGCTATCATCATTCTAAGTTATAAGACTGATTCAGAAAATTGATAATGATGAGAGTAATTTCAAATAAGAGTAATTAAAATACCTTGTAGTTTTAAATCGTAATGCACTTCGTTGAAAGAAATTTCAGATTCAACATATCTAGAATAAGACTTATTCTCATCCAAATTTGTTTTCTAAATCTGAGATTTTTGCAAGAATTTTTAATATCATTATAAAAAAATTACATTTAGATATATTAAAGCATACGTTACTTTATCATTTACATTAATGAAAGCATTTACAATAACAAATAATTAACCTGTTTGTTTGGAATTAAAGGAGTTGCCATGGTAAAAAATATTGCACGTCCTTCCCGCGTAATTTTTTATGTAGGTAATTTTCGGATTTAAAGGAACCTGACTGCTTTATATTAAGGATGTGGCTATTTATACTTACAGTAAGTATATTTAATTGAATATTCATACTTGCTGTAGGTATTTTTAATTAACTATTTATACATACACAATATCTATTTTATGAATGGTTCGAATTATGTACTATATTACAATACAAAAACAATACAAAATGTAATAGCCATAGACATACATATATGAAAATAAATTAATTATTATATAAAAATTACAATTAATAAAAATTAATCAACACTAAATATAAAAACGCAAAAAACAGCGGTTCGCATAGTTTTTAAATTATCTTTCTCTGTCCAGGCAACAACAAATTATTATTTATTTATTTTTTTTTTGTATAAAAAATGGTTTGTTTGGATATTTTCTTGGGACGTTTGTTTTGATTTTAAAATTAAATTTAAGTGATTTATCTTCAGTCTCTTCTTACTCAATCGCTTTAACCCCACTAACACCTGCATCTTTAAAACAGGGCTACTTAGATTGAATTTCGTTTTCATGAATTATCGGTCCCGTTGCACCAACTGGAAGTCCAGGTTCAAATAGAGAAATTCCTTTTCTTGCATTGTTTTTTATTGTCTTTAATTCTTCTGTGTATTTATGGAAGGTGATCGATCCGTAATTAGAGAGGTTTAATTAACGGAATAGGAAAAATAAATAAGTGGTTAAACTGTGAAAGGCTTTCGCGGCCATTGTCTAATGTATCAATGGTTTTTGGGTTGTTAGGCCGGCGTCGAGTGTCTTGCTGACTTGACGTTTCGCCAACACGAGCGGTTGGCATCTTCAGAAGTTGCTTCCAGGAAGAAAAATTTCAGTTAACAGTGCATTCAAAAATACAAGATTTAAACACTTACATAAACTTTCAAGGAACCTTGTCTCAAGTTAATTTAGATTGTCAAAATATAATTAATTTATAGATAATTTAGAAGACGCTATATTATTTTCAAAACTAAATACATTATACAGTTCAATTGTCTCAAGTTGTAGCATTCCAAAAGAAACATCCCTTATTTTACTTCAATACAGACATTTATTTGTTTTTATCTTCTCTTTTGAACCCTGACTGGTAGGCAAACATCATTACAATTTTCAACACTATTACGTTTCTCTCGAATGATCGTTGAATTGACGATCGCTGTTTCCAAGGAGAGAGAACGTTTTAAGTTTAGAAAGGACGGTGTGAACCGGCGTGCCTTTGTGAATATGAATGGCTACCGTGTAATTAGTTTTGTGGAAATTACCGGTTAGATTTTGGTTTATTCTGTGTTGTAAATGTATTAGAATGTAATACATTTCATTTTGGTGTTAGCGTACTAAGTCTGGAAGGACAATCTATTTGATTTATGGTATAAATAGAATTTTGTTTGCCACACATCTTATTGAGAAGCGACTCCATTTTGAAAATATTGGAAAGCTATATTGTAGAGAGGCCAATGAATACCTGGTGGTTCTAGAATCTTCTAGATAATTGCTGCAGAAGAATCCCTGTGATTTGGTAGATCATTTCACATAGCTCCTGTCCTATTTTTGGTATGTTCAAAGAAGAAATTTCAATTTAGAAGCGTGACTCCGCTTTTAACGTTTTCAAATTTGATTTTGGATCTCAAGGTAAACTTTTAATTAATCCTTATGATAGACCTTTATGTTCAATAGTTAGTTGAACCGCAAATGTTTCAAGTTATTATTACATTTTGGAACTTTTACCGGTGAATCATTGAACATCAAGTAGTTATTAAATTTTTTTATCCAATCACTTAATTAGTAAATATCTAAAGTTACTATTCAAATCTCAAGAACTTTAATCAGATGATAGTTATTTAGTGCATTTAACATTTGTTTTAACAATCTTTTAAGTGATTGTGATTATTTATTATCTTAAATGAATATTACCTCCAAGGTGTTGATAAGATTTTTACTAGTATTGTTATATTTATTATTATTTAGTTATTAAAAACACGCCGGAGTGCACTCTTTCGAGAACTTAATTAGGTTTGCTTCTATAAAATGAAATATACTTTCATCATATTTTCTTATAATTGAGTTCTCCACATATTTTGGTAGTAAATAAATTATACTATTTAAAATAAGGTATGTAATATTATATTTGCACACGTATTAGTTCTTTTGATACCAATTAATCATTAATACTGGTAGTTTTTTTTTGAAATACATTTTTTTGTTATTTTGTTACTAAAACATTTGAGTATTTATTTCTTATACCTTCCCAGTAAATGTTCTGATTTAAAATTTTGATTTATGAATGAATGCTATTCTTATAAAGATAAGTATATATGTAATATTTAAATTGAAGGATTCAAGGAAATTTAAGGCCAACGAGGTAAGCTTTAAATAATGACATATTTCAGTAGTTTTTGTTTAAGTAAAGTGTGTTCCCTAACAGTTCACTATTTAGTAAATTCTTCCTCTATAGGTTTCTTGTCTTTTCTCCTATTTCTTTCCAAAAAGATAAGTGGCGCCCCTTACCGATTCCTAAGTAGACCCTAGATATTTCTTTTTCTTCGATACCCAGCCAATTGCTCCCTCGATCCACGACTCGCTCTCCTCCTACCCCCTGAGTGCCGTTCGCATTTTGCTAACCCCTGGTGAGCCTTTAATATATAGAAAAAAGGGGTTACAAAGTACTGAAATAATTGAAATGTTAAAATATTTATTAAATATATATAAAGAAGAAGAAATTCCTAATTTTCAAAATATATTATCATATTACCAATTTCTGGGTACTCAAGTTACTTTCACAAATTCAAAATTAATATTTGCAATACACTTTCCTATTTATAAACCTGAAACCTTTAAATTATACCATTTATATCCTGTTATTCGAGAAAACAAAATGTTTATTCCTAACTACCCCTTTTTGGTACGAAAGAATAATACTGCACAGTTTGAGAAAGAAGAATGTCCTGTAATTGAAACAACATTCTATTGTCAAGAAAATTTTGAAATCAAAGACGATTGCACCTTACAATTATTAAATGGAAATAATCCAAAAAATTGTCAAATTCTACATGTTGACTTACAAGAATCAATTATAAAAAAAAAATAACTAGAGATGAAATTTTATTTATACCAGCCAAAGAAGAAAGAATATTATCAAAATGCATATTAAACAAATATTTAGAAATACAAAAACCAACACTAATTAAATTACAAAAGAAATGTGAAATCATGATAAAAGACGAAATATTTATTAATGATATTTATTTAAAAGAAGGAAAACCATTAATACTTCCAAAATTACACATGGAAAATGTAATATTTCTTTAATATATTTTATATATATATTTTAACATGAACAAATCTAACCTCTATTATTTTAATAACCACACCCATAATAATAATAATAATAATAATAATTTTGAATGTTCTTAGTGGATTTGAGGACAGGCAAAGGAATAATGAAAGCTTTTACTAAATTGCCAACGTTTCGACTTTTATTTTTGTCTTTTTCAAGGCTAAACCAACAGACTCTGGCAGACTTTTAAATTATTTTTCAAATCATCCAATGCACCAAAAAATTAGTACAATTAAAAATATTTGTCATAGGGCTTATCATTTAAGTAGTCAAGAATTCCACCAGGAAAATGAAAATAAAATTAAAAGTATTCTCAAAAAAAAACAATTATCCAATAAAACTTATAAATAAATATATAAATGAACATAAAAATAGAATTATTAATAATACAAAACTTACTACAAATAAAAACAAAATATTTTTTAAATTTTCATATATTAAATGATTAGCTGAAAAAATCAATAATTGTATTAAAAATAATAACGGAACTGAAAATATACAACTTGCTTTTTATCCTATTAATACAATAGAAAAAATATTCAGTAAATTAAAGGACATCACACCAATTGAAAACCTTTCAGAGTTAATTTATAAAATAGATTGTAAAGACTGTGATAAATGTTACATAGGTATGACAAAACAATTACTAAAAAATCGTTTAGATCAACACCAATATGACTGTAGTGAAAGAAATAAAGAAAAAACTGATAAAACGGCTCTAGAAAAACATCATTTTGATATTGGTCATAATTTTAATTTTGATCATCCTACAATATTGGACAAAGAATCAAATTATTATAAAAGATCCATAAGCGAAATGATATATATTAATATAAATAACACAATAAATCTAAGAACAGATACTGAAAATTTAAGTAACATATATACATACATTTTAAAAAAATACAGTGAAAATTATAACCGTACTAGATAATTTATAACCATAAACCGGACTATCAAATATAAAATGTCAAATATCAAAAATTTCAAATAACATCATTCAATTTGAATACAATTAATTAAAAATTTATTATATATACGTATTTATTTATATTTATATTTTAACATCAATGGCAAGAAGCATATTAAAAAGGTATTATGTAATTTATAATGTAATTTTTTTGATATGTATTTATTTAAACAATTTTTTTATTATTATTATTGATATATAAGCATCTGTGTACCATATTTTAGCCTTGAAAAAGACAAAAATAAAAGTCGAAACGTTGGCAATTTAGTAAAAGCTTTCATTATTCCTTTGCCTGTCCTCAAATCCACTAAGAACATTCAAAATTAATAAAATAAGGACACTAAACTTTTAACAATAATAATAATAATAATGTTGTTAGCCATTAAAATATAACTGTGTAGTTAATATTTTTAGCTGCTTATATTTATGCTGCTTATACCAGGTTTTTTGTTTTTCTTCTTTAGATACTTAATTTCCTTTATAATGTTTTTTGTAGCTCTGGTTTTTGGCTCCGGAGCTTTAACCACACCCTATTGACAGTGTACACGTCTGACACCTGTTGCCAACTGTGTCATTTTATGTTGCATAACTTATGCGACTCATAATACTACACCTTCCCCACAACATAGTCTTTATGCCAAACTGGAGGTAATCGACTTCGAACTGGGCGCGTTGGTTTAATATCAAAACTTGTACTATCTTCGCAACATTACCTTCAGCTTGGTTTTCATTTGTGCAATCATGACTGTCCAACGTATTATGATCAGAATAATCGTAGGTATTGAAATCGTAAAATTTATTACTTTTTCTTAATTGAGAACTGTTGCGTCTTAAAATATTCTTTTTCCCATTCATCACATAATATGAGCGTGGACTGTCATGTTTGTTAACAAGTAATCCTGGTTCCCATTCTTTTTTATTATTTTGAATCAACACTGATTCCCCTACGTAAAAATCATTTCTATGCCTACTAGTTCTATCATAATAATACTTTTGCAAATATTGTTTACAAGTAAGTTTTTCCTTAACATCTGAATAATTCTGTTTTACAGGTAAAAGTAAATTTTGTTTAATCGGTAATTTGGTTTTAGTACGCCTGTTAAAGAGAATCTGTGCTGGAGATAATCCAATGTCTGCTAATGAGGTGTTACGATATTCCATTAACGATATGTTGATGTCATCACTCTTCCTCAACATTTTTTTAGCAATTTGCACTGCTCTTTCCGCTAGTACATTTGACTTGGGATAGTGTGGACTTGATGTAGTTACTTGAAAACCCCATTCTTTTAAAAATTTAAGAAACTAAAGGGCATGTTATCTGCTATTATCGTTTCCGGTATTCCATGTACACTAAATATTACCTTTAGTTTTTTAATGATTTCACTGGCTGTTTTATTTCGTAATAATATTATCTCAAGCCATTTGGAATAATAGTCTATAATAATTAAATAATCATTTCCACCAAATGTACAAATATCGGCACCTAACTTCTGGAAAGGCAAATCCGACATTTCATGTGAAATCATAGGTTCCTTACGGGTTGAACATTGATACTTTTCATATCTTTCACATGCCGATATAACATTTATAATATCTTTAGTAATACCCGGCCAAAAAAATATTTCTCTAGCTTTACTTAAAGTTTTGGTAATATCAAAATGACTTTCATGCAACAAATTAAGCATGCTTTGTCTTAACACTGTAGGAACTATAACTCTGTTATTAAAAAATACTAAACCTTCCTCACAATATATCTCATTTTGATGTTACCAAAATGGCTTCACACCAATATCTACTCTTGAATAATTCCTAGGCCAACCATCTTTACAATAATCCATCAGTTTACTGAGTGTACTATCTTCCTTTGTTCTTAATCTAAATTCTTCTTTTTTCTTTTCACTCATGCTTAGACTTTTAACAATACTGTGTACAACTTCATTAAAACTTTTATCATCATTAACAATTTCTTTATTATACGAACTCGATAATAGATCTGCAATATGTAAAAATTTAGCAGGCATATAAACTAATTCCAAATCAAATATCAGTAATTTGAGTTTTATTCGCTGTAGTCTAGGAGACAAAATTTTCCCTATTTCTTTTTTCATCACTGATGTCAGTGGTTTGTGGTCACTATAAACTTTAACTCTTCTTCAATATACAAAATTATGAAAGTTTTGCATTGAATATAAGACTGCCAAAAATTCTTTTTTAATTTTTTTCACATTCTCTCATTACCCTTGAAGCATAAAAAAATTGGTTTTTCTTCTTGTAATAAACAAGAATCTAATCCACTTTTTGAAGCATCTGTCTGTATTGTAATTTCTTTTTTAGGATCAAATATTCCTAGCACATTAGAATGACCTATTTTTTCTTTTATTGTTTCAAAATCTCTTGTATGTTGCGGTAACCACTTCCATTCAACATCCTGTTTTAGTAATTGTCTTAAAGAACTTGTCAACTCAGCCATGTTTGGTACAAAATTTCTAACATAATTAAACAGTCCCAGTATACATTGTAATTCTTTTTGATTTTGAGGTTCCTCAATAGTCTTTATTGCTTTTATTCGATCATCATCGGGTTTTATACCTTCTTCACAAAAAATGTGTCCCATATATTTTACTTCAGAAACCCTATATTGTACCTTATTCCTGTTAAATTTCACATTGAGTTGTTTAGCCCTTTCTATGACCCTGCTTAAAATCATATCATGCTCTTGAATTGTTTTCCCTGCAATCAACAAATCATCTATATATATATATTAGGGTGTCCCTTAAATTTCAAGTTCGAAATTTTTTTACGCATACCTTCGTAAAAGTTTCGTAATAACCCTATATTGTCTAGAAAAAAATATTAGTTCGATTTATAAACGATAACCCGTGCCGACTTGCTATTTAAACTTGTCCATACAAGTTGCGTAACTACTGCGCTATGACTGGTTGCTACATGTTTTATTTGCCATTTCATACGTGATTTTTAAGACTATTAGTGTTTCATTCTTTAGTGCGTAAACATGTTGGTGGAATCACAGTGTGATAAACAAAATATTTTTCTTGTTGGATCGCCTAGCTACCAAATAAACGGTGCAAAATTACTATCTAATCGACAAGTTCTCTCAGTCCTTTTTTACAATACTCGTGAGGTTAAATTGACTGTTAGTGAAGGTGCAAATCTTGTGATTAGGGAGTGCATCATATGTTGGGAAAAAGCAAGAATTCCAACAAGGGCTTTCCCTAACTGCGTAAAGAAACTTGTTGATTTATATCATGTTTGGAGAGAATTCCAAAAAAATGTAAGAAAATTCAGATTAAGTTCAAGAACCGTTAGAAAAATTTTAGAATTAATCTTGATAATTTGTTTAATATTGCTCATGCTGATGCTTTTGAGAGAATGTAAATAAATTATTTTTAATGAAACAGAGAGGGCCAGAGGTCGACCGAGATGCTTAGGTGGTGTAGATAAAAAAAATTGGCGGAAAATGAAGAAAGATCTAGACAACGACGATTGGAAAAAGAGGAAAGAATTGTAAGACAAAGAGAATCACTAGCTGTTGTATCTACTTCCACCACACATAAATTCTGGAAAATTCAGACAAAGAATAGATTTTGAATTCTGAGCTCTTCTTGCCGGACCTTGCATGCCATGAACAAAGTTCAAAAAGAGGTGGAAAGAATCTCATAACACCTAAACTAGTTGCAGCTTTTGATCGATGCCAGTTAAGCATTAGAGATTCCGTTTACATTCTTAATGCGGTGGCAGAAGCGCTTGGTCTAAGCAGCGATGATTTCTCTATTAACAAATTCTCGATTCAGCGAATTCGTACTGGAACTAGAAAATCAAGGGCAGAAGCAATAAAATCTGACTTTCAAAATAATGTACCCGACTTAGTCACAGTTCATTGGGATGGAAAACTATTACCAGGGTTGGATGTAGGGAGTTCAAAAGAAAAACGCTTGCCAGTTATTGCTTGCAGTGCCGAAACTAGAAAATTATTCTAGAAAACATCAAGATAAGGCTGTCTCAACAGCTCTCTTTGACTGGAACCTTCACGATAAAGTACAAATAATTTGCTGCGGCACAACAGCTTCCAAGCTTGTGCTAGTTTGAAGCAAATTTTATGAAGAGAATTGTTGCTCTTCGCCTGTCGTCATCATGTTTTTAAATTGATCCTAAAACCCGTCTTTGAAACAAAGATTAAGCAAATTACTAGTAGCCCAGATATTCCGATGTTCAAAAAATTAAGAGAAAATTGGAAAAACATCGATTCTAGTAAAATTGAACCGCCTCTTAATTTCGTAAAAGTATCGGAAAAGAGCAAACATTTTTTCTCACGAATGCAGGTTGACGACAGTTTTCTAAAAGAAGATGTATCTTCTTGGAATAACAATGCTGCTTTTCTGAAGGCTAAAAGAAGAATAAGTTATTTGTTGTAAATGATAGGGCTGTTAAATTAATGCAAGATTTTAACGGACTTGTTACGGCTGAAGAAGAACAAAAATAATTCTTGCTGCGCTGTGTCTAGGAATATAGAAAATTGTATCCAGACTGTAAAAAAACTACTCTAAAAAGAAGTTACCCTGAATGATTGTTATTACTTTATATTTTTAATTGAAAATTAATATTCATCTCATTCATTTTTTCTTTTATTCACGTTTTTTACTAAACTTTGAAGTTCGGTCGGCACTGGTTGCAATTATGCTAGATTGATAAAATTTTATATTTAAGTATGTTCTAGCATTA
Source organism: Altica lythri (assembly GCA_964028335.1). Classification (NCBI taxonomy): domain Eukaryota; kingdom Metazoa; phylum Arthropoda; class Insecta; order Coleoptera; family Chrysomelidae; genus Altica; species Altica lythri. The sequence continues at coordinate 15,978,144 of OZ034806.1, forward strand.
GTAAAAAATATAGAGGGTATGCATTTCGAAATTCGAAAAAAAAAAATTTTGTCATATAAGGGACACCCTAATATATATATATATATATATATATATATATATATATATAAAAGCTCCAAGAATTTGTAACATCCAAAAGGAGTGCTAAATGTACATAGTATTCAATTAACTAGAGTTTAGAGCAGTGAAATAAAAGATGCAACACTCAGAATAGCAGAATACTTATTTATTACTTGAACACACAATATAAAACAATATTAGAACCTTCTACTATATTCGCCATTACAATACTCACTTACTTGACAGTTAGATTGCGCATTGCGTCAACTACAATACACTTTTGACGAATTACTATGGCGGTAAATTCAAACATAAATATTCATAAATACTAACACATAGTTTAGATGAGTCATCATCTAACTCTATCTGGTAAAATCCATCATTCAAATCAAGTACAGTGAAGCATGATTTGCCTGCTAAATTTTACGTTATATCTTCTAAGCTAGGGATCAAAAAATATCCCTCTTAATTACTTTATTTAGTTCTTAAGGATCTAAACAAATTCTTAATGAACCGTTAACTTTTTTAACAATAACAATATTACTCACCCATTCATTTGGATTTTCTACTTTACTAATAATTTTATCCTTTTCCAAGCTGTTCAATGTCTCTCGTAATTTTTCTTTTATTGCAATTGGGACTCTCCGTGGTGGTTTAGCAATTGGTTGTGCATCCTCTTTTATAGGTATTTTACATTTTTCCTTAAATTTTCCAATACCTGTAAATAGCTTTATATTTTTGTCAATAAATTCCTCTAGTTTTTACATTTTGTAAATCTTGATATATTACTAATGGTAAAATATTGACTTCAGATCCCGTATCTAACTTAAATTTAACGATATTATCATTATTTAACAATATTTTTTCAGTCCAACACTTAATTTCCTTTAAATTAATTTTCATTTCACCTACCTTTTGTATCGTTATATCATTTTTACAACTACACGTGTTTCTTTATCACTTTTACTATTGGTCTCATTTTTGTTGTTTTCTTGTATCTATCTCACTTTTCTTAATCTGCAAGCTACTGCAAAATGATTTAATTTTCCACATTTGGAGCACTTCCGCCCATATGCCGGACATGACATTTCCTTGTGCCACGTTTTACATTTATAACATAGAAATTCATTGCTTTCTTTTTTATTTACTTTTTTGTTAGTTGTGTCTCCGCTGTTACTATTATTACCAGGTGTTTTGCGAACCATTCAACACATCTTTCTTGAACCACTTTTACTCTATTTTTATTGAGTTCTGCTGTTCTGCATTCACTTATGGTTTTTTTCTAAATTGAGTGCATCTATTTTTAACAGAGTTTCCTGTAATTTAATATCTCTAATACCCAGTACTAACCTATCTCTGATTATTGAC